>JABSTQ010009657.1:0-448027 GCA_013358835.2 Ixodes persulcatus | reverse complement strand
GAAAGAAACGTCTTTATGAAGCAACCTGACACCGGGAATTCGGATCGGCGGCTCACCAAGAATGGAAAGGTTAAGAGAGAACTGCTCATTCCGTGAACCAAAATGGCGATCATGCCGGAAGCTTGACGCTACTTTCCCAGGATCCGGTAATTTCAAGCAAGGCCACGTTTCCGCGTCGCGTCGCAACACGCTTTCTCTTCAACTGCGTCGCCGCAACACCGGAATTCTTGCGTCCTTCCTGGACTCGGCTGTGACGTCTTCGATGTAAGTATTCGATGCTTTTGGCTTAAAGGACAATGAAGACGATTTTATTTAATTTTTTAAAATGGTGTTTTTAGGCTTCTTGGGAACCTAGCGCGCTGCCTAATTTTTTGTAGACATTTGTGACGCGTATTCTGCGCCTACGAAAGAACTGAAGAAACCGAAACTGAGCTATCTCCATTCTCATTCTGGGCCTCCGATATCGGAGGTGACGTACGGAGTGACGTCAAGTGTGAATAGTCGGTACCGGTAGTGTTTAGGAGATCGAGACTCTGTTATCGGGTGGGTTATAGCAGGCGGTGGCGCGGTCGCGCGGTCCATTCGTCAAATCTGTCAACATGGACGACAATGCCGCTCATCGCGAGCAAGTTCGAGATTCCGTTCAGTGACCTAATACCAACGGCTCCGAAGCAGTGAGCAACGTTCGCGCGGGCGAGACGAGAGCGGCGCTTGCCGAAGGGCAGGGACGCGGGGGAGATGCCGAGGGGGAAACGGCAACGACCAAGCCGTTCCGGGAACCACCATTTTTGGTTGTCCCCAAGTCGGACGTCCTCTCTTTTCGTCGTCAAAGAACACGAACAGCAACCCACAGCGTCGCCCGAACGAATACTGGTCTTTAGAAGGCCGTTAGAACAGCCATCTACGGCGAAAAAAATTTGGCATGACTACCATTTGCAGAATCCTTCGAGTACCGTGTTCCCAAAGTAAACATGACACCGGCATGTGAAACCAAAACCAAATGTCTCCTGTGTGTTCTTTTTTTATTTTATTTTGTTTGCCCATAGTTGCTCGTTGCCCGTTTCGCGTCCAGCGTGGTAAAAAGAAAAACAATTATGCTGTTTTATTTACGGTTTAGTAATCATTTCCGGTCCGATTTATACTTTAAAGGGGCATTCAAGCGGAAATTAGAACAGTATTCTCAAAAATTGCGAACCAAAACGTGACCGAGGGTAGGGCTGGGCGTCGATTAAAATTTTTTAACCCGATTAATCACCACCCTTTAATCGATTAATTAATCGATTAATCGGTCTCGTTCATTTCCCATGCATAATAACATTGATTAAAAATAAAATTGCATCTATATCTTTTTTTTTTTTTGCTGAATATGTGTTAAACGACGCAATAAGTTTAATTATGAATCAGCTTCAATATACCGTTGAGAACAGTTAAAAAACGCTCACACTCACACATTATTACTTCAGCTCCATGTAGCAAAAAATGTTCGTTGATATTCTCCGAGAAGGGCGACCTCCATGGATTGTTCACACTAGTCTCTGCTGCGCCTAAACGGACACTCGCACAGCATTGAAGTCGCTGGGACATGTGTAACCTTCTGCACGTGTCTGAAGTTCCAAATCTCCCCCTTACAGTTTACCTTAAGTTATATACTTCACCTAAATTTTCACTTCATATAGGTGTGCTCGTCCATGTCTGCATGGTGAAACATTTCATTTTTATTTACTTTCGGTTCGTCAAAATTTTACCGATTAACCGGTTAAACCAATTAATCGCGATTAAAGCATTAATCGATTAATCTGTAGATTAATCGATCAGTTGCCCACCCCTAACTGAGGGCGCGTCTCTCGTTTCGACCAATCGCTGAGGCGTCTCTTGTGACGTCGGGCTTCTTGGCCCCGCAATGGTCACGTGAGCTCCGCTTCTCCTGGCTTCTCCCGCAACTCTCGGGGCGTCGCCCCAGTCGATCCCGGGACGATTATTACCGCGACTGTTTAATTGGTTTGCGCGGCACACAAGCGCCGGTTTCGGCTGAAATTCGGGCAACGTGGCCTGAGACGTGCCTGGAACCCAGTTCAATCGCTAAAAAAATATCCAAAATTGTCTTCATTGTCCCTTTAACCAATGGCTTAACTCGGTATTCGAGAAAGGGCTTTGAATATTTTTTTCTTAAATTACGCTTACCGATAGCTTCATGAGACTGAACAGGAGCGGGTGCTTTACCTGTACGCGCACTCCGTCCAATCGGTCGGCCCGTTTTCGTTTGTTCGCCTCATTAACCCGTAGCCCCAGGGCAGCAGAGATAGGAGGCGCCATCCTGGCATCTAGCCAGGATTTTGTTTCGGGGGGGGGGGGGGGTGGGGGGGGGGGCGTCCATGACAAAATGCTGTATGAGGGGGAGGGAAGAGAGGAGGCCCCAGCAAAATGGGCCCGGACCCCCCCCCCCCCCCCCCCCCCTGGCTACGTGCCTGGGCGGCATGATGGGCTGTCATTCGGCGCCACTGGTGGCCATAAAAGGCAACAATACGCAGTGTCTTCTACCGAACGATGGCACACGAGCACTGCGCTATCGTGTGGCGGGTCAGTCAGAGGCTGGAGGTACGTAGGGCATCGGGTTCTTATAATGCGACCCGTGAAACGCCTTAAGATTTCCGAAAATAGAGCGCTAGGCAGCGCTACGTGTCCAGTCAGTCTTTACTGAACTGTCCCTATAGACAGATTCACAGATTCACAATTCAGTAATGCTCGTCACGAGTGCATGAACATCGTTCGGTACGAGTTCCCTGTGCCTACATTCATTGCATCTATTATTTTTTCTCCTAGTGTGTCTAGAGGGTCTGTACGTAAAATAATACAATGCACAAAGACCACGCCACAGTAATACAAAAAAAAATAAATCATGAAGCCCATTGCGGACAGTTGCAGTGCGCCTCAAACTTGACCTGGTTCTCGAATGGCTGCCGTGTCTTCAAATGTGGAACTCGGTAAACACTTTAAAAAATCTGGAGCGCGAACTGTCTCGCAAATCCAGAATGAGGGCCAATCGCTGGAATCGAAGGAGGGAAATCGGCCAATGGCGAGACTCGAAATATCTCTAAACCTTAAAGAAAAAGTTTGCGCCGTGATACTGAGAATAGTGAAACGTCATGCCTCAGTGCCACAAGGCAGACTGTCTAAGATCAAGACGTAGTTTCAGCCTCGTGATTGGCCGTACACGCTACGTAGATTAAAGTGATTGGCTTTCCTGAGTACCTTGCGGGGAAGTAGACGCTTTAAAAGGTGTATTCACGGGGCGGACAAGTTAAGGGAACCAGGTCCGCGGAGCAAAAGAATGTGCTTATCACGTGGCCTTGACGTCATCACGGACGAATCTTCAGTTCCGCGGTATGACCGCGGAACCGGCTGTAAATTTCATGGTTACCGTAGACCCAAGTGAAAACTTCTAGTCCAAGCTCGTGGCTTCTTTTGCTGCTTTCGCTGTACATGCTAATAAACAAAATCAGCACCTCTCAAGTTGTGACTTTGCGCACTTAGTTTTCGCTGCACTCCAAGCTAAAAAAGAATCACCACCCAGCGCACGTGGCGCTAGATTTCGCGTCTGGCCACTCTGCCTTCTTTACTTCTTTACTCGTGGAAGAATTTCTTCAACTGCGATACCTCCAATACGATCAGTACCAAAATAACGATAAAGAATGCCAACTCTGACCTCAGCAAAGAAATGCAGTGGCTGCTTCTGCCGGTATGGGCCTTATAATGGCAGGTGACATGATTGAACACTGTCAGATTCACGTGAACCGCGCAGTTCTATTCGCCCGTTTATATTTGTCATATTTCAAAAAAAGTAAAACGTTCTGAAGAAGAAAAAAAAAAAAACAAAAAACGACTCATCTTTAAGCTAGAATAGGAAAGGGTAAAAAAAAATGGCCAAGTTGCTGGGGACGAGTACGATATGCGGAAATTCTACCGCGGCCTCCAGTTCGTAAGGCGCAACAGCGTGCGCTTCTCTGGGCATGCACAGAATCCTACCGAGATGATGAAGATCCTTATGCCGCAAGCAACCCGAAGGCGCTTTGATGGTTCCTTGTTTTGCGTTGACGAGTGTTCGCGCTTCCTTTCAATTCATAGCTTACAATCGTCGCCATTGCTGGCTACTGTCACTTATTTTTACTTAATGGTTTTTTCGAACTACAACATCTGTTGTGTGAAACTGACATGGCAACCCAAACGCTCGCGGTGCATAAAATACTGGCATTGCCGCTATTGATGTCACATGCAAGCTATGTATTAATTGAACCCATTGAATCTTCTGCGAAACAAGGCTGCCGATGTCTAGCATAGTTGCAGCTTTGCGCAGAACAACTGGCTTTGAACCCGGCCATGACGACGCTCTGCATATTTCGGCATTTGTTCGTTCGGGTAGTTCACGTTTTACTGAAATGCAAAGTAGACGCCGAGTGAAGCTGCTAACGCGTCATTGTCATCTACGTCTCGCACCAGAGTCACGCTCCGTCAAGGCGACAAAGTTGGAATGAGCAGGTACAATCATAAACGTTGCCTTGGGGAATATAAAAGCTTAAAGACGAGTCAGAAACGCGTTTAGCAGCTGGTTTGGTGGAATAACTTACGGGAAGGGGCTCATAATAGTTAAGAAACCTCTCAATACCTCATTAATTTTTTTTTACTTTGCAGCCATCCTGCGAAACAAAGTTGGGATTTATTGCGGCTGATACGACAGCATTTTGCATTGACACGCCTCGCACACATCGAGTTCAGCAACAGGCCTGAGTGTGGAACCATCGGGATTGCCTGGGAAGTGCCCAAAGAGAAAGAAAATTGGAGACAAATAGTCAGACTCCGGATGGAAATTGCGCTCCGATGCGTTCAATCAAACTACCGAAAGCTTCGCGGCAAAGGGATTTGATAATGTGGCTGGTAATTTCAAAAGAATAATGGCGGACCACATCTGAATATGAAACGAAAGTAATTTTATTCGGTGTCACACAGAAGTGTGTAACTAATTAAATGTCAAATAAACCATCTGAGAATAGCTAAGTATCCTATTCCGGTTAAATACGAATGCTCCGCAAGCGATAAACATGTTTAGGAACAGAAATGATCGATCTCCAGAGTGAAACCCCCGATTTCACCGCATTTTACTCTCGAACACATTGAATATTCTTTTCGCAGTTAACATTTGCCTCTTTAATTTATAATAAAGTTAAATAAAAATAAAGAACATTTTCATAACGCGAGATAATCATATGATGAATAGAGAAAGCTCATCTACCTTTTTCGCGAAATGAAATGTATATTCCACGTTTCACTACTGCCTTTGATAGTCATAAATGACCGGACGATTTCAGGTTGTGGTATTGGAACTCATTGTTACATCTTGCTATGATATTGCAAACAAACGTATTGTAATATCGGTTGGCGGTTTTAGAGAACTACGTTTGCCTTCTGT
Organism: Ixodes persulcatus; assembly: GCA_013358835.2. Classification (NCBI taxonomy): domain Eukaryota; kingdom Metazoa; phylum Arthropoda; class Arachnida; order Ixodida; family Ixodidae; genus Ixodes; species Ixodes persulcatus. The sequence goes on along the minus strand of JABSTQ010009657.1, from coordinate 442,566 downwards.
ATTTAATAGGTTTTAAATCGGTGTTTGTTTTCGTCGAGGTCGGTTCCTGTATTAAAATGCAAAAAGCTATGTCTGAATTTTGCAAAAAAAAAAAAGCCAGAAAACATGTAGATTTTTAAAATTTCTTTACATGCGGCAGGGACGAAGACAGTAATTACAAGAAATAGCATATAAACACATTCGGTTCAATAGGGTGTCAACTTCAACCGTTAGATAAAACGCAGGCAAGTAATACCCCTGTTACACGAGCCGTTTCAACGGTCATTGAGCCAACGATTGTTGGCATGTCTCAACTGTCATCAAGCTACTAAGTTGTCCGGTGTTACCAGGTGTTACACGTGGTTAGGCCTAACAACCCCAAATTTTGATCCCAGTTGAAGCCGAGAGGAAAACCAAAACTTATGTCACATTACTATTCAGGGCGCAGCTCTGAGGCGCCCATTTCCGGGTTTCGTGGCGTCGGCGTAACCACCCCGCTAAATTTAGCGGGAAATTCAATTGGTCTTGAAATCACGTGACGTCAATTTTCCCGCTAAATTTAGCGGGTAAAATGACGGCACATGACTGTGTGTCACGTCACCCATGAACAAATTCAGTTTCTCCGCTACATTTAGCGGGAAAATTGACACCACGTGACCTCCACACCAATTCAATTTCCCCGCTAAATTTAGCGGGAAAAACGACGGCAAGTGACTTCGGGTCACGTCACCCATGAACAAATTAAGGTTCTCCGCTATATTTTGCCGGAAAACTGACTTCACGCGATCTCAATACGAATCTGAATTGTACGGAGGAGGAGGGGCACACCCTACCCTCCGTACCCTCCCCTCCCTCCACACCCCTCCTCCTCCTCAAAAGCTGCGCTCTAATTTCGCGCTACAGAGATTTGTAAACGTCTTTCATATTTTTATGAAGTAATGCAAATAATTATATGCACAATTTTTATTCGTGAGAAACGTTTATCACAATAAATAATTAACCTTTTTTAAAGTAAAAAAATGATAAGCAGAGCGTTTCACACAAATTTAAACGAGAGAGACATAACGAAAGCCTTATCGGCACCGACATCACAGTGGCCGCGCTCTCCGAGCGTGGACTTTTGCGACGTGCCGTGATCGTTTCAGCGGCAGCTCTGGACCCGAATCATACGTCTTTTGAGAATATGTTCTGCTACGATACTTTGTAGACACCTTCCCCAATCATGCGCAATAGTAAGTGCTTCGGTGTCGCTGGCCATTGGTGGCAATGCGGCGGATTCCGCCATCTTTAGCTTTATTAGGGCTAAAGATGGCCCACCGGTTAACTGAGGTAGCTCAGTTGAACCCAATCATCGTTAGCGGCTCAATGACAGTTGGCGCCGCCGTGAAACTCCGGCCGTCCGCGATTGAATGAACCGTCTTTGGCTTAGGAACAGTTGACAGCGCTCGTGTAACTGGGGTAGCCATATAAACAAACGCTAACAGTAATTCATAAAATAAAAAATAAAAAAACGACAATTTGTGCATTCGTTGTTGCTCGAGCATTTTGGCGCGATTGGTTCCTTAAGGTGTATTCACACGAAGGACTTTGTCCGCGGACAATGTCCTACGAAAGGCGTGACGTCACCTCTTCTGGGGTATGAAATCGGCCATGTCTCTGGCGAAAACGGCAGGCAAAACCAAGGGACATGTCCACGGACCTGAAGAACGTGTCCTCGGACCTGATGTATCTTGCGTATCACGTGAGCGAACGTCACAGAATATGTCCGCTGACCTGCCGGACCACGATTATAGGGGTTTTGTACGCGATCCAATTCTGCCTTTTCTCGAGTCCGCTGTGGTCCACGGACAAGCCCGGGAACCGATTGCGTGAAAGTGCTCGTGGTAAACTTCGTTGCACGAGCGGTTTTCTCTTTTTTTATATGCCTCTCACGGTTCTCGTACACGGATGGGCCTTTGCTCATTTTTCAGTACGATTAGTACGCACGAGATACAGCCGTGGAAGATGCTCGAGGGTTCCTGCGCATAGTGAAAAGAGGAGTCGAAAAGAAAAAGAAAGAAAACGACCAGAAATTGGTTTCGATTCGAACCATAGGCTATGTTCGAACATGGAGGCCAACAAGGCTTCACGAGTTGTTGTGGCTTGTGCCCTCAAGATGGCGAATGATGAAGTCGCGAAAGCACCTAATACCGACGCAAGAATACCTTCAGTATCGTGCTTTTTGCTCTTGTGGACGCAGACAGCAGGTTTTTGTACATTGATATCGGCGCACCCGGGTCTGATGGAGATGGAGGCATTTGGAGGACGCCGCCACAGCGGAACGCCATCGAGAACGAAATAGCCGGACTGCCGATCTCAGGACCTGGACCGGTCGGCGTCCCACTCGTCATCGTGGGACACGACGCCTTCCCCTTGTCTATAAACTTAATGAAGCCGTACACTGGTACAAATCTGGATGAAGAAAAGGTTATATTTAACTACAGGTGTCTTGCCTGCATCGTGTCATTTCTAAACATCGTTTTCCTTATCGTTTTTTTTTTCATTTTAGGTTAAGCCAAGCCAGACGGGTAGCATAAAATGCGTCTGGCATTCTGGCAAACCGTTGTTTTTACACACGACTATCGATACCGAACCAGGAAGGGTCACCTCATTCGTCAAGGCAGCGCGTGTGCTGCACAACTATTTGCGAGCTAAACCTGTGCTTTTTAAAGCGTCGAGGGAGGACCACCAGCGAAAAAGGACAATCTACTTCGGGCTACGAAGTTGCAAAGGGCGCTCCGGGGCAAGAGATCTAGATGTGCGTGAGCGTCTGCGGAGATACTTTAATGACGAAGGCACCGTCGCGTGGCAGAGGGAACAGGCGGGCCTTAATCTGCGGATAAATAACAGAATGTAACCTTATCTGCATGTGCAGACAAGTGCAGAAGCAAAGAACGGGGAATGTATATATAGATACCATTACATGGCCTGTACATTGCTACTTCCTTTACTTAACAATAGTTCATGCATGTCTGGCACTTAGATCACCAAAACTTTTTGTGTTATGCTCCAATTGTTCAACTTTATGTAAATATACTTCAAAGAATCTTCAATGTTTTCTTATCTTTTATTTCGTCATGCTATAATATTGGTTACAATCTAATACACTGGCCCACTCCAACAAAACAGCAGTCAGTTCCGAATGTAATAAGTACGAAAGGCAAAGGATACAAAGACTTGTTTGCTTCCAAGTATCCCTTTCACTTTCGAGTGCGAAATGCTAATTTTGGTTAAACATTTTTTAGTTTAAATATGGTTCGTTGAATTACATTAATTCTTACTGTCGCTCTAGGTAACGTTTGACTAGTTCCAATACCTCTATCTGACACCCAATAAAATTGGTTCCGTTCAGGTTTCTCATATGGCCCGCCACTACCCTTCCGAAATTATCAGCGTCGTCGCCACTTTTTTCAGTTGCAAAACTTTCGGCAATTTTAGTGAAAGCAACTGTGCGCTCTTTCCACCCAGAGCTGGAGCAGTCATCTGCTTTCTTTTTTCCGTCATCGCACTTTGGGCGCTTCACTGGAGTGCCAGACGCTTCCACACTAGGACTCGTTGTTCCGTGCGGTGTGTGGGTGGAAGGCGTGCCAAGGACGGGTTCCCTCATCTCGGTAATAACAGACGCCAGTTCTGTCTCACTGTCCATCTGGAAAGGTAAATGAAATACGAATGCGTTACGCTAGAGGAACTCTATGTAAAGCACCGCTTGCACGGCATAATATCGCAAGTGTCGGCCATTTACTGTTCAGAGTATTGAGGGAGAGATTAAGGGAGAGAGAAAGAGTTTTAGTAGTGAAGGGAGGACGGCGATGGGTTACGTGACCAAGAGTAGATGTCATCACCGTAGTATTGCGGGAGAAGCGAGAGTTGTTTTTTAAAGAGACGCGGCAGGTCGGACCCATCGAAGGCTCACCGGCGGTGGCCCTTTGACTTGCACAACTTAATAAAAGCAAGGTTTACTCAATGAAGGACCCTGTACACTGCATTTGAGGTCAAAACTGTTGCGTCGCCCTGAACTTTGATTGAAACTGCATTGCGGCCAGGACCCGGCCCGCGGGCCGCCAGTTGTCAAACCCTAGGATAGTGTGTCGCAGCTTCATTCAGCGACTACCAGCACTTCAAGAGACCGTGATTAACACGTGTGAACGAAACAAAATGCTGAAGCGTGTAGAGCAAAGCCAGAGCTCGAACGTCAGCCAAGCTAATGGGATTCAGTGACCTCCATCAACGAACGCTCGCCAACGTTTCATTCGATAGGTCTAAAGAATCAAGTTAAACGAATCGGTCAACCCGCCAAACGTTACTCACTCCACTGGGATCCTTATGTTGGTAAGATTCGTTGCACTCCAGGGAAAGGACAGGTTTGTTCCGATCCAAGAACAGGAGACTGCGGTAGAACCTCCATCTACCGTTGTACGTGTACTCCGCAGCTTGGCCACTCTTCGTCTTCATTATCTTTTCCTTCTCCCGTCTGAAGACGCGTCGCTTATTTTGAAAAAAGCCCCTCACTCCCTCTGAAATATCAGACAACAATAAGCGGTCGAATACAACACGGAATCGACACTAATTAGTCTGCCTTCAATGAACTTACCTTCTGTGTAAGGGCCATACTGGGAGTAGCGCCGTTCCATTTCATTGGCAATTTGTTTCCAGAGCTCTGATTTTATGCCGTTGTTGCGGTACTGGTCGTTTTGAAGGCACCAAAGCTGTGGAAACTCTTCTACGAGTGCAATTAAACACAGTGTCGCTTCATCGCTGAGATCCTTCATCGTTGTTGTCTTCAATGCCAGGTTCATCAGACAGACGCTGGCGGGATTGAAATCGACCGTCACGTGCGTTGCATGGCCGTTCTCTTGTAGCTTGAAACGCAGCGAAGCACAACCAAGGCTCTCGGCGCGAGGTGAGAGCGTTGGGGAATACCAATCCTGAACAGATAGCTCGTGCAGCGAAGGCAGCGAGAAAGGTATACGAGCTCGGACTCGCAGTTCTCGCCTTGGTCCACGTCAACCATGGAGTTTTAATGCGCATGTCCTCGGACTTGCACAAGTCCGCGGACTTGTCCGTCGTGACGTGGAAGCCACGTGATACGCATATTTCACAGGTCCGCGGACATCGTTCCCGGAATTTGTCCGCCGTGTGAATTTGCACAAGTCCGCGGACTTGTCCGTCGTGACGTGGAAGCCACGTGATACGCATATTTCACAGGTCCGCGGACATCGTTCCCGGAATTTGTCCGCCGTGTGAATACACCTTTACGAGTTAGCGGAGTCCGCGGACGTGCACAGCCCTCGCCGAACCAGAAAAAAACGGCAATTGAACGACCTTAAACTCTCGATAACCGTGGCACGACAGGACCGCGGACCTATTTTAGGACGTTTGCCCACGTGATATAAAAATACACAAGATTCAACAGGTCCGCGGATTCGTCAACGGATACGTTCGTGTGTTCCGCGAACCAGCTCCTAAGTTTTGCATGTTGCCTGGAATATGGCGGATTCTAAATCACAAAAAAGGTGACGTCACTGATTTTGTAGGAGTTTTTCCGGGGACATTTCCGCCGTGTAAATACACCATTTGAGAAGCTAAAAAAAAAAAAAAAAACAGCGTGAAGGCGGACGCAGGACGAGCAGAAGTAGACAAAGAGAGCGTCTTGTCTTTCGTCTGTTTTCGTGCTGTTTTTACTTTCCAAGTTAATAACGAACTCGCCCTAATTCCGACAGGTACACCCTCTAACTTTCTTAGGATAAAGAACTCAGAACGTCGCGCGGTCTACAAAAAAAAAATAAAATAATAATAATAATAAAATAAATAAATAAATAAATAAAAGATGAGCAAAGGCCGAGCCAGTCTTTTTTATTCCTCCCGACCCGACCATTAGCCGGTTATCCTTCCCTGTCATACTCTCCCGCTAAACCTCCCCCCACCACCGTCCCCCATATTTTCTGGGAGTTCGTAAATACGCTATCGGCCTAGAACCCCTTCGGGTGGCATGACCTCTTTCGAAATTGTATATATATAAAGGATAATTTTGGGCAGACCCAGGAAGGTCACGCGCGCTATCTTTCTGCTCCTACACACCAGTTGCGACCTAAGAAACAAAAATCGGAACGTTGCCGTGGCAACGTTGTCGTATCCTCCCCCTCCATTCGGGCGCGTGAAATATGATTGTTCTTTTTTTTTTCCCCCTACGGGACTATCCTCTTTTCATCCCTAATCTGACAGTACGATGGAAGCTACTTGCTCGTTAGACCAGTCGCACGCCTATCTTCGGCCACGTGATCACGCTCTCGCCCACACCCACGAACAGAGGACGGGGTCAGCTCATGGTTGGTCCCGATAGCGCGTAGCTCCCCCCACACTGTCAGCTTAGGGACGAACGGTGTTCTAGGTACGTCAGCAGCCGAGAGGAAGAGAAAGAGCCCCATCGTCTTGAATGTGACCAACTCAGCGAGTCGTTGCGAGTATCGGTGGGGCATTTGGGAATTCGCTGGAAACGCACGCAGTCCACTCGATCGCGCTTGTATCGGGGACGTTTATGGTGGATGTCCCCTCGGGGCACCTGCGGTGGCACGTGTTGAAAACACTCGTGACGGGAAGGCATTCTGCTTGGTATGGACCGGATAGATGCATGGGTGCATATGACTGAACGCTTTATTTGTTTATTGATCTAATTTATTTATTTTGAGCGACCGACAAACAGCTTGACGTGTCACTAGTGGTGCATTTATCAGTTTTCGGATGTACGATTCGTACACGATAAAGAAAAATGGAAAGTTAGGACAAAACAATTTTAGCAGCACACTTTCTAAATGTGCTCTCTTCATCCGAGATATTTCGACTAACATACCCATAAATCTGTTCTAAATAGTTACACGCCAGTCAAAGGCGTGTCATGGCTGCTGCGTGAAGTAAAACAAAGCGTAAAGTCTAGTACGTACGAGGAACGCGGAAGTATACCTCACGTAATAGCGCTGGTGAATCAGTTTTACAATTTACGATTTTATACCAAGACATCAATCTAGGGATCGTTCTCCCGTTGTGCAACGTGTCCAATTTCCCGAGGTCACAAATCGTTTCGTCACTATAGAAATAATTCGCTCGAAAATAACTGATCGAAGTGTAAACTAATGAATTTACGATGAACACGCTCAATTACAGTCGAATTAGTCACTCCACTAAAGTTCCATACAATTGACGCACATTCGACACGACTACGCACCATTAAAGAAAACAAAGGTAAAAAAAAAAAAACAGTTGAGAAAAGCTGCGTATCACTCGCGTAACGTTTCCCAGAACTCTGAAGGAAGCGTACGTAGTTGTAGTTTTGTGATGATTGAAATGAATCGCAGTTTACATAAAAACTCCCAAATCACTGATGACCTCAACACGAATAATATCGATGGAATCTAATGCACATACAAAATGAAAAAATTACGCCTTCTAGGAAAATTTTTAACCTTTGTCTTTGACTCATTCAAGAACGGACCATATGATAGACAACACGCCGAAATAGAACCGATATCACACTCAAGACATTCACTTTAAATCGGGCTGCGGCTTAAATCGGGCAGTGGCTAAAGGTGGCGGAAGCCACCTTTAGCCGCGGCCACCTTAGGGAATGCGGGCACGACTATTTATGTTTACGCGTCTTGCTTTTTGACAAGTTTTTCTGCGTCCCTATATCTGCTAAGGCGGTAACATCATTGACTGCGGAGCAGTTTTGTATGCGTTACCAAAAACTAAAAGTAACTATCTACGTTGCTCGTAAACTTGCAAATAAAAGGAACGCGTTACAAACCTACGTTACCACAACACAGGATGACCGCGTTATACCGTGACCAATAAAAAGTACGCGCGTTACTTTTTGAATTAACTTCTTATATAAAAAATAAAACGTGTTCTTTTATTTATGTTACGGGTGTGCAAAAGCGGTAAGTTTAAAAAAAGTGGGAATTTGTTTGCGTGCAGAAACAAGAGGCAAAATTTTTTAAGATGTCTGCAACGAATGCAAGACTTCATTTGACTTGGTGTTTAGAAACGCACAAAAACAGTTCTTTTCTTTTTCAAGTCTTGGGAACGAGGTCCAACGAGTAATGTAACTACGTTACCCGTTACTCAAAATGAGTGACGTAAGTGTACATAATCCGTTACTGTTTTGAAAATGTACTGAGGGTGTTACTATGTTACAGAAAAAAGTAACGCATTCCCGGTAACGCCGTTACTTGTCATGCGTTACCGGCAACGCTGCTGCTGCTGCGGAGCGATGTTTATAGGCTAGGTGGCGCAAGCTACCGCCGGTTAATAAAGGTGCAGCCATCAGCATCCATCCATTCATCCACCCAAGATGCTTGGGACGCGCCGCGCTCTGCGTTTCTCTAGATGTCAGTCACAAAAACATTATGTACGGCAAATTACGACTACGGGAAACACACACTTCTTAGGAATGTGCCAGCTGAGACCAATAAAAAAAGAAAAAAAAAAAGGTAGGTTACTAGTAATTTTAAGCGAAGATCATTTGTTTTTCTCCAAAATATGTGTTTATGTGGTCTAATTTTGTTACTAAAAGCGTAAAAAAAAAGGCCAATACGCAGATGTCTTTTTTTTAAATTGTTTGTGCGGGTATAAAAGTATCAAATATAAATATTGAAGGAAAGAAGTTGTCACCTTTTTTCCATTCGGTTCCATTTTGGTGCGTCCGAAACGGAGGTACTTTACAGAGCTTCTACTTTAGATAGCAAGCTTTAATCCACCAAATTCAGTTCTGAGAAGAGTTTAAGGTCTGAATCGGAAGAGCAGGCGCTCCAATAGACCTATCGCGAAATTACACGAGCATCAAGGAAGTAGAGCGATGAAAATGCAGTTCTACGCGGCGCACGTGCTAGCGTGTTCATCAGTAACTGTTCCGAAGAAAACAACTAAAACAAATGTCTTGCACGCGCGTTCTTCAACGACTAATTTGGAAAATTTTCTCGGAATCATTTATACGGGAAGGCAATAGCGTGCGGTGCGTATACGTATAACGTTCACAATAGTCTTTTTGATGCCTAAGCGATTTAGCGAGAAATCTATTGCCGCTACTGCCACCAGAGCAGCCTACATGCGAAGCGACCATCTCGCACGTATCACGTAAACGGAACAGGGCAAATCACCCTGCGACTAAATTTTTCACGTTTATGCGCGCACTTTGAAACCTGCGATCGCCGCCGTACATGTAAGGCGACGGCAGTCAAAGGGTTAAGAACTCAGTAATTACCACTTTACACTCATATCCTCACGTTCACTGCGTTCAAGAGCATTATTTCCAAGCAAAACCTCTTAAACCGAAGTGCTTTCATGGGCTAAGAGGGTTTCTAAGTCCACAGCGTCACGGCGAGTCGTGACGAAGGTATAATAACGCTTGCGTACGATGATCACGTGATTGGTGCCACAATGGGTTACGCGATAACGTCACGTAATGTCAGGTTACGTGACGTCACTGTTACGCCGTCATGTCACGTTATGTGCGCGTGACGTCACGCTGGCCCACGAGCGACACGGTGGCATGGGACGCTACTGTTACCTTCTGGCGCGTCAGGTGACGCCATTTCATGTGACGCAGGATCACGTGATCTGATTTGACGTTACAGTGCGACTGGCAAGGGGCGTCAGGCGACACCAGGGTCTAACAGTGACGTCACGAGAAGTGGTCTCGGGATTGATGTAATAGTTTTGATGACGGCATATGGCATAATAGCCCCTAGTCCGTATTCTGCGTGATTTGGACTTTGAACGTAAAATCAAGCCTGCAGATTTGTTTTCTTCTATTAATGTTAGGCGTTGTTTTTTTTTTTTTTTTTAGTATTACGCCGAAGTGTTTTGGAAACGAACGCGGAAAACCAAACATAGCCCTTGGTGGGAATTCAGACGCCTCTTTGATGGCGTGTGTAGCGAGTGATGATTACGTGATGCCGCTCGCTTGTCGTCTTCCACAACGACGATTGAATTTTGAACGTTAAAATCTCGCGTGCGCGACCACGCATTGCGTGATGAAGATCATTTGGGCGTCAGCGCTCGTCGATGTGGAAGGCGCGTGTGAAAACTTCCTTTCACTCTTGGCGTGACGAGCACTTAGTAGATGGCGGTAACAGCGGGCTTAAATGTATGGCTTGGTCGTGGTAAACGAATCTTTTGTTATAATGGGTCGCATGTTCTGGTAAACCCTTAGTAATGAAAGAGTATTTTATTACTAAAATCACTGACGGCCTAAAGGGACATTACATTTACGTTATATGCGTTATATGAAACTAAAAGGGCGCAAGGTTCTCGATCAAGCTGTTGAATGAACCATGAAATGATATTTCAAGTTCTTTTTCCTTAGCATTTTTCATCAAATCAAAAGCAAAATGAAAAAAAAGTACGTTGTCGTGACGTGCTTGGGCACAAGATGCGATGATTCCAAGCTTTTTAAGAACAGCATGGAACTTGTCATTCTCAAGTTATCGGTGCAATGACGGCACTCGTTTGCCACGATCACGAGTCCAAACATTCGTTGATGGTTTTATTGGTGGCGAGTGCAAGGGTCCGAGGTACGCAGTGCTCGCGTCTTCCCTTACAAAAACAGGTCTCAACATTCTTTTTAATTTTTTTAGACTTCTTATTGACTTTCCGGGATCCTACTGAATTCCTTTTGAAACGCACTTTGTTTTGATTATTGTCAAAAAAACTTTCAAAAGAAAAAATACTGAATTTTATTTGTAGACTTATTTATAAACAAATTAAAAATAAGTTGTAATGACGTATTTCTGTAGGTTATTTTCTAAAAGAATTCAAAAGGAAAAAGAGATTTTGTTTTGTAGACTTATTTATAAAAAAATTAAAAAGAAGTTCTAACGACGTTTTTTTTGTAGGATATTTTCTAAAAGGAAAACTTATGCACATTATTTCTTCATAATATTTTATCATTTTATTTTATGTTCACTCTGATTACTTTCTTTTGACTTTGACTTCCTGTTCACACGGTCAACAGAAAGTTTCTTGATTTTGTGTTGAAACTTTTTTGATGATTTTCTTCTGCCTGAGTCAAAAGAAAAACTGTTGACATTCTATTAACTCTACGTTGATCTTTTCTGCTGACTTCCTGTTGAAAGTGTCATCAGAAACACTGCAGACGTTCTGTTTACTTCGTGTTGAAAATATTCAGTTGACTTTCTGTAGCCAGTGTCGATAGAAACGCTACAGACTTTCTGTTGACGTTTTATTGAACATGGTACATCACGACTAAATCGCAAAAGTCACTAAGTTTCTCAATAGTCTCTGACAAGTTGAGAACCGCAGGGAGGAGCTTCAGTTCTCCTGCCTCCAGCGCGAGCCTTCTATCCTTGACAACGGTTCGACGTCTCGTGCCCCTCGAGCTGGAGCGCGCAGTCAAAGCACGAGGGAAGGCATGGGGCGCGTGCTGGAGGCCAGGCGTTCGAAAAACTCGCCCTGCCGTTCTCACTTTGTGACTATCGTGACTTTATTGACCCTATTCAACTAGTCAACTAGTAAAGTAAAGCAAAATAACTATTTTAAAGTGGAGCAACCGTCTTGACTGGCTTCGTCCTGAGTGGTGCTATGCAGAGAAGCGATAACATTTGTTCTAGGAGACGTTTCTGTGGATGTTGTTCTAGCGACTACGCGAAATTATTATTAGTTGTACCAATGCTTTTTAATAAGAGATAGAGTCCACGAACTTCGAAACACTGTTCTCCTTTTGACAGACTTTCGAGAAAGAGATCGGACACTTGGAACGTTAGTAAGAGCTGATATGGTCACCGGCCAATTGATTACCTTCTATATGTAGGCTATATTGTCACGAATGACGAGGTGACAAACAAGGAATAACTGAGGAAACTGAAACGTTTAATGGGGGCGAACTTGTGCCCAAAAAATAAGAAAAGGAAAAACGATAACAACAAAAGAGAACAGAGCGTCGCGGGCGTCGAAGTCGGCGTAGCAGCAGAGTCGAACGCTTGGGCGAGACTGAGTCCGGCTGGTTACGCGGAGCCCCTTTTGTGCACGCGTGGGCTTCTGGAACATTCGGCTTGGAACATTCGGCGCGCAGAACATTCTAACCTAGAACGAGCAACTCGGTTCTCGAAATTACCAGAAATCTAAATTGGAAGAATAAATAAAAGACGCGGCGCTCCCAGGGATCGAACCCTGGGCTTTCTGCGTGGAAGGCCCGCGCGATAACCGTTAGGCCACGAGCGCGCTGCCTGCTTAGCCAGCTGCGTTCGCGGCATTACTCCCCCTTTAAAAAAAGTGCATCGTCCCGATGCAGCACAAAGGTAAAACACAAATACACAACAAAAAGATAGCAGAGTCGCGAGCCACTGTTCCCAGTTCACAGTTCACAGTTCACTCTTTGACAAGAGTCCAAAGTTCTATCGTTCGTAATACGGCTTCAGCCGGACGACGTGCACTACCTCGGGTCGTGGCTGGCGTCTTGCAGATGGGCGCGTTCCGTCGGGTAGAACTTCGTAGTTCAGATCGCCGAGGCGTCGGATGATTTTGTAGGGTCCGAAATAGCGTTTGAGAAGCTTCTCGCTGAGCCCGCGGCGCCGTATCGGTGTCCACACCCACACCCGGTCTCCGGGTTGAAAGTGGACGTCCTGGCGGCGAAGGTTATAGCGGCGTGCGTCGACTCGCTGTTGCTCTTGAATCTTGATTCTTGCCAGTTGACGAGCTTCCTCCGCGCGTTGAGAGATCAGTTGAGCGTCGTCGTTGCCATCGTCGGTTGGCACGTGAGGCAGCATGGCGTCCAGCATTGTGGTAACCGTCCGGCCATGTACCAGTTGGAACGGCGTCATTCCTGTGGTTTCTTGTACCGCTGTGTTGTACGCAAATGTAACGTACGGCAACACCTTGTCCCACGTCTTGTGCTCCACGTCGACGTACATGGAGATCATGTCGGCGATGGTCTTATTGAGATGCTCTGTTATCCCGTTGGTCTGCGGGTGATAAGCGGTGGTTCGTCGATGGCTGGTGTGACGAGCCGAAGTACCTCTTGAGTCAGCTGTGCCAGGAAAGATGACCCTCGATCTGTGATCAGCACTTCAGGTGCGCCGTGTCGAAGGAGAATGGACTCGACAAAAAACTTGGCGACTTCCACCGTTGTTCCCGATGGAAGGGCTTTCGTCTCGGCGTATCGTGTAAGATAATCGGTCGCGACGATAATCCACCGGTTCCCTTGCGTCGATGTTGGGAACGGCCCAAGCAAATCCATTCCGACCTGCTGGAAGGGCGTAGTCGGGGCAGATATTGGCTGCAAGAGCCCTGCTGGCTTTGTCGGAGGCTTCTTACGTCGTTGGCACTCATGGCACGACCGTGTGTACAGATGGACGGTTTTCGGGAGTCTTGGCCAGTAGTACTTCTCACGAATCCGGGCGAGCGTCCTGCTGTAGCCAAGGTGTCCAGCCGTCGGGTCGTCGTGGCATGCTTGAAAGATTTCTTCTCGCAGGCTGGCAGGCACAACCAGCAGCCAGGCAGGGTTGCTGGTTCCGAAGTTCTTCTTGAAGAGCACACCTCGCCGCAGAACGAAGCTTGACAAGTCTCGGGCCAGGACTCGCGGAACGGAACTTCCTTGACCTTCGAGGTGGTCGATCACGGCGCGAAGCTCCGGGTCGTCTCGTTGAAGTGCTCCCATGTTGGTATCTGTAACTGCTCCGAGAAAACGAGCGTCATCGTCGTCGTCGGTGCTGTCAGGGGGAGATTCGACTGGGGCCCTAAACAAGCAGTCGGCGTCATTATGCTTGCGGCCAGACTTGTGCACAATGGTTACGTCGAATTCTTGCAGTCGCAGACTCCAGCGAGCGAGGCGTCCTGACGGGTCCTTGAGGTTTGCGAGCCAGCAGAGGGCATGGTGGTCTGTGACCACGCGGAACGGGATACCGTACAAGTACGGACGGAACTTGGTTATCACCCAGACGACAGCAAGACATTCTTTGTCGGTCGTTGAATAATTTTGTTCTGCCTTAGACAGCGCCCGGCTTGCGTAAGCAATTACTCTCTCTGCCCCTTCTTGTCGCTGAACGAGCTCCGCACCGAGACCGGTATTGCTCGCGTCCGTGTGTATTTCTGTCTCCGCCGACTGATCAAAATGTCCGAGGATAGGGGGCGACTGCAGCCTTCGCTTGAGTTCGTCGAACGCTTGTCTAGCGTAATGCCGCGAGCGCAGCTGACTAAGTAGGCAGCGCGCTCGTGGCCTATCGGTTATCGCGCGTGCCGTCCACGCAGAAAGCCCAGGGTTCGATCCCTGGGAAGCGCCGCGTCTTTTATTTATTCTTCCAATTTAGATTTCTGGTAATTTCAAGAACCGTGTTGCTGGGAACTTCAGGGTGGACCGCCCGTTGTACTTCCTCGCGCACAGCCTTGGCGATGGAGAGTGTCGCTGGACGACCTGCGGCTGGCAGCAACTGGCGGAGTTCCTCCCGGACGACCTCCCGGATAATTTCGCGGATGTCCGTACCAGGAGCGTTCTCGCCGCCAAGCAGCCCGGTTGCAGCGACACTTGGATTTCGCTGGTAGTGGGAAGCGCGCGCTTGGAGGGCGCTCTCGATGTTTGTCGCCTCGGTGACGAAGGCTTCGACGGTGCCCGGTGGGTTGCGCACGAGGCCTCCAAAGATGTCGTCTCTCACCCCGCGCATGAGGACCCGCAGCTTCTTGTCGTCTGTGGCTTGTGGGTCTGTACGGGCGCTCAGGCGGAGGACATCTTCTACGAAGCTTGTGACGCTTTCGTCGGGGCCCTGCGTTCGAATTCGGAGGAGATCTTCTGCCTTCTCCTGTCGGTGTAGGGTGGCGAACGTCCCCTGCAACTCGGCCACACAGATGTCCCACGACGTAAGCGAAGCCTCGTGATTCTTGAACCAATGCCTCGCAGTACCCTCCAGCGAAAAGTAGAGGTTCTGGAGGCACTGCTCCGCAGTCCATCCGTTGTGGCGCGCCACACGCTCGTAGTGCTTGATCCAGTCTTCGACATCCTCGTGGATCTCGCCGTGGAAGGGAGTCGGCGCACGGGGAGCGGCGGGCAGGTAGACGACGGCAGGAGCGGCGGTGGTCGGCGACGATCGTCGGCCTCGTTGGCTGCTTGGTCCTGGGCGGCAGAAGTCCGAATTCCGGGTGTAGGCCTTGGGTGCGACGACTGAACCGGATCTCGGTAGTGCCTTCGTTGGTTCTTCGTGGGCTTGGCGTCGGACTTGCACTGCGGGCCCTCGGAGGGGTACGAGGCAGGGGCATGCGTTACCCAGCACCTGCACCAAAATGTCACGAATGACGAGGTGACAAACAAGGAATAACTGAGGAAACTGAAACGTTTAATGGGGGCGAACTTGTGCCCAAAAAATAAGAAAAGGAAAAACAATAACAGAAGAGAACTGAGCGTCGCGGGCGTCGAATTCGGCGTAGCAGCAGAGTCGAACGCTTGGGCGAGACTGAGTCCGGCTGGTTACGCGGAGCCCCTTTTGTGCACGCGAGCAACACAGTTCTCGAAATTACCAGAAATCTAAATTGGAAGAATAAATAAAAGACGCGGCGCTCCCAGGGATCGAACCCTGGGCTTTCTGCGTGCGATAACCGTTAGGCCACGAGCGCGCTGCCTACTTAGTCAGCTGCGCTCGCGGCAATATAAGGCTCTGGAGCAGTTAACGGGACTGTGATTCTGGTGTTGAGTGCTTCATGATGTTTGTGTTTGTTTTC
Organism: Ixodes persulcatus; assembly: GCA_013358835.2. Taxonomy (NCBI): domain Eukaryota; kingdom Metazoa; phylum Arthropoda; class Arachnida; order Ixodida; family Ixodidae; genus Ixodes; species Ixodes persulcatus. The sequence continues at coordinate 426,834 of JABSTQ010009657.1, read as the reverse complement.
ATTGCTTATATGTGGGATGTGTATGTACCAAAGGAACACTATTTCCTAACCAACCTCAAAATATATATATTAAAAAAAATTGAGTGTCTTTTTTTTTAAACGTTAAACTGCGCTTCCGTCAAAAGAAAGTCAACAAAATTTATGTAAGAAGGAATTCTCAAAAATGTATGTAAGAAGAAATTCTAAAAAAATTAAGTGGCCAATTTTAACTAGGAGTTAAATAAGTTGTCAAAATAAAGTCTAAAAAATATCAAAAAAGTTTAAAAAGAAATTCAATACGATTCCAGAAAATTTTCAACAGAAATTCAAAAGAATTTAACTACAGATTTTTGTAAGGGTTAGGTCCTTGCTCGTGTCAAATGCGTGAGTTGGGTTCGGCCGACGTGCATGAGCACCGGGGATGCATCACAGTAAAAAGGCCGAGACCTTTCTAAGAAAAGGAGGTAAAAAATAGTCCGCTATATTTTCAAAATTTTCGTACCAAAATGCAGGCTTTTGTATTTCTACCCTAATGTACAAGCTTTTTTTGTGTGTGGTTTATTAGACGATGTGCAGTTAGTAAAATTATTTTATAAAATCATCGATCCCGGCCCGTAATTGATTTCATAGTTACTTTAACCAGTTTTGTTTTACTTTTTCCTCCGTTAATCATGCCCCACAATGGAAAATAAAATTCTTTTTCTTCGACCCCTTGAAAACGTGTTTTTTGTTTTGTGCTTAAAAGTTTAACAGAAATCTTTCTTCGAGAACAAATTTTTTACGCGATGTTTACCTTCCTAGATACATTTTGAGTTAAGAGCAATGGCAATATCTCGGCACTTCGACCGGCGCTCGAAGGAAGTTTTGGGAGGAGCCGCTCCTCTTGGATTCCGAAACGTGACCTTGTTTCGGCACCAAATAGAGGCACGTCGCGATATTCGAGATGCGTCTCGTGACCTAAGCCTCGCGTTGGAAATGTGTCTCGTGACCTAAATATATCAGTGAATGTCGCAATATCTTCGGCTACAGAGTGATAAGAAGACTCGGGGGAGGAGGGGGGGGGGGGGGGTGCATCGTACTAAAGACTGCGGTGTTCGCTGCTCGCATGATGACGCAATGCTTGCTTCGAAAAGACAGCTTTTGTATGACCAGTCTGACACGGGACCGTCCTGCAAGCAAGAAACTCGTGTCAGACATTGTCTGCGTACTGTCCTTTGCATGATGTATCAGCAGGCTGACCAAGGCTTTGGGCGGTCATAAAGTCCCATGATCCTTCTTTTTACAAGTGTACGACAACCAATACGAATGACAAGGCACATTTCGCTGGAACTAAAATGGCGTCCTACAGTTCAGTTCTCTGCTGTGCGTCGCCATTCGCTTTTTAAAACCTACACCGTCACGCAGTCGCCGCTTGAAGGAATGTCGCTACTTGTAGGAAGCTCTTATCTAGGAACTTTACACGGCCAGTGACTACATAGCCATCTGGACGATGGGATAGAGACCACCTGAGCTCAGATTTATCCATATATGGTGTATCCAGGCTCACGCGTAACTTTAAAATCAATGCAAAAAAAAAAAAAAAAACGTTACGTGCGTAATTGGAAAACCAGAGGACGGGAGCACATTGTGCGTTTTGTCTGCTCTCGTTGCTTTCCCTTACGCGTTTGCCCGATACTTTATGACGTCGTAGATGTATCAGGTGGTCGCCCCCACCGTAATCCTGGCGGTGGTGGCACAGCGCCGCAGGTCGAAACGGCAAGAGGCTCGTTCTGCCGCGGGTCACTCTCCGGCCTGACAATCCACCGGAAGTTTCAGCGGACAAAGAGTTGGGATTCCCGCGACGGCAACGACACCCCCTCCACTCGTTCTTTTTTTTTGCCGGATTTTTTTTTATTAATTGCCAGACAGCGAAAACCAGCATGTTGTCGTGACGTCATGGGGGTTGAGTCGGTGTTTAGAACGCTAATCACATCAGTTCGCGTTCCAGGCACTATAGTTGGGTGGTAAAATTGTTGTTTATCTTCTCTTGCACAGCGAGTTTTCTTTTCTTTTTTCCAACGATGTGTCAATAGGAGGTATTCACTGGCCGTCATATTTGAGGTCACTGTTTAGAGCGCATGCTCACAACGAACTCGCATTAATAGGCTGCCAAGACCGGCAATCTTGATGGTGCGGAGTGCACGTTGCAAAATAACTGTGGAAGCTCGCCATCAGCACGTGCTCAGCATTAGCGCACACAGATATGGCCGCCAGTGAATACACCCTATAGGGAGTATTCACTGGCGGCCATAGCTGTGTGCGCGAATTCTGAGCGCGTGCTGCTGGCGAGCTTCCACAGTTCTTTTGCAACGTGCATTCCGCACCATCAAGAGTGTCGGTCTTAGCAGCCTATTAATGTGAGCTCGTTCTGAGCATGCGCTCTAAACAGCACCCACAAATATGGCTTCCAGTGAATACTCCCTATAGGGAGTATTCACTGGCGGCCATAGGTGTGTGCGCGACTGCTGAGCGCGTGCTGACGCCGAGCTTCCACAGTTCTTCTCCAACGTGCATTCCGCACCATCAAGATTGCCGGTCTTAGCAGCCTATTAATAAATGCTCGCTCTGAGCATGCGCTCTAAAGAGCACCCACAAATATGGCGTCCTGTGAATAGTCCCTATACTCTGTTTTACTGGAACGCACGCAAAGAAACTGCGGGTCCGGGATGCGCGTGCGTGGAACCCAACAGAAGGGCTAGCGATGGCTTTACGCACGCAAGGCTGGGTACTTTGCGTTGTGGGCTAGCGGGCTTTGCGGGAAGCTGTCTCCCTCTAGATATTTCTGCAGCCCAGCGAGAGTGCCAGTTTCAAGATGGCGGTTTCCTCGACTGGCGCAGCGTAGGCGACGTGGTATTCGCGAAGTGCGATGTTACGTGAAAGTTACGTGGTGTCCAGCTCGGTAATTTTTTCCGGGACCCACCGCAGTCGCGTCAGATCGTCGTGCAGCCGAAGGAGTGCACGGTGAAAATGTTCACCGCTTGCTGCGATCTGCTCAACGCTAAGCCTCTTCGCGCAGTTCATCGCCGACGGACGAATGACTCTCCGAGGAATCGCCGAAGTTGTCGCTACGCACTGGTCCTCAGTAGGTCATGGATTTATTCCCGCGAGCATTGATAAAAGGTACAGTTTCCACGGGACGACTGACAAGGACTCCGTAATCGAATTTGGCTACGCACTCGTACTCGTAGCCTCCGTATTCCGCAGAAAGACGCGCTTGACCAGGCAGCTGTGGTTTCGCTTAATTTAAAATAAAATGTTTGGAAACGTTTTCATTTTCGACATTTCTTTCGAGGAGCGTGGCAACGCTTAAGCACGCGGAATTCTACGGTTCTGGCCAAAGTTGAATCAAGGAGATCGTGCGAGATGTTCACTCGGCAACGTTTACGGAATGCAAAACTAAAATTGGTCCGAGCAGGTAGTTTCTATTTGCGTACGTTATACTATTGCGTATTGTGTACGTAAGGTCCAGCAATGTTATACTAATACTTTATAATGTTTCCTTTGATTCATTACCATCCCTAAGTTAGGTATACAGCGGAAACGTCCGCAAACGGCTAGGAAGTATGACGAAAACGGATGGCCAACCAACGGAAGACGGATCGGTGCCCTGACACCGAAGCCTTGACCGGAAGTAACGAGTTTGCCCACCTATCATCTTTTCAACATCAGAACGTGTGCCGGAAGTGCGTCATCACTGTAAAAGAGAAAGGGGGATGGCGTTGGAGGAGAGTGGGAGTCACTCTCCCAGGAACCAACTCAACCAGCTCGTGCCCGCCATGATGTGGTTTGCGAACAAAAAAAAAAAAAAAATGAAGCTCTTACGTAAGCGGTCCGGCGGAAGTGAGGAAGATAGAATTACTTCTACGAAAGAATTCATATCCTTCCTAATATGTCTCTTCGTAGAAAAAACTATCCGCCATGTTTGTTTCATTACGTTATCCCTCTAATGCAACACATCGACAAGCGCTATTTTCAGCAACCGTCTTACATATCATCACGCAACAATCATCAACTAAACGTTACGATCTCCGTTGCAGCATATTTACTACGTTTAATAACTATTTTTTCCCTAAACATCCATTTATTGAAATCGGCTTCCCGCAGCCATTGTTGCCATCGCTGACACCATCTACATAAAGTTACAATTTAATCGGAGATTAGACAATTGTCTAATCTAACAACGTTTGTCGAGGTGGCTCAAGCCACTGCCCGATTACAAAGATTCAGCCGTAACCATTCACCCGCACTCGCAGACGTTTCAACTCACGGAAATCTGGTTTACACGCCAGCGCTATGTCCACGCCTGGTATCGACAAACGCGGACTTGTTTGTGCACAGCCTTTTGGTTATAGTTTCAATTTAAGAACCGCAGGAGAAACTCCGCCACCAGCATGTGTTTGTTGTTTTCGGGCGTGTTTGACTGCGCGTACGACAAAGTGTTATGAATATTAAAAAAAAACAAGTCTTGCGCCGGGGAGTTTGACGTCCACTCAGGATATCACCTTCAGATTTTGCACCTTCCTCCAGCAAAAAAATATAAAAAAAATCTTTTTTTTATTTTTTTTGCAAAGAACGTATTTAATTAGCCGAACTACACGAACAAAACTATATCGAAATGCCGTCACGTTAATGTTCTCGTTAAATTTAGGGGCGAATTCATTGTCGTGTGACGTCAATTTTATCGCCAAACTTAGAGGGGAAACCGACGTCGCGTGGCCTTCTCCCGTGACCTCAAGTCATGATACTTCTATTTTCCCGTTAGAGTTAGCGGGGAAACTAACATCATGTGACCACGTCGCGTTACCTGAAGTTACGTGACGCCAGGTGGCCTCAGGTCACGTGACGTCAATTTCTGTGAGGTTGTAGTTTGCGCGTTGCACATTCTGTGATTCCCTGCGTTTGCAAGCACTATATCATTCAAGCTTGTGTAATTTCTTGTTGTTGTTGCTGTACATACCAAACCATGTAAGAACAACTTCATGTAGAGTATAAAAGCGCACGCACGCACGCACGCACGCAAGCACGCACGCACGCACGCACGCACGCACGCACGCACGCACGCACGCACGCACGCACGCACGCACGCACGCACCACACACCCACACACACACACACACACAGACACACACACAATCTTTCTAAATAGACCCCTGCACAGGGGTCTATTTAGGAGGATTAATATTGTTCGAAATAAATATGGAATGCATTATTTTCGAGTAATTAACTTTTTAATGATTGAATTTAAGGGCAGTGGTTTTAATTAAAATCTTACTGGGCATCATCCGAAAACCACCAAATGACCCAAATCCAGAAATACGCAAGGTTCGTGCATCATTTTACAACGTTTCGAAAAAAAAAAAGATGTTCAATTTGGACGTGTTTTTAGGTTCCGGTTTGTCTATCGAAGCGCATCTGTGCGCCAACGGTCCTGACCTCTCGCGGCCGAGGCACGCAGCTGCAGCTTCGCCTCCCTCGTAGAAGGGAACGAAGTTTAGGAGCAGGTGCGTTGCGCACCTTGACCACGGGGAGCAGGACCGTTGGCACAACGATTGCACTGCGATAGAAGACCGAAACCCAAAAACGCGTCCAACGTTTTTTTTTTTTTTTTCTTTTTTGAAACAGTTGTAAAACGAAATACACATATTGAAGTTCCCACCCCCGCCGATGCCGAGACCCTAGGAATATTTGAAGCCAACACTCGACCTCAACATCCTATTAGAAACACCTTTATCCGTACAGAAAGTCAGGAAGCATGCCGTCTGTTTCGCGACAATACCCTGGCACGTTCACAGCGTACTGCAACGCCAGCTTGACAACGATCCCTTCCTCCACGTCACCCTGCACTGAATTCTCGGGCGTCACGGCTCGGAGGAGCACGACCGAGCTCATGAGCTCACCCGCGTAGTTACTTTTCCAGGTCGTCCCTGCCCATGGCCGTCCGAATACAAACCCCTGGGAGCACAGCAATCTCTTACGCAAGGAGCGTACATTCCTCCTAAAAGTACTCCGCGACAACGCAGCCGCTCTTACCACTCCCCTGTCTCCGTTATCGAGGGAGGATAGCGTCATTTTTTGCAGACTTCGAACGAACGCGGTAATGACCCCTTTTCGGACGCCCCAGATGCCCTCACTGCACGAATACCCCTCCCTAGAGCACTGCCTATGTCACTGCTTGCACATTCGACCCACCATCTCGGATCCACCCGTTCCTCCTTAACCCCCGATATTCAACCCCCGCTCATGGACGACCCGATGCGACCCATATTTTCTTACCGGTCCTCATTCAGAATGTGAAGATCGTGTTGGGTGACTACTGGTAGGTGGCTAACCACTACTGAGCGCCTGACCCGGGTGTAGGTATATAAAATGTGTCTTTTTCTATCTCTCTTTCGTAAAATGATGCACCCTTACACCTTTCTGGAATTGGTTGATTTTATGGTTTATATGATGCCCAGCACGTTTCTAATTGAAACCGTGTCCTAAACTTCAACGAGTAAAAAATTAAGTACCAGAAAATAACGAACGACCCAATCATTTTCAACTTCATTAATTTTCCTAAACAGGCCCAAAAACCAATAACACATCGTCCTTTTTTTTGGAGGTGAGGGGGGGGGGGGGTGGGGGTGATGTGTAGTTTTTGCCGAATCGAATTTGATTGAGTTTTTTTTAAACACTGTGTACGCTTACAAAACAAGGAGTGAGCATCAGTTAGAAACAAAGGTATGGAACGCGACGGGTCGGTACTGAACCACTATGAAGTCTGCGAGCTGGGAGGATGCAAGGTTTTTTCCGGGAGAGACAGGGACTGTGATATAAAGTGTCAGTATCAGAAAAACAAACAAAAAGAGAAAAAAAAGGAAAAGCTTCGTGAAGGAACCGCGATGGACGGAGGCATCTTTTGCCGGGCCGTTGTTAACTCGCCGAGTCGCTGTCGCCAGAAGTGGACGAGCCGCTGCACACACACGAGATAATGACACAAAAAGAGAAACAAAGAAAAAAATGCAGTAAACGAGCCAAATGTGAAAATTAAAAATAAAAATAAAACTTGAGCCAATTAAACGGGATAATGTCGGAGAAACACACGAGACAGGCGCGAGTCTGAAAACAAAGCAGACAGATCAACAACTTGGAGATTGGAAAGGCAAGATGACGCCAAGTGGAGCATGTGTCAACCGACCAAAAAATCAAAGGCAAAAAACGAGTCTTGAGGGGAAGTAAGGGAAAGAATTTGAAGGTGGCAAGTGGGAGAAAATGAGAAACAGAAAAGGAAGAAGAAAAAACAAAATAAACACGGAAAACGAATCCGAAAGACCGAACTGAGCGTTCACGCTTAAATTACGGCGGGAGTAGTTTTCTTTCCGTCAGTCTAAGAACACGTCAAGGACTTTTTCTTTTTCTGAAAGATTAAAATAGATACAAAATGGAAGGATTCAATCAAAGATTAGAAAATGTATTCTCTCGCACATGCTCACATATTGTTTGGGAGGAAAAAAACAAGACAACTGTGGTTCCTTTGTGCGATTTGGCGTCCATTGTCGATCTAATTTTACGTTTGAATGGTAGAAAGAAAAAGGAAAAGAAGAAAGATAAAAAGAGATACTGGTGTAGAGGCTATATAAAACGGAAACCGGAAGATGAGAGCGTATTATTCTCAACAATACAAGAAAATAACGAAACAAAAACGATAGAATAAACAAAAAACGTATTCAAGTTTTTCGATTATATGTATTGTTGCCTCGTTGCAACATGTATAGTCTTGTTCTCTAAGGTTTTGTGGGTCATGGATGTTTCTTACTGAACAATGAAGGCTTCTTCTGCATGGGTTTCTTTCTTATGTCAAAACAAAATTAGAGGATCATCACGAATGAAGAAATATAACAAAAGCTGAAGTTCCGAAGACGAGTCGTTCTTCAAATTGTGTTGTGAGAATCATGGAACGAAAGTTAAAAGACTCATCATAGCACACACACACACACACACACACAAAAAGAGAATGGGAGAAAACACGGGCTGTATCCCAGCCCGTCAAGGGTATCCCATTTTTCTTTCTGATTGCAAGATTAGGGGGTTGGCTGCACCTTATTCAGGCATTGGGGCTTCTTTTCGGCCGTTGTGTTCTCGTGTTCACTAAATATCTTATTGAGTTCTAAAGAAAAGCGGCTTCGGATGAGGAGCGCCTAACGATGTACGACTCTTTAGAGACGTTTGATATCTGGCTGTTCGCACAATGACACAAGAAGTTTTTTTCTTGTTGTGATCCAGTTACAATCTTATCTGAATTTGTCATTGAGTGGGACAACAAACCAGACACATTATACTGTCTTGTTAAAGGAAGGGCAGTGGCCATGACCTTTTCTTTGCAAAACCTTACCGTTGCACACACGCACAAAAAAAAATCAGGGAAGCGTGTTTTACTCGATTCAATTCCTCTGGACGATGTCTGAAACAGTGCATTACATCTACATAGTTGCGAGTTAGCAACCGCATTTCGTATATATAGCCACATTTTTTATCGACGTATCTGATAACTGTTACATAAAACTAGTTTGAACTACGTTGTTGCCATCCTACTTTGGGCGCCAAATCGGTGGGAATTCCTTGGCGATTACCGAATTGTTCATATACGGATATCATCGTTTTTTTTTTCCTCGGCTGTTCCTGCGATTGCTTTCATTTCGTGTATCATAAATTCGATTAAAATAATAAATTTTTTTATTCTAATCAGCCTTTTTTTTTCTTTGCTGTGCGGACGGCCGGCGGTTTGGCGGTCCGCACCACAAAGCGAGCGCAGAATCGCGCACGTTTGTCGCTGTAGTATTATGCATAACGGAAGTCCTATGTTACAACATGACGTCGTACATTTTAGATTCTGGCGTCTATCAGCCTTACCAGTTAAGCGTCGTATCGTCGCCGACTGTTTAAGAAATGCGCGTAGTGGCATATAGTGTTTCGTTTCTTGCTTCGTGATTCGTCCTTGAGCGTTCTTATCGGCGAATACCCCCCTCACCCCGGTTGCGGAGTGATAATTGCGGAGTGACTTCTTTCGTTATCCGCGACTAAAAAAAAGCTACAAAGTACCGTAAAGTATTAGTTAAACTCAGAATTAATCGTTGCCCCTTAAAAATAAAGAAAGAATAAAACACGCGTAGTTTCACGTTCGAATCAGATCCCCGGAGTTAAAAAAAAAAAAAGAAATGCGCTTCTGGAACATTTGAACCTTACCCAGGCCCAAAGGTTCTGACGCGTCCAGTGATCTCGCTTGCAGTGTATTTGCGTGACTGCAACGCCACGTATCTCCCATTTCCCGAGCCGGCTAAAGACCTTATGCGTTGACTCTCGTCCCCAGCCACCTGGAAGGCATATCTGTTATGGACGACAAAAAAAGAATAAAAACATTTAAAATAGAGGAAAGACAAAACGAGAATGGGTGACGTTTACGCTTATATCCTAAATGAATTCGACTGGCGTGGCGACGGCAAAGGGACGATTTTTTTTAAGTTGGCGGCACCCTCGGGGAAAGGGTCCACTGACCTTTCCAGCGCTTATCACCCGGACAAAAAAAGCCGAGTCACTGGTCTGTGGACGCGTGCGCCGCGTCTGATATAGACCTTTCCAGCGGCAGTCTCGAACAAAGCAACCGGGCAAAAAATGCTGAGTCACTGAGCTGTGGACGCATGTGCAGCGTCCGATATACCGCACAGCAGATCAACAGCGCATGCTTGGAAGGCGTTCCACAGCCCAGCAGACAAAGATGGCAGCGCGCAGGAGGCGATTTCTGCAAAGGTCTATACCGCACAGCAGAGCTACAGCGCATGCTCAGAAGGCAGTCTAGAGCCCAGCAGACAAAGGTGGCAGCACGCAGAAGGCGATGATTTTCGGAAAGATCTGGAGACCGTAAAAAAAAAAAAAAAAGATTTTTGCTTTTTAGAACACTCTTGGCATCGGTGTTGTTCTTGGCGCTTCGTAACCATGCATTTCTGAAGTTATTGCACTACAATATGTGCCCAAGTTTTAAAAAAAACAACAACAGAGTTTTGCAAAAAGCACAGCTTCACCACTACTGAGTCATGGCGTCAACATGAACAAACATGGCGGCGCCGATGGAACAGAGCAAACACCTGGTCTATCGGTGCCTTGCACTCATTTTATTGCTTTTTCGTGCCGTCTGTGCTATTTTGGGGAGAGAAAAAAAGCGAAGGAGAGGGGAGGATGATAGCGTGCGGGGACGTCAAAGTGGCGAGTTCTGTTTAGAAGAATTAGTGGCTGGACACAGAGGCTAGCCTCCATAGACTCTACCCGCTGTATTTGAAACGAGACAGCGGCTAGAGGACAAGGGCTTCTTGCCGGCGCCACCGCACGCTTTCGTCTACTCTTTAAATTTTTTCAGCGCATGGCCTTAGGCTGACTTACGTGATCGTTGAGGGTCGTTAACGTTTCAATGAAAAATATCGTTTTTTTTTTATCCCCGTACGTATGCTGGGCGGGTTTTGACCGGATATGCGTTTTTTTTTTTTTTTGCTTTGTGTCCTTGTTTTTTGTCGTCGTTTCGAAAGTAAAGATAAATTTATTCTGTCTACTTTAAATTCCGATTTCAACCTCTTGTTTTTCGCGGATTTCAAAATCAGTCTTTGGGATCGTAAAAAACAAAACAAAACAAAAACAGTTCGGACCGGCGAATTCGAGCGGAGTTTACGACGAACAAAAACGGGGATTGGGAAAGGCGCACGGGCTGCGGTATATATATGGTGGTAATAAAACTCTCTTTTGGGAAGAAAGCAAAAGGTAATTGAACCCCCTCTCCTTTCTCTTTCTTTTTTTGTGCTTTCGCATTTGTAAAGATATCCAATATGCTTCCAACGCTGGTACATATCGTAAGGAATTGATCTATGGTATATTTTATCCTGGAAATGTAGAATATGCCTCTTTGCGCTTCTTATTGCTTCTCGTTCAACTTCTCTTGACAGATAATAATAATAAAAAAACGTATATTTTCTTTTTAAGCCTTACACTTTGAATAAAAAAAAAAACACTCAAGGTTTGCAGGATGTAATTAAAATTTATTTCTGTTAATATTTAACGCAGTTAAAAACTCTGTTATTTTTTTTAAATTAACAGCAGGACAGGGTGTACGTCCTGTCCTGGGTGCCTCTCTTCTCTGTCCTTGTTTTTTTTTTTGTATTTTCCATTATGTATCAGAGTTCATTGTTCATTATTAAAACACAAAAACTAGTGTGTCACCCCGTGTATCTCCGGTTTATTTTTTTTTTTTCTCCGAATGTATTTCCTAAGATGAAACGCAGAGTATGTCTACATGAGTAGAACGATGTGCGTTGCGGTACTCGGTCGAAGGCAATACCCCAAAAAACACACACGTCAAGTTTAAAACTAACAAGATCTCCTTGAAAAGAGGAAAAAAAAACTCGTTACGATGAACTTTAGTTCGCAAAAATTAAAATCCGTTGGTCGATGAAAAGCTCCGACCCGTGCAAAATTTTCCATGCGTATGTCTCATTTTACTCATTAGCGTGCTTGCGCCTAATTTGCGTCAAATTAGGCAGATATGGCCGGTGATCTATAAATGTTTTTTTTTTCTATGAGAAATTTGGTCTCTTTTGAAGATAAATATGCCCACATTCGCGGCTTCACTGAGTAAAAAAAAAAAAGCAACTGATTAATGGGTTCAAAGGACCATTACTGTTTTTCAAGACATTTCTCTAGGGACACGTACGCATACGAAGAAAACGTGAAATTTTCTGGAAAGCAGCTATTTTTTGGGAGTGTCATTGTGCTTTTCAGGGTCATTAGTTTCCTCAACCCCCCCCCCCTCCCCTCTTTTTTTTCTCCGCCGCCTGAATAAATTTTGTCTTCAATCGACACGGCTCGCTACTACGCCTTTTTTCATCTGCGTGCGTTTATTTTTATTTTTATTTCATTTTGAAGCGGAGACCAAGTCCTTTTTTTTCTTACATGCATAGTGATTTTTATTTCGCCCAAAACTGCGACGATCACTCGTAATCTTTTTTCTCTTATGTTTCTTTGCAGGGTGTTTTTACGTTCCTTTCAATCTAATATTTTAGTTTTCCGGTTCATTGTGCTAAAATTTGCAAGGTCTAGGAAATCTGAACAGGTGGAAGTCAAAAAAAAAAAAATGGCACCTTGCATGAGGGGATAAAAAAAATTGAGAGAATGGAAAATGAAAAGTAAGAAGAGATGGTACGACGTTCAGAGGTCTCAATTCCTTCTTGTTTTTATTATGAAAGCTGCGTTAAATTTGCACTTTGGGTTATAGCTAGGCCGGAGATTTTCTGATGTTTATTGCTAAGAGAAATCGGCGGATATTCTTCGACGTTTATACGGTATCTATTCGGGACGGACGCTAAAAACGGTGGTTATCGGTGAAAAAGAAATTTACGGGTTTAGGTTTAAGCGGAAAGAGTTTCGACAAAGGCATTCCTAGCTTCGGCAACATTATAAAAAAAAAATCGTTGTTTTTTTCTTGTTTTAACGACCATTTCTATTTTTGACACCAACGGATGTTTATCGGTGTTTTTCGGTGAAAACCGGAATGTCCACGGCCTACTCATAGCGTGTGATTACTACCCACCTCGCCACGGTTGCGCGGTTTTGCCATATTGACCATGCACTAAAGGTGAATATTCGTCACTTTCACTTGACACCACCAAAAATGACGTTTTTCATTCTTTCTTTTTTTTTTGCAGTGACAGCCGTTATTGGTAGAGTTACGTTACGTTGTGATGTCACGTGACGTCATTCGAATACAAAACGTGACGTAACAATGTCACTTGTCGCCATGGTGATACCTGACGAAATTGTATCACGTGACGTGACAGCGTGACGTTTCGCGGGGATACATTTTCCCGCTCAATTTAGTGAGGAAAGCTTTTCGGACACATTTAGGCGGAAAATGCTTCATGAAAAATTAATGGTCAACTTTATCTTCTACGTTTGGCGGGAAATTAGGGGGTAAACTGCCTTTGTGCGGTGTGAATGTGTGTAGTCTGCGTGCAGCACGGCACGTAACGTCTGAGTTGTCTCCTCAGTGGATTTTCAGGACGCGACAGGGGACCGGGAATTTTTGGTTTTTTCTCACAGCGCCCCCCACCCACTCGCGTTAATATGTGTGTGAAAGTGTATGTGTGCACGTGTAGTACATGTATGCCCGAGTCCGTATGATTGTCCACCTATGTGTGTTTGTGCATGAGTGTATTTATCTCTGCCAGTGCATATGATTGACTGTGTACAAGAACGCGCGCCTATCTTTGCGCGTGTGTTTCTTATGTGTATATTTTCGTGGGCTTGCGCGTGCGTGTTTTTTTTTTCGAATTTTGATTTCTTCCGTGGGAATCGACATTTCTTCCACCTCCTCCTCCACCCCATACCCCGCCCCTTACAATTACCCCTATCCTCTCCGTTTATAACTTCAATCAAGCGCGGAGAGTTCGACATTTTCTTTTTCCTTTTGAATAACAAAGCGTTTTCTGACTGACCATGGGTAGAAACCAGTGCTCTGACACACCCAGCGTTGCTGTCAAGTTAGGTTCTGCTTCACTCGGCGTCATCTCTAGCAATAGTGTGACTCGTCCGCTTTTATTTCTCTCTGTATAACCTATGTTCGGAGGGAAGTGTTGATGTATTAGCCAGGCCCGAGTAGAAACAGGCGGACATCTTTTAGACGCCCCGCGGCTTGTCTATGGTGCCTGGCAGTTGAAGAAACGCCAACTTAAAAACGCTTTTTTGCTTCTTTGATTCGTTCCTTTGTTGTTTTGGTCGGCTCGTGCAACGATCTGATTGGTTGCGGAGCGCTAATGAGATGTTTGGAACTCGACGCCACCCAGTGTGGGCATTGCACTTGCGCAGAAACCAGATTCGCGAGAGATCACGCGTCTGCGCAACCGCAGTGACAACAGCAGCGCGACCGCAGTAGCGTGACGTGAGACGTTTGATTTGGTGTATGGAGATTGTACGGGGACCGTCTCCTCGAACTGTACCGAAGTATACGTCGCTTTCACTTGAAGGCATTCGCATGCTGCTTCATGTGAACTAATGTTATGGCGCCATCACGCATGCGCCAAACGCTTGATTAGATAGGTCTAGAGCTCACCAACTAACTATGTAAAAGCTTTCATTATTAACATTATTATTTTTTTTACAGATTTCTGAATGTTGTCGGCTTTCGCTTGAAGGATATTAGAAGAGAAGTTGAAAAAAAAATATACTCAGTCAATCATTGTTATCATCTCTCAAAATAAAAAAAAAGATACTTAGACTATCGCACCAAAGTTATCGCATGTAACAAACGAAAATATGCGTATATAGTCCCTGACAAAATGAGAATGACGAGTTGTGTCTTTCGAAGACCTGACCTCCAGCACGCGCTCCATGCCTTCCGCCGTGCTTTGGCTGCGCGTGAGACGAAGCGTTATCGAAGGCAGAAAGCTCGCGCTCAAGGCGGACCATCTACGGGTTATTAGCCTGTCACCGTCTTTGGACAACTGCACCGAAGTTATACCTCGTGATGAAGATAAAATATGCACTTAAATATCGGTTGAGATGCTAAAGTATTAACAGGCCGCGGTTCGTGAATAGCAGACACATTCGTAGACGTACCTGCAGTGCACGCCGAGCCTGGGTGAGACGGTGAACGCAAGAAGAAAACCTTTCAGTTCACGCCCACTGCTTGGAGCAATTCAGTCCCGTTGTAGTAAATCTCAAGGACGTATAGACCAATACGTGGCTCTGACATCACATTGGTCTGGTGGCGACGGTGGCGTGGTGCGTGAGCAGACGCTTAAACGCAGGCGAACCTGGTTTCTGCGCACGCGCAGGGCCGCCACCTGATGCGGACAAACGCAGGCTTGTTTGCAAACAGCGCGTTGGCCTATACAACGAATGGAACGGCAAAGCGGCGCTTTTTTATTTGTTTTGTTTTGTTTTTCCCGTGGCTTTCGGATTCATTCTTTCACTCAGGTCTCACGTGGTTCTGCATTCTTCCACCTGTGAAACGCAGTGCATCGCAACACTGTGCGCGGAATTAGGAAAAGACGGACGAATAGATGGAGACGGGGGAGCCTTTTAATCGGGCGGCGGCTTGCGCCACCTAGCCAAAGGCCTTTTCCACACAAAGATGACACCAAACGGCGAAAACTCCGTCTACAGTTGGCGTCCGGAGGGGGAGTTGCGCTACCTCTCCCATCTTGTTCGCGAATCGCGTGAGTGGCGCGGAAAAAGAAGGAGACGTAGCGCATCTACATCTTCCGAACGCCAACACTATAGTTCCTGCTTTTGCCGCTTGCTGAGAAGGTTGTATATACCTGCTACGTGGTGCGCGTTAAAAAAGCCCAGGCTAGCAGTCGTACTGCGCCGTCTAAATTTTTTCCTCTACCGAGGAGGTCCTAGACGCCCATTGGAGCGGACTAACTTCCTTCTTTCTAAACAAACACAGAGCACAATTTTTACTCTTCCGGGTTGACCCTCCAAGCACGTTTTGTTTTCTGGACACGGCGCCAGGGCCGCGCGTTCCGCATATCTCATCGCCTGTCTGCGGCCCTGGACCAAATGCGGAAATTTAATCAAGCCGAAGCTAACTTAATTAATCCTTTCGCCTGGTGTAGAGGGTGGATAGTGGCGGTACCTAATCCGATAAGCCAAGTTGACCTCGGTTGCAACAAGCGGCCGGCGTTCCTGACCTCAACGCGGATGCTTTCAGAGATCGCTTGCTCCTTTAAACGGGTGGTGGAACAGTCTTCGAACTTTCATTACTACCGTTTAGAATAAGTCATTCGTGTTTATAACTTGCAAAAAACAAGAATTAGCTTTTCTCTTCACACAAGGACAGTCGATAGAAAATAAGAAAAAAAACGAGCAGGTTTCACCTCCTCAATTCGCAGCCAGATGAAGCGGCCACGTGATTTGATTCCGGCTGTGTTCACCATTGTCTCGAACTGGGATTGGCAAGGCACAGCGCAGGCGCTGAGTTGTTATGGTTTGGCTGCTCTCGTCATTGCAGCGTTTGTACACGAGCCACTAACGGAATGTTCGTCGAGGCACTAAATTTGACAAGTCTAAAGTGACTGTTTACGCAAAATGTGGAGCCATTAATGTGCGATGCCTTGGTCTTCCAGGGGCCGAGGTTTCGGTCAGAGTTCCGCCGACGCCTGCGTCCCCACCTACGCGAGCATGACTCGGGTGACCTGGCTGTGGCGCGGAACACCACTGAGTTGGGTGCCGTTCTGGACGAGCTGTAAAATGTCCGAGACCAGCCTGTTCAGGCAACTGCTTGCTAACAAAGGATTTGCACCCCAGAGAGGGCTGGCGGTGGACACCGCAACATCACCGGCGGAAACCCCGTGCCCGGTGCACTCGGAGCGAGCAGTGTGGAGACAGGTAAGCTGGACGGCCGCTCCATGGACGAAGATCACCAGAAGACGGAGAAACCGATTTTGGGGAAAGCGAGCAGCGCCGATGGGGATGAGGACCTTGATGGGGGCGGTCGGGACGACTACGCGGAGTTTGCTCCCCTGGCAACAGCAAGGTAGATTGAGGAAGACACGGAGCCCGGAGGCACCACGGCTCCCACCCCCAACCGCTGCTTTCGCCAACCTGTCGGGACTCGGGACGTCGTTGACGAGTCCCCCTCGGTGGAAGCTCTCCCTTCTACCGGCACTCGAGCTTCCTTCCCCCGTATGTATGTGCGGTAGAGAGGTGGCTGTATGTCCGCGAATGGACCGAGTTTTATTTATGGGTTTCGTAACTCGCCAAATGTTATTTAATGTTATCTCTATTTTGTGTCAATGACTACCAACGCTTCTTTCTTCCTTGGTGATGGTGACGACATTATTAGTTCGGAGTCAAAAGGCAGTTATTATGATTCAGGTTCTTTTAAACACTTTAATCAACTGCGTAATAAAAAGCAATTTTCTTTGTTTCATTTGCATGCGCGAAGATTAAGAAATAAACATGAAGGTATTGACATGTTACTGGATCAGTTGAACCATAATTTTAATATATTAGCTTTTACTGAAACTTTGTTTTCGAAGGACTACGACGTCGCTCGCTTCGCGACATATGAATGCACATCAACATCCCGAGACAATATGAAAGGAGGAGCAAAACTTAGATGCACATGTCATATCAGAATTCTCTATAATTAATCCGCATTATGAGTCTCTCTTGGTATAGTGTGCAGGTACCACACTTGTCGTTGTGTATAGACCTCCTTCGGTTACAGTAGCCATGTTTTACTCGAAGATCTGTAAACGTGCTATTGTTTGTGGTGACTTTAATATAGATGTACTAGCCACAGATCCGGCAAAGCAAAAGCTTCTTGATGCTTTTTATTCCTTTGGTCATGAAAATGTAATTCATGTCCCGACATGAGTGACGGAAATGTCTCAGACCTTGCTTGACCTGTGCGTTACGAACTATCGAGTGAATGAGCTAGAGGAGAATATTCTGATATCGCATCTTAGTGACAATTTACCCATTTTTATTTTTTCACACCTTATTCGACACAGCTTAAAGAGCCCACAAGCTATGCTCACATTATGCAAAGGGTCATTAATGATGATAAAATTATGTTGTTTCGAAGTTTAGTCGAGGAGGAAAACTGGAGCTTCGTTGTTTAGTTGGATGATCCCATTGCAGCATACGACCTCTTTTCAACAATAATTAAGGAACTTCATGATCAAGCGTTTCCAATGAGGTCATTTAAAAAGAACGAGAAATCAAGAAATCCTTAGATTGATGCCGCACTTCTTAAGAGAATAAAACAACCAAATAAGCTCTTCTCCTTTTTTTTATAAAACAAAAACGAAACATATGAATTATTTAGCTGAAATTAAAAACGATAAGAAATAAACTAGGTGCTGATATTAAACCAGCACGAAGTGTGTGTCGTCAAAATGAGATCGCAGATATTTATAATAGCCAAAGGAAAGTGTGAAAAAATGTGAATAACCTAATGAACAAAAGGTTATGGTGCAAACGAGCTTCTGGTGGTTAAACATTTGACTAAAAACCCCGAGACTGGAACGAGAAGGAACGGACAAACACAAAAGCTTTGTGTTTGTCCGTCCCGTCTTTTCCCAGTCTCGGGGGTTTTGGTCAAATGCTTAAATAATCTAATTTCTAAACACGAAATAAAAGGCATTTTTGAGCTTATAATTGAAGGTATGTCCTGTACGGGGAATAAGCCTGCTGATAAGTTTAATGCCCAATTTTCGATGTCCGGTGCTTTCACTGGCAATGACATTAGTAGTTAAGATTACAAATCTTACATCTCACCGGGTATCGAGAGTTTAATATTTTTTTGTTTTCTACTGCTGAAACCGAAATATACAGCCTGATACACAAACCTAAAAATAACAGTGCTTGTGGTGAAGATGGTATAAAATCCCAGCCTAAAAATCAGTTGCTCACTTAATAAGTGGGCCAATCTCACATATATGTAATCTAGTTCTGAGTACCGGCAAATTTACCGACAAATTAAAGATAGCAAGAGTGTCGGTGATTCACAAAGGAGATGGTAAAAATGGCCTAAACACCAACAGTCCAATCTCCGTTCTCTCCATTTTTTCTCAACTCATAAAACAAGCTATTAATGCTCGACTAATAAAGTTTTTCAAACAAAATAATATTATAACTCTGGGCTTTCTTTTTTTAGTTGACATTTTCGGGTGTCGGAGTTTCGGACCCGATACGTTCGTTGATGCGTATTTCCTTTGGCGCTAAGTTTATTCCTCAGGTGAGGCCTTCAATTTGGGCGATGAGTAGCCTGGAAGCCTGCTTGTATTGTGGAAGCTCTTAAGGGATTGTGTGTTGAGAAATGGTCTGCTCGTAACGCAGCATTTCTTCGATTATAGTCTGTTGCAAGTTAGGAACTGCGGGACAAGCTGCTCCAATAAAGCCCCGCACTATTTGTTTTTAGCGGAGATAACCCTAGAGAGCAGGTCAGTGGACAGGTCGAAACCACTGTCCATGTCGAGCAACTAGCTTTGAGGAAAATGTGTGTTCTACTTTTGTAAACCTGCAACGAACTACGTGGGTTGGAAGTTTAGAGATGTCGTCCTTTTAGTTCCGAATTGTGGTTATGTTGTTTGAATACGAGCTTGCATAAACTGTTACCTTTTTCAACGACAACTAAAGATGTCACTTTTAACTGCACTGGGGTTCTTGACCCAGAGGAATTGGCTCGCATGCTTTCCCCGTAGCGTTTAGAGAGGTGCCGTTTTGAGCTGCCAATCCAACCGAGCTTGTAAGTAAGCAACCGAGCTGCGTCGTGGCATATTAAAAAACAAATATGTTAAAAATGTTAGCTCAATTAAGGTTGGAATGCATCTGCAGAAAAACAACTCAAGATCATAAGAAATCATAGGAGATAGTTGCACACTATGTTTTTAAGCGAACAGCACGTGAGTTTTGAACCTACATAAATGACCCATATCACATCAATCAGAAAAAAAAAAAATGTTTGCCGTTTACATGCAGTAAGTACCCTCGGCGTTCGAAAACAGCTTTGAAGCATTTTCGCATATTACAAATTTTTGTATGATTTTCGGTCGGATTTTTAAATATCTGTTCGCCCCTTCAATGCACATCAAAATTTCATCTGGTAAATTATCATTTTTGACCTTCACAAGCTTTCAAGTGCTTTGTGACACCACAGGTGACATCGCAACCGTTTTTACTACATTTAAAAGAGGGTTTTTTATTTGTTTTTTTTTCCTCTCTCTCTCTTTGTAGTAGTGTGCCTGTGTTTCACTCTTTCTCAAAAGAGGCGGAACTGGTGAACCGCGTAAAACGTGAGGTCCTAAGATTTCAGCTAATTACGTCGTATTGGCACTCTGACGAAATGTAAAATGACCTGGGAGACGGCCGGAGAGGGGGGGGGGGGGGGGGGTATTATAAGCAATTTCACCGGGCGGTTTGAATCTTCAATTTATTTCAAATTTTTACTCAGAATATTGGCAACGCTTTTAAAATTACGCCAAAAAGCGGAGTTGGTCAAATTTCTTGGCGGGCATAGTTTACTTACTGCAGTGACTGTGTCAAGGTCTGCGTTTCAGCGGAATTTTCTTAGAAAAACTCAAGTTCCACAACGGCACCACAAAATAAAACATGGGTCGGAATCTTGCGCTCCATTTACAGTCATCAGATATTTACGCTGTTGAATTTACGACGTGGTAGAGCCCTCAAGAAACGAACCTTCAAACACAAAACGAACACATTCACGCGTGCACACACACATTTATACGCAGAAATGTAGGCACACACACACATGAACGTACACACACGCGCAATTAGCCACTGAAACACTCCAACGAATTGCTGTTCGATTATGTCTAGGCCTACCCAGGTACGCACCTAACATTCCGACGCTAGTAGAAGGAAGGATGAACCTTGTTGAAAACCACGGCAAAGAACTGATCCTTCGCCACATCGCATGGCAAACGACCTGCCATTCAACGGGTTTTCTACTGAACCGAATGCGCAGCCGTCCCCTCTCTCGTCTAGGATGCCTCGCAACAGAGTTTGAAGGGCTTATAGACGCCCCTGCTATAATATACCTAGCTCCACCACCATACGCCCAATCGCTGAAAATCAATGAGTCCATTCCCATGCTCAAAAACAAACAACTTACGGCACAAGTTGTCGCCCGAGGCCTCGCTGAAGAGCTAATAGATGAATCTTTCGTAGGATGGGTACATGTCTACACCGATGGCTCGGTGCTTCACAGCTGTGAATCATCTGCTGCAGCAATCTTCATCCCAGAACTTAATGTGACCAGATCAAGAAAACTTAGTTTTCATACCTCCACAACCGCTGAACTAGCCGCTCTTTGGCTTGGCCTTGAAGCACTTGACGTCCTCTCCAACTGCGAAAAAGCAGTCCTTCTAACAGACTCCAGAGCAGCTCTGGTGCTTCTCAGCAACCTAGACGATGCACCCCAATATGCACGGTACGTTGCCCACACAGCAAGAAACTTGGAAACAAAAAGGCTGGCAATTAGCATTTCAATGGCTGCCCTCACACGTTGGCATCACAGGCAACGAGGCAGCCGATCGTCTTGCAGCAGAAGCGCACCACCTTAATGTGCCAACACTTCAGGTATCAAAAATCCAAGAGCCCAGACAACTTATACACGAAAAAATAAAGCGACAACATCCTGACCCGCAAGTCTCTAAAGGAAGATCACCCAGACGTGTGCCCCCAAAGCTTTCACGAGCCAGCGCCTCCATTCTGCATAGGCTTCGCACTGGGTGTGCCTTCACTGCAAAGGCAATTAATCGTCTGGACCCGACAATCAGCCCAAACTGCTCAAGCTGTGCCGTTCCCGAGCACCTAGAACACCTCATCTGGGTCTGTTCAAATCTAGCGGACACGAGGAAATCTTTCCTCGATGGACTACAGCTCGCAGGGGTTGCCCACGGGACAACTGAAGACATTCTTTTCCCACAAGGCTCAGTAAGAGATGCCACTAGAACATTCACCTTACTCATAACATTCTTAGAAGATGCAGATCTAATAGACCAGATCTAAGGCATGGTGCCATACGCCCAGGGCCAGTGAACCGTCGATTCTCATAGGTAGTCCAAACTACCTCGACCCCCCTACCTCTCCTTCTTCTCCTTTCTCTTTTCTACTTCCTCTTTTGATCCCTTATCCCTGACCCTTTCCTTCCCCGGAACTGACTCGCCCCCACAAAGAAGGTGTGGCCAACATGTACAGGAATTTCTCTCTTCCCTCTCATCACGAATAAAGCACACACGCGCAGACGTGGCAACGTACACACATACACACACGCACGGGCATACAGAGACACACCAACACTTACTCACATACACGCGCGCACACGCACACAAACACATATAGAAACAAGGCAACCCACTACTTCAAAGTGCCGCGCTCGCGAACGCTCCAGCATAATAAACAGCGGTCTCCCACCGTTCTACAGCGAGGATCTCATGCGGAAATTACACCCGCTTTTAACTACCTCCAACCCTTCGCTGATTTTAAAACATGTTGTTGGTACCCTGGCCCACCAACATGCGAGGTGCGCCGTTAGAAAGAAGGAGCGAGAGAGAGAGAAAGCGACTAGGCCTAACGTGAGCTACTCGAGAGCGTGCGTCATCTCCGAATAATTAACGTTAGCTGCCGATGCGATTAGCGTTCCCCGCGTTGCCTCCTCGCAGCGTGCCAAAATGCACGAGCGAACGTGCTCGTAGAACGCCGCTGATTTCTAGTTTCGGTTCCCCGGGGCGACTTGCTCCGTTCCCGCGGGTCGGCTACTTGTTGGTTTGTTTCAGGAGCGCGTCTCCGACAGTCTTCTTTACCGCGTCCTCGGAAGTGGTCCCCGGGGGTTCGCCCGACGACGTCATACATGCGTGATGCCTGTGGTCGGGAACCGAGCGGTTCCCCGACGGTAGAGCGAGATGTTTTGGGCCCCTGTTCCGCTGCGAGTCGATTTCCCTCTTGATAGACCGCGGAAGCTGCGGCACTCGGGAGTTGGGACGCTGTGCAACAACAGCGACGCTCGCGTTCGCCCCGAACTTGTTAGCGGAGCTTCCGCGACCAAGCGCCAGGATCGCGACGTCCGTCAACGTGACACCCCGACTCACGTGGTGGCGCAGTATACTAAGAGGGCATCATCGTGCTAAAGCACACTGCGAATGCGTCGAACAAAAGACAGCGTGCACACACCGTTTGAGGCCTCTTTCTTCCTTGTGTAATGCTCCCGTTACATTTACCATACAAAAAAAAAATGTCTGGCGATATATATACGAAGCGTACAAATGTACGAAGCAAACACGCTTCTAAACATGCTTGGGGTGGTGTTCGATGACAATTCTGTCATTGTGTATGCAGAGAAACTCCGTGTCTTTCTGGTATGACGTTCGAGCAGTTGTGTTGCGGAAGTGGCGAGCAAAATGTTCGCCGACTCGACGGAGTATGCGTTGTTTGCCACGTGTGACGACATCCTCGCGAGCGGTACTGCGGCTTATATCAATCGGCTCGCCCCCTAGAAAGCGCCGATGTGGTCAGGTGGCGTTACATCAAGGTTTCACGTCACGCCAGTTTTTTTTTTCCCGCTAAATCTAGCGGGGAAACGCGTGGACGGACGAACGAACGGACGGGCGGGCGGAAAGATTACTAAGGGATTAGAGGGTTTAGTTAAAAAAAAAAAAGAAAGAAAACGTTTTGTGGCCTAAAATTAATTATGCGCATTTCGTAGAAAAATGACGTCACTAATTTGTCGTTAGAGTCGCCGGCGAGGTTAAATGTAACCGAGAGGAGCTTCCGGTGTCCCCCATCCCTCGCTAACTTCCTACCCGAGGAAACGCTTCAATTTCTCGTGCACCCCGAGCGCGTGCGCTGGCGCAGTCAAACGGCGGCGGAAGGTGTGGAATACGCACTAGAGGCCGTTCTCGCTCTGTCCGTTCTCGCTCTGTCAGTGACTGACGGTAGCGGTGGTCAGTGAAGAGAAGAAAGTTGTTTCGCGCCCCCATTATAATGCTCGGATTATTCCGCTCACGACGCCATGTTTAACTGTCATAATCCAACCTTCGCGCATGCGCGGTGGTCGATGCTAAGTGTCGTAGCCATATACAGAATTTGGAGAGCGTCCGCGCTGCTTTAGATGTACGCGCTGTAATTACCGTAAGCTCTACGTGATTACGCGTGCCCAGGCACTGCTGCTAATGATGGGAATGTGAATATTTTAGCGGGAACTTGACATGCTTTTAGCTCTCTATGAGGACCCCCGCCTCTTGTTGGCGAACACACTGCAACACACAAGCTATTTAGTTTTTTTTTTTAGAGAAGCATTTATTATTGTTTTAATGAAGTGTCGAGATTTGTTATTTATGATCGACCGCGTCGTGACACATTGATGGGAAAACCGGCGGTCGACCGTAGAGCTCTGTATGCGAGGGGCTTTCCTTTTAAAAGCATACAATAAAACTTTTTTTGTTTGCGTGTTATCGACTGGACCGCTTGGTTTTTTTTATTATTACTTACGTTGGTGGGTTTTCTGTCTTTCGCCTCTCGTTTTTTTTTTTATGTAAGCCTTGTTGCACTTTGACTTTTTTCGCACAATAATTTTAGAAATCTTGATATCGGCACTTGCGCAATAAAAAGCGCACTGCGAGGTTCATTATGTTTTCGCGTTTTGGTTTGTGATTTGTTTTTCAGCGTTCTTATTGGCTAAAGCGGCACATTTCTGAAAAAAAAAAGATAGTAATTAACACATAAAATACAAATAAAGGAATAATCAAGAAGTTGTAAACTTGACGTTGTCAGGGTAATATCACGTAATATTCGGTTTCAACACATACACTGTGTAATAAAAAAAATGGACGAATTAGCACGCCACATAGCTGCGCAAATACGTTGGATATGAAAATACACCAAACTTTCAGTATTGACACGGTTGTCGTTTGCCAAGACGCGTGCTACTCCAGCAAAATGAAACGCGTCAAGTGCCACAATGATTACATTTATGTAAAGTGCTTCTTTTTTTTCTTTCAAAGCTCAGCTCTTTGGCGCCACTTTCCGGCTTGAGCAGTGTCTCCGTCGGCGTAACCGCGCGTTGAATTATGGGGAACATCCAATATTGCAACGCGCGGGTCACGAGTCGTCACGTGTGACTTCACGAGGGTCCCCAGTGACGTCACAAGCGACGTCACTCGTGACCCGCGCGTTGCATTATGGGACGTTTCCCAAATTGACGTCAAACGTGACGTCACGTGGCGTCACGAGTGATGTCACGACGGTCATGAGAGTTGGGAGTGACGTCACGACGGCCACGATTGACGTCATTATGGGAAACGTCCCATAATGCAACGCGCGGGTTACGAGTGACTTTACGTGTGACGTCACGAGGGTCACGTGTGACGTCACAAGGACCACGAGGGTTACCAGTGACGTCACTCGTGACCCGCGTGTTGTTTCATGGGACGTTTCCCATAATGACGTAACACGTGACGTCACGACGGTCATGAGGATTACGAGTGACGTCACGAATGTCACTTATGAAGGTCACGACAGAGGTCATGACCTTCACAGTGAAGGTCACGACCTTCACGAGGCCTTCACGAGTGACGTAACGAGGGTCACTGGGGCCGCGAGTGACGTCACGAGGGGGTGGGGAGGAGGTGGAGGAGGGGGAGGAGAATAAGAGAGGAGGAGGAGGGGCACACCCTCCTCTTCGTACCCTTTCCCCCTTCCTCCTCAAGAACTGCGCTCTAATTCGGCATTACAGGGAGTTGTAAACGTCTTTCATTTTTTTCTTCTGTGGACTTAAGCTCCATTAGAGTGGTCTATGTTTTTTGTATAGCTTTATTCGGAGTCGCTTACACTTCGCGCTCATCTGCCTGTCTGCGCATCTCAGTGACGAGAGCTGAAAAATAACGCTATCAAATTTGTTTTATAACTTCAGGCTGTTATATTCCTCCACATAAATTTCCTCTTTGTCCCAGAGCATTTTGCCGTCCCCGTCACCGCATACAGTCCCTAAACTTTTGCTCTCACTAGTATTGTACGACGAACCCCCCCCCACCAGAAAAAAAGATTGCAGTGCTTTATTTAAAAATAAACTGCGCGCTGCTGAACGGATATCCTTCGCCCAAATCGATCGCTAGCAGTCCGAAACAGACGCCAAGTTCTCAGAACTAAGCATTGTCTCATTCAAAACGTATATGTGATTTTCTGACAATTTCAGTGGAAGAATAGTTCTTAGTAACTAGCGCCATTCAGCTCCATGTGTGCGAAGGCTCTGTCGGCCGCGATTTCAACATTTAACATATCAAACAATTACTCACATCTTTTTAATGAAATAGCGGTTAGTTCCGAAACTCTGGCGACACCCTATATATATATATATATATATATATATATATATATATATATATATATATATATATAAATATTGTTTTTTTAGATTACCTGTACATTTCATCGTAGGCATGGAAAGCTTTAGAACGGAACTTGCAGGAATTCTTTCGTCTTCCGATTTGTGAATGTCCATGACAGGGCTTGACAGCACGACCTATCGGGTCACCTCAACAGCATCAGCAGCACAATTTAACGATGCACTTTTTAGAAAGTAAAGCGATAGACACTGATTCCCCACCAGAAATCAGTTCAAAAACCTTTCGGGCCACAGTGTTATTCTATACCTCAGCGCTAGCTGAGCTGCTTTCTCTAATCGCCGATAGTTTCAGAAAAAGCGGGGCGTCACTCATTATGTTCGGGCTCCGTGATTGGTTCTTCGTTGTTCTTATCGGCTAATGCAGAAGTCTGATTGGCTCGGGAGGGATCATCAAATACTCGTTCTTGTCGTTTCGTAAGCTGTCAGTGTAATCAATTGCACCGGCTAAGGTATAGACGTCCTACTTTTTCTCCTACAATTATTACAGGTCGATGCTCGGCGTGTGGATTATAATTAAAATTCGACGTGTTCGGTGTTTTTTTTGTTTTTTTTATTCCCCCGGGGGGGGGGGGGGGGTATTTTTTTACCATAGATTCGGCTATTATTGTGTAAGTTGGTTATGACTAATTTACAAAAAAACAACAGTAACAACAACACGAAATTGGTAAAAAAAAATGCGCCCCCTCAAAAAAAAAATAAAAATAAAAATAAAAAAAAGACTCCCGAATTTGATAAAACAAAAAAACGGAGACCCCGAAATTTATATAATGTGCTATAGGAGCGTTATGGCAATTAATGACCGACACGCGTTTCCTTTCCTCTTCGGAATGATTCCTTAAGGTGTTCTAACGACTAAAACGATAGCTCCTTCAATAACGCATTCCGTGCGTTATGGAACTTGAAAGGTAAAGGTCACTGAGACTTTTTTTCCCCTTCGTTTGTAGTTTTGTTTTCGGATCTAATTTAAAGAGAAGAGGAAAAAAAAAATGAAGGCTCCGCTCAACGTTTCCCCAAATGGTAACGCAGTCGTAGAACAATCCAATTTGAAAGAACGGGGCCCCGTCCAAAGAGAATTCCGTTCAGGCAAAGCGAAACCGATTTCATCGGAACTACTTTCGTTCCACTAACTTCGGAAATGATGACTCACCAAAAAAAACGAAAGTCCGCATCATGCGCAATGAAAATCGTTAGAAGACAAAATAGACGGATGTAAAACAAAAAAAAAAAGAAAGCAAGTTAGTACGCTACGCCGCGCTGCGCGGCATGCATAGAAGCGCGGGAGTCAGTCAGCTGTCAAGTTTTCAACCGCAAATTTGGTCTTGCGTCTTATTATTATTCGCGCATGATCGCTTCTTTGGCTCTCTCGGGGTATTTGGGCGCCTTGGCAAAGGGCGACATGAATAAAACATGGGGACCGCGAAGAGGATCAGGAAAAGAATGTCCAACAAAGACGCCAGTGTGTGTGTGTGTGTGTGTGTTTTTTATGGTTTTGTGTTTGTTGGTTGCTTACGCCGTGTCTCAGAGCACCCCTATCACCGATACGACGTTTTTATATATTTGTTTGTTTGTTTGGTGTTTTCAATAAGCTCTCGTTTGTTTCAGGGCGTCCCCTTTCCCCATCCCTCGAGAGATTCCGTCGCGTTGCACATGCTGATCGAGAAGAAGTTCTTCGGTCCTCTTCGAGCGGACGACAAAGAAACCGACCGCTTTTACCGCTCCCGCCTTTTTTTTTTTTTTGAGCACTTTGAATCCGCTGCTTCTTCCGTTCTGCTTGCCGCTCCTGTCGTAGTTGTTGTTATTTTAGTGTTTGCGAATCGAGGTTTATCGCCCCCCACTTGTTTCGGGTTGTTTGCATTTGAGGAAAGAGGTGCTTACCTTTTTATTTTAAAAGGGCGCGGAAAGGAAAAGGGGACGGGGGGGGGGGGGGGGAGGGGAAGGTGGAATGGAGGGCGTGGAGGGGCGTATTGGGAACGCATTCCTTTTTTTATTCTCTACGAGAGATCTCGATACAGGTAGTAGACTGAGTGTGTTTTTGTGCTTTTTTTTTTCTTCGGCGAGACTGTTTCTAGTATGCCATCTTGTGAGCTCTTTAATACGTTTCCTTGACGGGTTGCAAGATATGATCCACATATATGATCTACTAGCGCCATGGAATGCGTTTACGCCTGTCGCCAACATTAGGCGGAAAACGCAGGTTTCACCGACGTCGGGTTGAAGTAAAGCGCAGCAAAAACGATCGTGTCGCGCTGTGTACACCAACGTCACGCACACACACACGCACGCACACGCAGACACACACTTGTACAGCGTTATTTATTTATTTATTTAGTTATTAGCAAAAACAACCTGCAGCGCCGAAGCATTATAGCAGGTACAGTTTGGTATTGACAACAAAACAAAAAACAAGCATTGTTCGCCGAACGTGAAAAGGTAACGAATGAGGGAAGACTGTTAATTAAACACAAACTAGAGTTCAAAAAGAACGAAGGAGTTAAAGATTGGAATCACTTCTGAAAGAAGCGATCCCACGTTTCACACTCATCAAATGCAGTCAAGATAGGCAGGGCGTGGCGACTCCCGAACATGTTAAATTCAATTCCCTTTAAATCAATTTATTTGTTATCATTGCGCACCTAAAGGAATTTCGGCATTTGTCGACAGAAAGGCCAATAAACGAATCCTAAAGCAGGAAGCGCTAACATTACGAGCCACGTCCTTCGTTTATCGAGCTGTCGCTGACTTAAGCCGGGGTCACACCACTCGTGTACATCATACAAAGAACAGTCTGCTAACACGAGTCGCCGCAATATCCGTGGTTCGAATGCCTGGTGCCCATGGTTCCTCTTTGAACGCATTGCCGTGCCGGCATTCGAAGCGCTGGTCTCGCGGTGACTCTTGTTCGAATCTGTATGCAGACTCGTCGTCGTTTCTATGACGCATAAGCAGTGGGTGATCCCGGGCTTTATAGTGCGGCGATGTAACGTTTGATGGCTGCGGATTAGGGCTGTCGGAGACGTGGACAGCCGGTTTGTGGACGCACGAACGATTAGGGAGGCGAGACCTGCCGGAGGACACGCAGTGTCGTCCCGTAAGTTGTTACCATATGTCTCTTTGGGCGTCGTATTGAGGACGTAGTTTCGTGGCTGTGCCACTATATCACTCTAAGAAATCTGGAGCGTCTCCTTTCCCACAATGCACCTGGAAGGACCGACCGACGCGATCGACGGAGGGAGCTTCGGCGAACGGCGCCTTTGAAATACGTTGGAACCTAAAAAGGAAAAACAAGAACTGTCAGCGCTGTGACACTCAGAATGGTTAAAAAAACATCATGCTCAGTGTCACCGCGGAGGCTGTATGTTTTGGGTGTAAACATATTTTCAGTCTCGCCATTCGCCGAGCCCTTCACGTATATGCCAACGATTGGCTGTCCAAAGTGTTGTGCGCTAAAGTAGACTCACTGAATGTTTTATCGTTGTTTTTCAGACAAAGCTACGTGTTTCTGAATGCTTTCTATAAACAACAGAGTGGCAAACACCCAAAAAAGAAAAACAAAACGACAAAATCTTTTTCTTCTTTTTTAATGAACGAAACAAAGAGAAAAACAAAGGCAACAGAGTGCACGGTTAAGATTGGTGAAGATCGATTGATCGTGGTGCTCGGAAGTTCTTATGGGACCGATAGCTCGTGTGGCTCGCAGCCATTCGTGCGCGGGGAGAGTTCGACGGCCAACCCGTGGTCGCCGGATGAAGGTAAATAAATAAATAAGTACTCTCTAGGAAAGAAGGTTTTGTTCCATTCTGATGCCACCCGCTTGGGTTCAGATCTTGAAGCAATCATCGAAAGCTTTTGTTCACCCGACATTTTATTTTTTCGGCATGCGGTCGAGTTTTTGGTCCTTAATCCTGTGTGGCTTTGTTCGCGAGTGTTTGAGGCGAGTGGGTGCGTGATTTGGTGCGATCTCGAGCATGCGCTCTGCGTGCACGTTTGTGCGCGTCTCCATGGATGATAGAACGTGTCGCGGAGGTACTTACGCTACCAGCATGTACTAGAATACGTGGTAGTCTTGTGGACCGGCGTGGCTCGGAAGTGGGAGCTCGCGAGGCCGCGCGATGTGTAACTCTCGCGGCGCTGCGGTCGTCACGATAGTAGAAAGTCGCCGTAGTCCGCCAAGTTTCGCGTCCTCATTCTCTCAGTTAATATACGGAGCGCAAGTTCGTCTGCTTCATTCGCGGGGGTTGTGGTGACGTCAGAACACCGAGCTCCGATCGGTTCTGATTGGAAGGATAGTGGGTAGATCTCAAAGCAAGCTGCCTCGAGGTCTACTCACTATTCTTCAACCGGAGCCAATCAGAGCTTGGCGTCGTTCTGACGTCACCACAACCCCCGCGAAAGAAGCAGACGAACTTGCACTCCGCATACACCAACGCCCGGCTCTGACGTCACGCAGCTGCGGTGGCGCTACTGTCGACGCGGAGCATTCGCAGACATATACGAGGTGTAGGCATTGCGCATGCGCAGTGCCGATAGCAGCACCACTAAAGTGGCGTGACATCACGGCCGCGTGCAGGTGTATAGGAGCTTTGTTTTTGTGCAACCAAATGAACGTATCTTTAGCTTTATGAGCATGCTTCGTCTGGAGCACGCTTTATTAAAAGTAGCCAAAAAAAACAAAAAAAAAACGCCGCGACCACAAAAAAATTATTATTGTCGTTATTGTCATTTTTATTATCGTCATCGGCGTTGCTGTTGTTGCGGTTATGATTATCTTTATTCATTAACAAACGTTCATCGTAAATTTTTCAGCCAGTGCGAAATCTTTTTTTTTTCTTTCTTCTCTAGCGCTCGGTGTTTATACGTGTAATGCATTTATTCTTGCTGAAAGTAGCGGGCAATATCTGGTTAAGGTGACCTCTTCCTAATAAGTCTTAATTTTATTATTTTGTTTTGTTGACAGTGCTGCTTTCCTGTCAAAGTGTGTCAGGGTGTCAGAATCTCATCAAGCTACATCATATTTTTTTATATTCCTTCTTTATTTATAAACCAAAAAGAGAAATAAAATCCTTACTATTTATATTTATTTATTGTTTGCTCGCCTCGTTACGGTTGACCGCTGCCGTGATATTGCCACTCAATCACACTTCTTTCAAAATAACCCTCTGTTTTTTTTTTTTTTTTTTTTTTTTCGGTTGTTGTTTAAGTTAGTATTCCGACGGCTTCGCGTGTCATTTCCATTCTAAGCCATTTATTTTGCGTTTCCCATCAGTCATATCTTTTTAGTTTCTAACTCTACATTTTTATCGTCTGTTTCTCTTCGATAATTTTGTTTGAAATCCGTCAACCTTTAATTTCGTAGCTTGCTTATATCTCTCTCAGATCTTGTAACTCTCAATTGATAATTCAGGTCACTGTTTTATTCTTTTCTCGTATATCCAACCATTCTTGCTTTTTTTTCTTAAATGATTATTCGAATTATGTTATTGATTACTTTCTGTGCGTGCGCCCCCGATCAATTTCTGGGGCTTGTTCGAGCAAATGTTATAACCCGTCATTTTCCCAAGTCTCTTCAAGTTTTTATCACTTGTTTTGCCTAGCGATTTTCTTTCTATCTTTTCGTTGACTTGACAAGAGCGCTGGAGCGTTTCCAGTTTCCAAACAAGCCCGAGAATCCCATTCTCAGTCCTATATTTTCCCCTGTTTTTTTTTTTTTTATTTTCAATTTGTACATTTTTGATCGGTTTGGGTTCTGGCTCTTTTAATAGCATCCTGTGTGTTGACATTCCTTTCGATCGATCTTAGAAAAAAAAATAATATGTAGCTTATTTATACTTTACTTGCGGCGAGTGGAAACTTTGTCAATATCCGTGAGCCGTGTGTAGTTGTTTCCCGAGTTTCTGAACAAATACACTTAGGATGTTTTCAGGTTTTTTTTTTTGTAATTTCTTCTGGATGAAATTTTGTTTAAAGCCCCACACTCCCAAGCTTATTGACGCAAGTCTCTCGCTTGATTGTTCAGACTGGCTTAAAGGGTCAAGTTCCCTTTTCTTCTTGTAGATGCGTGCACTACGGTATTCCTTGTTTCCTAAGCCATTAACTCGAAATAGGAATTTGTAATCTTTGTTTTTATGTTATTTGAACCCTTCTTAATGTCACACAAGTTGGGGCTTGAGAGCGTTTGTGTTATAAAACACAAAAGTTGTCTAGTACTTATTAATATTTTAACTTCACTCCATCTAGCATAAAGTAGTTTTTATTTACGTGGAGGCATCTGTAATAAACTTGAAAAAGGTAGTCTTGGAAAATATTGTCTCTCTCAAAAAAAAAAAAAGAAGATTCGGTGTATAGCAGTACTATGCTGCATAAATCTCCGTAAAACTATACCTGTTTTCACCTGAAGAACCGAAGTAAAACAAGTCCGGCTCCTCGCGGAACATTACTAATTTCCCCCTTTATGTGGATAATGAAGACATATGTAGGCGAATTTTAGATTAGAAATATGTTATCTTATCAAGGCGTACTCGTTCCAAACGCCAAAAGCATCGCTTTTTCCTCCGACAACCGAATCTCGTTAGAACTATTTCGCGCCGCGTAGGAACAATGCGCAAAACTTACATTTTTCTTGAGGTGAAAACAGGTATAGTGTGTGTGGCACAAGAAACGAGATGGGTCAACGCTTCACCGAATAGTGCTTGAAAATCGCGAGAACTGCCCGTGCTGCAGAGGGCGCGCGCTCGGCCGCTCCGCCGCTGTCCAGAGCGATGAGCGAAGATTAGGGAATCACGGCTGCCGGAGCGGCCTCTATTGCCGTTTTAATAACACAGGAGCGCTTCGCGTTGAAGCTAGCAAACGAGCAAGCCAGCAGATAAGAAATGATTGCAGAAACCACTATTGTTGGCTCTCTTCTTCTGGCGCTTGTTGCGTGCCAGAAAAAGCGGGCCACGTGGCCGCTTGTTCTGGCTCTCTATGAAATGCGATAGCATTCGATAGGACAACCTCAAGGACGAGGTCTATGTTGACGTCTAGGACGACGTCCTACAGGACGACATCAAAGACGACCTCTAGGGCGATCTCAAAGACGACCTCTAGGACGATCTCAAAAACGACGTTTAGGATGACATCGAGGACGACGTCTAGAAAATCCTCTAGTTCGATCTGAAAGGGGGACTGAAGTCGATTCTGAGATGTGACGTCTTATACGACTTCTCAGGAATAAAGAAGACAAAGAAGTAACGTCATTTTGTATTATCGGGAAATCCGCCAGTTCTAGCGGGTAACAAGCTCCGCCCATTGGCCAAACTTTTCAGTAGGCCCTGTTCTCGCCGCAAATACTAATCGTCACATAAAAAAAGAGGAAGTTTTACGTCTTTTTCGTACATTGCGCAAACTAGTTCTTACAATATTTGGTCGTCGAAGGAAGAAACGAGGCTTCTGGCGCTCGAAACACCTACGCCCTGATAAAATGACGTAGAACTAATCTAGGATAACCCTATACATATCTTAAAGGAGTCATGAAACGATATCGGGTTGGAATGTTCATGACTTTACAGAGGCGTGCTGTTCCTAGTCTGACCCCAGTATACGTACTCACACGGACTTCACTGATTCAGAAGCTTCTTGGTCGCGGTGAAATTGCGAGAATATAAGGGGACGATTTCTTTCGATCTTGTATTTCGCAATGTTTGATAACGTAATTGTGGGATCGAAACCACCCGCCTGACGTCTGTCGGGCGCGGCTCAGGGTTGGACACAAGAACGTGCGTGAGCACTCGATTTCGGCTCGTACCAATCAATGCCTCGGCGGACACTCGAGTAGTGGGTCGTGTCCAACCACTGCGGTGATGAAAATAGCCGCGAACTCTAACAACGCCTGGAGCTCAGCACGCGTTTTTTACTGTGTCACCCCCAGCGCGTGGCTATGATTAACGTTGGCAGCATAGAATAGGCACCGGGCCACGTGGCTGCTTGTTCTGGCTCCAAGTTGAGGGGATGAACGGTGCTCATATTTCTCGTCTTTATTTGCCGACTGCCATTGCTTAGAGAGAAAAAACTAAGGCATGTTCATTCGGTTAATAATGTAAGGAGTGGATCCTGGGTAGTATTTATCGAAAGTAAAAAAAAATCGTTTCATGACTTCTTTAATTCGACACATGAAGGAAATTAAAAAAAGTTCCTCAAAGACCCAATTTTTCTAGTTCGATCTGAAAGGGGGACTGAAGTCGATTCTGAGATTGTTCTTTTGTGTTGACAACTCAATCTAGACGCTCAAAGCATCCCAACAAACCCGAAACCACAACCATGGGTAGCTTATTACCTCGTTAAAAGCGTGCTCAATGATTGGGACATGCAATTTTTGGGAATAATTTTCTGACGTCAATTTCTGTTAACGTTTGTTCTGCGAGGTGATAGTTTGCACTCAACACGCTTTTTTTGTTTTGCTCCCCGCTCCTTATCAGCATAAGTGCCGGTTTGCTAGAATCAGTATCATAGCTTAGACTTTGTTAACGTTGGACTTTGTGAACGAAAGTCTGCCAACCATGGGGCGCGCAAGCCCTTGAGACTCGAATTTCCGTGCCACTTCCCTCGTGCTCTAGCTTCGGAGGTGCTTTCTTTCGCAGAGTCGTAGTTGAGACAATGGTTCTAGAAAGCTGGCAGCCCCTCCGCCCTCTCCCTCCCCACAAAGAAATCAACAACAAAACGAACAAACAAACATTTTTTACCTGCCCGGAGAGGACACCCTTTTCTTGAAATTAACGTTTCATATAAAAAAGAAAAAAGCTAAATTTCGCAATATTTATGCTGCTAGACTTATTTTAGCGGTTTCGAAACATGCTTCTTTTCGGAGTCGACATTTCGCAATGAAGACAGTTAAGAAATCGCTCCTGTTGAACACTAAAACAAAAAAAAAAGTTTCTTATTCTTTTAATACATACGTGGTTTCTTCAGGCGCTTAAAGCAGTTCTTAAAAGAGAAGGGGGGGGGGGGCAAGTTTACGCCCCCTTTTTAATTAAGCTATCTGCAATAGAATGCTTTAAGACGATCTTATTTTTACATGTAATAACATGTGCACTGAAAAGCGATTCTTTGAGTAGAACGGAGATGGTATATGGACTAGAAAGGGCGTATTATTCGCTAGACTGAAACTGATTAGCAAAGGGAGAGCATCCATTTTAGCATATCTGTTACTGGACAACCAAGGTATTCCAGTATATATAGCCTTCAGTTGTTAAAAAAATACATAAAATGTCTATTTATTGCCGAATGACGTTTCTCATTGTGTGCAGTGTTTGCTTGTTGTTCGCCAATATCTGCGTTCTCTCACTAATTTTCCGCAAGTGTACAGTTTTTAGACAATGAAATTACGCGAGGCAAGCAATCAGTGCCCTCCTTTATAACCCGTAAGTTAGCCCAAGGTCCTCGCAGTTATTCTAGTGGTAAGGTCGCCAAGGGCCATTAGCCACGCATTGAGGTCTTTGCGAGACTTTTCGAATATCGAGCATTCGAGCAAGAAATAAAGTGTGTCTTCGGTCGAGTGTCAACCCGAATTTTCTAGAAAATTCGCGCGCGGCGGGGACAGTGTCAAAATGTAATTATTTTTTCGCGTTTTCCTTTAACTTCATTTGCAGATTTTTACAGCTCTATAAAATTGTCATATACTGAGTCAAGCGGACTTGTATGGTAGTCATCACAAATATTCAAATTACGTGTAATTAATTATTTTTGTTGTAATATTGCATTAGATTTATTGGGAAGTAATCGCTAGAATAATTTGATTCATTTTGGAAGTATTAAGATTACTCGTAAGCCTTACTTTTCCCCCTCTTTTTTTTTTCTTCTAATGGTGCCCTTTGTTTGTAAAAGTTTCCCACCAAGAAAATCCTCGAACCAAGGTTTTCACACGACGTTCTGCCATTCTCGAAGCGCGGCTGCCGCTCCAGACACTTCGCACAATTCACTGCTTTTCCGAGCCTGCTGGATGATTTCAAATGTCTCTGGTTTAGATTTGTCCGAGTTTGATGCAAAATTGAGGTTCGCTCTTGCTCTGGTTCGCAGTCTACGATGAAATCGCCGTTGTGTTCGTGCAAGGAGTCAAAAAAAAAAAACTTGCGTCGCGCAGCTCCAACTGTTCACAGAACAATGACCTTTGGCGTGATCAGAGAGGCAGGTCGCTTCCTACGACTGCTGCACGCCCATCAACGTGCCGCCCTCTATTTTTACTCTAGAAAATCAGTCTCGGAACGTTTTGACCCCACCTTAGATGGTCGTTTTTATATAAGAGATAAAGAAGACAAAGAGAGAGAGAGAGAAAGCAATATTGATGTTTTTGGGAGTCTCGAATGTTCGAAAAGTTGTGAAAAGGACGGATGTGAATATACTATATAAAAAAAAAGGAGTACAAACTTTAGGTACTACCGTTTTTGTTACTTTGCTGCAGTGCTTGACGAATGACGTCAGAATTACTGCCAACCCATTCATTTTAGAATTAACCAATGAAGTAACATACAAGGAGAGGGTAGAAAGTATAAGAGAACTTTTGGGATTGACGATCCTCTACTTTTTTTAATCATAGCATGTTTTTACAACGTAAATCTTATCGAACGACTATTTATACAACGCGAAGTCGCTCAGGTCCTTTCGATTAACGGCCCCAGTTCACGCTGTCGATGTAAGCTTGAGCGCGAGTACAGCACGACTGCTTACCCGGAGTCCTCAACATTCATCACGCGGCAAGGATGACTCGAACGCGTGCCGTCGGTACGATTCTCATCGAGATCGTGGCCGGAAGGGATGGAGATCGCGCCCGAGATCTTAAAGTCGCACTCGCCTTCTCGCACATCAGACAAAAGACCACACAGGTTTTTCTGCAGACTCGATGACAGAATCATTACCGGATTAGCATCAAGCATACTCGAAACAATTTTCTTCATACATACTGTCGAGACCGGCTATAACGAAGTCAACGGGAATCGCAAATCACTTCGCTGTAGCCGCTATTTCGTTATAACCGCCTTCGGTTATAACGAAGTGCAAAAGGAAATTGGAAATCATGAATTGCTTCGCTGCAGCCGCTATCTCGTTATAACGGACTTCGTTATAACCGGTCTCGACAGTATTGCTTCCAACATGTCTGCAGAAGGGTTTTTGTACCACGTATTAGGAGTACTGTGACCGAGACTTTGACATTCTGAACCACGAGCTTTCATTCAACGTGTTTCGAGCTCCAGTTGCGCTTAACACGGTCGGCCGTTTTTGTGCAACGATGCTTCAAATTCATTGCTCCGTTTCCAGAAAAACGGCCGTCGGCATTCCTGCGCGAATCGTTGCCGCGAAATGGATGGCTCATCGTTCGTTTAATGGCCCGCGGAATTCTAGAAAAAAAAAAATAAAAGGCAATCCGGGAATCACCCGTGTCGGCGACGACGTAGTAGACGTTGATGAGCTCGTGTCCCGCGATTACGGAACGGAAGCGTTGGAGCATGCCGTGCCGCCGACATCTGTGTATCCTTAATGAACCGGTACTTTGGACGCCTAACGTGAGGCGATCTTTCCTTATCTTCCGTCGGAAGTCACTTAGAAAATTTGATTTCTTTTTTACTTTGAAAATACGTTGGCTGGGGCCCTTTTGCAACGTTGAAGATGACAAAGTATCAAAAATCGAAACCGTATTTTTTTATTTTTTAGACGTTGAGATATTTATTTTTTAAACAACAAGTTATGCTAGTTTTTTGTGATTATTTTAACTTTTAGCTTGAAAACTTATGTTTCTGTTGTTGTTGTTATTTTTTTGCCGCCAGCGTTTGTATTTGTCGAGAGAACTTTTATTTTTTTTATGAGCTCACAGACCCGACATACGAGAGATACAGTTTGCGTGAGAACTTTGTGCGATCTTGGTTTTCTTTATTTTTATGTACGGTACTTTCGGTGTCCCTCCCGTCGGAACATTTGCTATACCCTCGTCGTAAGCCTTAATTGGAAAAAAAAGTATTAAACAAACATTAGTTCACATTAGTAAACACGAATACCTATTTGATCACCATATCGCCATAGTGGGTCGGTGGCCGAGCGAGTTAGCGCAGCGCAGCTCGGAGTGCCTGCAGCGAAAGCTCGCGCTGCGGAACCCAGGGACTCGGGTCGCAGTTCTCCTCCTAGTCTCTCGGTGTCGCCTTTCGTACTCCTCAGCCTCGGGTTGCTCCAAATCGTTCCGTATGCATCAGCTCACTTGCGCACTTGCGTTCTGTTCAGTCCCCGCCCAGGTGGCACTCCATTGAAACGCCTAACTTGACACGAGCTTGGCGACCCTATAGGCGCATAACTTGGGCTTAATACTGATTTGCTCCGAGGCGTTGGTTAGCGCCAGAGTACGCTTTCTTTGGCGCTTTTATGGTTCTTCTGTGGCTCGCCGCATAATTGCCAAAGTGTCAACCTTGAGCCAAAGATGCCACGTAGGAACCGAAGAACCAGCAGTGACGCCTACATCTAGCACTTGTTCGGGCAATTGAGGCCCAGTGTTGCCGCATGAGTACCGAACAACCGAAAGTAGAGCCAAACTTTGGAACTTGTTTGGCGAATCAAGGCCAAGATGTCGAGACTCTGGCCAAAAAAGGTCAAGTTTGGTTCTTCCTCGGATTCTTCGGGATTTTTAAGATGCTAAATTCCCCAGACAAAACAAAAAGTTAAATAATTGTGCTACCTGAGCACCTCCTTCCATTTCAATTTGTATGAGCATCGTACCGGAGTGCGGTCGTGTATCACTATTGCGTGACGCGCGTTAAAGACCCCAGGCTAACGGTTGTACTGAACTAGTTAAATTTTTCGTCTACAGTCACACACGAGATCCCCATTGGTGCTGACTTACCTCCCACTGTACAAGCACACACACGCGCGCACGCACACACACACACACAGAATTTTTTTATATAACCATAAAATTGACCATAATCAGTGAGAGTCTACAGAATTCAGTAGAAGCTCTGCCTCCAGCAGCTGCTCGTTTGCCTTGTGACGACATGTCATCGAAGGCAGAAAGGTGGAGGCAGAGCAAGTACTGTGGCCGACTATAGGTTACTTGCCTTTTTTTAACTTTGTTTTTTGCGAGGGGTTTTATGAAGACTATCAGCAACTAAACAATGCGTTTTAGAGTTGTCATTTTGACGTGTTTTCATTTTATGTTTTGGCAATGCAGAAGATAGAGATAGTCAAAGAGAGAGAGAGAGAAGATGCTTAACAAAAAGCGTTACAGCGCCGATGCCACGTGACCTGAATGAAAACTTGGATCAACATCTTAGTTCTTATTCATTTTTCTTTTTATTTATATCGGGAAGCAAGTATGAGAAACGGTTTTGGTCATTTTAGGGACTCGGAGTTCCTTCGCGGCCGAAAGCCAACTTATTCGCGCCGTTCCACGAAATTCAATTCATGTCATTTCGTCAAGGTCTGAAAAAATAAAATAAACTGCGTTTCTTCCACCACAACACTCAGAAAAAAAAAATACATTTGGGCCCTTGGTACAAAATGAAGGCAGTTTGTTCAAAATGTTGACCATTTGCCTCAATCGTTTCTCCCGCTTTTTTTAAAGCAAATATGAATAAAAACGAAGATGGGAATTTTGCATAATCGTATGCATTCCCACGTACTTTTCCGCATAACAAAGAAGAAACGTGATGTGAATTTTTTTTCTTCCAAACATTATGGAGCGCAGTGCTTCGAAAATATCTTCCTTCTAACCTTGAATTCTGTTTTTACAAAATAATGCCGAGCGCAAGATGACAGCATTAGCACTCTTTTTACAGTACGCGACTTTTCGTGGGGCGCTCGTTCAGTAAGGTATTTGCATTTAGCCCGCATTTAGGAAACGCCAAAAAAAAAAAAAGTGCAGACACCGACAGCTTTAGAAAGTTAGGTCGTGTTCTTAATATGGTCAGACTTTTTGCTTTGTCGTTCGTTTTTTGTTTCTTT
Organism: Ixodes persulcatus; assembly: GCA_013358835.2. NCBI lineage: Eukaryota > Metazoa > Arthropoda > Arachnida > Ixodida > Ixodidae > Ixodes > Ixodes persulcatus. The sequence goes on along the minus strand of JABSTQ010009657.1, from coordinate 386,918 downwards.
TTTTTTGCGTTTTTATCACCTAATGTTGAAATTTGATTGGTTATGGAACGGTTGTTTCGCTAATTTGGCCTCGTAAAATCGTGCCTAAGAAAGGGCCTCGACACCTGGTCAGTGACACTTGGCGCTTATAGTTTGTATGTCTATGAAGCGTGCACTTTCGATAAGAAAGATACAACAAAGGTGCGACTTGGAATAAAATATTGTTTTGCAGAGCTTACCTACCGTTTACTCCTTTTTCAATAAAATAATACTGACGCGAAGTTATCGTTTGTATATCATTTATTTCCGCGTTCGTGTTTTTTTATGTTCTTTTTGCTGCATTATCTAGTCGTTTACGCCCCCCCCCCCCCCCTCTTTTCGTTTTAGTTTGATGACCTACGGACAAGGTACGCATTAAGTAAATAAATAAATAAATGCATATCGAACAGGACGTTCAGCAATGATTTCAGACGATTTCACTTAGACTCGGTGTCGGAGGATTAATCGGGCAGCCTTTGACCTTAATCTGGGTTTATCCGATGCCAGGCCCATTTTTACGCGTTAGTTTCCAACCATGCGTCTGTGTGAACGCTTATTCGCTTTCATTCCTCGGCGAGAATAAAACGAGCACTTTATGGAGCAATTTGAGCGGGTGCTAGCTTAAAGAAGAACGGGTTAATAGGGAGTTTTCGTAGATCGTATTCGCCGTCCCGCAATGCTCTCCGCAACCTGCAAAGATACCCGGAACTCTACAGTCAAGGTCATCGGCGCGCAGGCGTTGTAGCGGCTTCTTGTTTGCGGAGGGCTTCGCGGAGGGGGAAACGCGGTCTAAGAAAACTCCCTAATTATCAGGCCGACTGGGTAACATTACACATGATTCTCATGGAGACGACGGAAGACAAGGGGACAAGGGACAAACACGCAGGTCTCAAAATATTTAGACAAAGACTGTGTTTTTCTGTTGAAAAGAGAGTAAGTCAACAAGCAAGCTGGTTGATGTTGAAGACATTTTAAGAAACCGGAGACGACGGACGAAGAAGGGGACAAACACAAAATGTCTCAAACGCAGCTACTAAACTTTATTGATCAAAATCGTTTATATTCCATCACACACACACACACACACACACACACACACACACACACACACACACACACACACACACACACACACACACACACACGTCTCTCGGAATTTGCGTACGTCTTTGTGACCTTCCGCCACGGTACAACGCGTTCTCACCTCAATTAAAAAAAAACGACCTCATGCCCCACGCAACACGAGAAGACGACTCCCGGAATTTGAATTTGAGACGTTTTGTGTTTGTCCCCTTCATCGTTTGACGTCTTCGTTTTTGTTTTCAAATATGTGTTTGTCCCCTGTACTCTTATTTGTTCGTCGTCTGCAGTTAGAATCATGATTAGCATATTTCGTAAATTTTGTATGTTTGTTTCTAATCGGTTATGATATTTTAAATAGCCGTTTCATCCTTGTTTGTTTTGGGTATTATATTTTTGTTTCTTTGGAACTTTCTAGCGTCTTTGCCAGTTGACTGTTGCTTTCCTTCATTACGTCAGATACGAATGCCTTCGCCAGAATACCGTGGTGTTGCGCGTTTTGGGCGTAGCAACATGGCGTCGGAAATACCAAGTAAGCAAACACTCTCTCTTTCCTTTCACGACCTCGCGCAGAACGCACAGAGACGCGGACTCCCCATAGCGAGGCATTCACTCAGAGAGACGCGAATACGCGAAGGGACGTGCTGTCATCATCATTCGCGTTATTATTTATTTACACAAAATGTGCCTCTTTTTTGTTTTTCTCCGTTTGTTTTGTTTGTTTTTTTTACCAAGAGACGAAGAACGTTTGCATTCTTTACGTTTATCTGGTGTTATGCGGGAAAGCGTCTGGCTGACAGAATCGAGATAAGATTGTAGAATGTTCTCGCTGTCGCTCGTCATATTTAAAGCTTATTATTGCGGCTTTGAGATTCGGGAGTTTCCGTGATTGTGAACTTATTAATATGCGGTTTGAATTATGCGGCTAATTCAATAAATTGTTAAAACAGATTATTTGGGAGAAATGTTTTTTTTTTTCTCGGCAATTTCGTAGTAGTATTGTAGTCCTTTTCTTCCGTCAGCTTGGCGTCGCGGCGATTCGTGAAATCTTTCTCCCATTTTGAAGATACTTTTAAATGACGAAAAGCTTTCCACGTGCAGAATAATAAATGCTCTCGCTTCGACAGTTTTTGTCAGGACTTGTAAACTTGTTATATGTTTTGTGATGCAAAATACCAATTGTCTTAGAGGTATTCTAGAGTGCTCTTTCTACTCCGGATATAATACCGGTCTTTAGTCCTAATGAATCATACCCGTCCGATCCTTAACCTGCGGTACGCTGCCATAGTCTATGTGGTCGCTAAGTGCGTCCGATTCGGAAACCTCTTTGCACCGGCTCCAGTATAGCTAGCGATTGTTTTATTACACAAAAACGAAAACTAAATAATGGCTCGATGCCCAACTGGGAGAGTCTAAGATGTTTGCCCGAAATCGCAAAGGTCCACAGAGGTGCATCTTTTTTTCTAAATGCGTAGGCTTTATAAGATTAGGTCTTAGGGCTTTTCTTCCCGTACTTACATGTAGCCCCGATGAAGAGTGACGTCATGTCGCCAGATTACCTGACCCTTGTACCCACGTGACGTCACGTGACACCCTGACGTAACTCGCGTGCCAGAGGGGGATTACCTATATATTCGATTCATTTCGAGCACCTTTTAAACATACGAGAGACGGGCAGTATGATTTTTTTTTTCAATTTAATTCATCGGTTTGTTCAACTGAGAAGGCAAACAAAGATGTACTACGTGATCTTTTCAGTAAGTCGTTGCGGCGAACGCAACGTAAGCCATGACAGCTAGCGGGGGCGGGTTCTCATAAATCGCTTCTCGAAGGTCAACAGCCCTGTTGTTGCAATACGTCGAGTGTGATTAAATATCGACATAAAACAATGACGGAGCACTAGCCTAAAATTAAATAAAAAAAGTTAGAAGAAGTATTGATTTTGCGACCGTACAAATTTTATTCTCCAAGGCTCCTAAACTTGGCAGTCTAAACAAAGATCTTCCTTTTTTTTTTCTTACTGTGTTCAACGAGATATGAAAGACTAGTTGTAAAAAGAAAAAAAAAACGGGGTACAGTAAAACTTTCTAGACGTAAACACCGACGACGTAAACAACGGGTGAATCATCTACGTTCTTCGAACTATTTTTTTTTCGTTGTTTACGTTCGCGTTGATCACTCGAAATCTCGCGTTACCATTTTGTTTTGCGTGTTTCGTAGCTACGACTTCGGTCACCATCTGAAGGAACGCAGGACACGATTTATGATGTTCGTGCTTGTTACTTCGTGACGTCTTGTCCGACGCGCTTAATTGGCAGATGCCGCGAAATCACCGACTGCGTAACGATTAAAAATGAATTGAATTGAATTGAAGAGGCTCTAGACTTGTCACGCCCTGCGTTTACTAAGATGTCCCGCGTAACGATTACAAATAAATGTAATTAAAATAAATTGAATTCAACTGAATTTAAGATGCTCGCGTAACAATTACAAATAAATTCGATTGAATTAAATTGAATTGAATTCAAACAAATACCCTCGCGTAACGATTACAAATAATTTTAATTGAATCGAATTGAATTCAAGATGTTCAAAACTCGCCACGTTTTGCGTTTATTTATTTATTTATTTTTTTTTTTTTTTGGGGGGGGGGGGGGGGGGTTGGCCCGGATTATTGCTACCATACGTGACCGTTTTCTAAATTTAGACAACTTTGTCAGCACCCAAGACGGAGGAACGCAGAATGAGACAAAATATAGGCTTAGGTTTTTAGTTCTTTTTCACTATTTTTTTCCACTTTTTGCATTTCTTTGGGTGTTTTCTCGGAGTTTCGGGTTTCAAATTTTGTCCGACAAGCCGCGGTAAGACTGCTAGTGCATAGTAAAAGAGACAGTCTGTATACATGTTTGTTCATACGTATAAAGCAAAACATGCTTGGAATATGCTCGAGCCCCGTCCGCATTTAATTTTGTCGTCTTGTCTACAGCGTGCCTCTTGTATTATGTGTGAGCAGTGTGATAGCCGACTTTATAGATTGCAGAGCACGGCAGAGTCGACGCAAACGAGGGATCGACTTATCCGGAGGCTTTCGCCGCGGATTTTGCGTGCGTGTGGGGCGTGTATTAGTCATGACCCGCTACGTTTAGGTGAACATTTCTCCGCTGAATTTAGTCGGGTTATTGTTTGTCTAAATTTAGAGGTAATTTAATGTCACGTGACTGAATATCACGCTCAACGGCATATTTTGATTTGGCGTCGTGCGTTTACGTGGAGTTTCGTCTAGGTACGTTGTGATACGAAAACCATACGCTGCTTAGGTGTAGGGTATCTGAGGAAAGGGTCTGCGTTGCCGTAGATGAAGGAATAATAAAAGTAAGGGTTGCAATAAACGAGGCAAATATTTTATAATATATTTTTAATACAATTGCTATTGATTTTTTTCTACATGTTTCCTAACGTTTCGCGCGGTGCTATGCAAATTTGAAACCTTTTTTGTTTGTTTTTGTTCTGTTTTAATTGGCATCACAGTCACCAGTTAATCTTGTGTTATGTAAAAGAACAACAACAACAATAATATAGGGCGTCTTGAATCTTAGGTATAGTTTGTAATGCACTACTCTGAATGTACATTGAATAAAGAATTAAAGAATTAATGGGTATTAATTAACAAAATAAATATCTCAAATACTCCCAGTTTTTTCCGGTCTCAGTCGACATTCTGAGAAAAGTGACCTTGAAGCGGCGAATAGAAAAACACAGTCAAACGCTCAACGAAACACAGCGAAACATATCGCTTTCTCGGAAACAGGGTCGCTGGTATAAATCACTGCATTGAGCCTTCCTTTCTATTGGAGCAGCGGGTCTATTGCAGACCCCGGCCTTAATTGCTACGGTTCACGATGCTCCGAGTCTTTAAGGAAGGTTAATTTTCTGGAACAATTACGCCGTGTTTTTGCGAAACCATTAACGGCGCGCAGCGAGATCATTTACGTTATTCTGTACGTTTTATGAGTTAAATGCAGCTAATCTTTTTATCATCAAAAACTAAAAACAAACGAGTAGAGAGCAAGGTTCGGTTTGATTTAGTAAATTTCCACTGCACAAAAACAAAAACATAAAAATTCCGAAAAATGTCGTTTCCCGTGTGATGCGTGCTGCTGAACGGCTGTTGAACCGCGGTCACGATGCTAATAGAAGCATACAAAAGCTGTCTGGAGTCATGTTTGGGACATACACATGCATGAGGCAAACATGCTTTAAACATGTCCAAAGCGTGTACGCAGATAATGTTGTCATCATGTCTGTAATGAATACCGTGTTTTTTGCATAATGTATGATCAGTGTGACGTCGCCCTTGCAGATGATGTTGGGAGTATGCTCTTGGGAGATATTTCGTCCGCAGAGTTTTGCGCGTAGAGGAAAACATAACTATAGACGTTATGTCGGTGTATTTGGTATGGTTGGCTACCTTGTGCAGGAAAAAAAAAAAAGGAGATGAATGTATTTCACATGCAACGTACACTGCACAACACTTAGGGCGAACAGAATATGGGTGATATTTTTAAAAATTAATTTAGAAAGGGTATTGTTTGGCACCAGATTTTACGTCCTACGCTACTGCACTAGGTGGACAGTTTGCACTACCATAGTAGGTTAACTGACAGCACTTAAATTTTAGAAGAGAAACAGCAAAAACCAGCGATCGCTCGTTCGCGCTTACTGTTTCGCGCAATGTACACTATCTGATGGGTTTTGAAGCTAAGTTCACGTAATGCATCTAAACGAAAAGGAGTGTTGGTGTGTGTATGCTTTAGTGACAACCGAAACAGAATCGTTACATTCAAAAATGAAACGGAAGTGGTAACTCACCAGTAATTATCTTCCGACGCACCCCAATGACGCCTCGGTTAATTTCCTGTCGTTATCCCCCGAGGCATCGTGCGGAGAGTCACCAGCCTTCTCAGTGACGCGCGCACCCTCGCGTCGCGCGTGACAGCGCGCACAGTCACCCCGGGCACACTCCTCACTTAAACGCGACTCCTAGAGTCCCACTCTACTCGCACCACTCGCCGCACTCACTCACTCACTGACACACTCACTCCCACTGAGTGCGAACTGCGAATCCACTGGATGCACGCACGCGACCAGAGAAGGGAGAATCCATCCGTCTGCTACACGCAGTCGTCTGCTATATGCATTCGTCTGCTAAGTGCAATCGTCTGCTCAACTTCGCCGACACGGCGCACTAGCTCAGATTTCAATGACCCGTCTATGCATAGCGTCCCGTGCTAATGACTCGCTTGTCGATGTTCGGAGCAGTTCTGCTTCTAAATATAGGACGGCGTAACGGTCTGCGACGCCAATCCTCTCGATGCGCCGATGCCAGTCGAGGCCGCGGAGGAAAATGCGCCTGGCTCGTCGTCTGCTCGCGGATTTTTCTTTGCGGCCGTGTTGCTCCTCGAAGGCCAGCGGTGGCGCCACCTTCGACGGTTCGGCGCACGCGCCGTAGAGGCAGACCACTCCCTTCCGTTTTTGCAAAAAAGTGCGCGGGAAAACGACTGCAGCTCCATCTTCCGTAACTGTCAAATAATACCCTCGCTATCGCCTTTTTTTTTTTTTGTTGTACTTGATTTGCGAGGGGTTGCGTATTTCGACAGTGGCTCGTCTCGCGCACTCGTGTTGCATCGGTTTTGGTCTGAAATGATAGGAGGCGTTCGTAACGCTATCCACAGGGATCTCTAGCTGGAATCGTTCGACCGCACCAATCAATTCCGTGTGTCCAGTGCTCGTGCGCGTATATTAGAGTTGGCGATCCCTCTAATCTTACACGTCAAACGTTGTTTGAGGCTTTGAGTACTGCGCTCATTCTGAGTATGAAAGGGGAAGGATGTTTGTTCGTGGTGAAGAGGGTATTACTTGCTTCCCCGACGAACGCGCGTCGGCTTTCGAATCTGTGTGGTTGCGGTGAATGCGCTCGGAGGATTTGCGACGCGAATGGGAGGGATGGGGCTCAGCAACGAACTCGCTTGTGTCGTATTGCGAGTGCGGTCGAGCGGGAATGAGAATTGAGGTAAGGCGCTGCTCATGGCAGGACGGGCATTCCACGAAAGTTGGGGGTTTGAGGACCGAGGAATTCGTCGTACCTTCCCAACGGAAGCCCAGAGCTGTGTTCGTTGCGCGTTCGTTCTCGCGGAAACTCGGATGTAACGAGGCTGCTTCACGACTGGGTGGGCGTGGTTAATTAATGTCGGTGCCTCGACGAACTTTTTCTGTAGGCCTAATGAACGTCTTTTGTCCGCATGGACGAAGTGGAAGCTAAAAAGGCTCTTGGAGCGGCTATTTCGGCTGTAATCAGTTTCTATTCTGGGATGGCTGTGTCTGGCCTCGGTATGGGGCAGTGTGTTTCTAATTCTTCCTTTTAATTATTCCAAGCGTTACCTTTAGTAGGTAGACAATTGCAGACGAAAGTTCGTGCGTACATGTCGACACTGCGCTCGCTTAAAGAGAAAGATAGCTTCACATCAACTCATGTAGCAAAGCCCAAGATTGTACAAGCTTTACAGAGGGCTTGAACACGATGGACACCACAAGTTTGTGACGCTGGCTTCTCCTGACAGATTGAAGCACAGGGAGTTGCACTCCTTACAAAACGCCTGGAAAAAAAGTTTTTTCTGTTGTAAAATATGTCTTTGCTCTGACAGTACAGGACACTTGAAATAGTTGGCTCTTTCCTATGTTCTCTAAGTTGGTTTCTCCTCAGATATTAAAGCACAAGGAGGTGCACGCTTTACAGGACGCTTGAAAATATATTTTTTTTTTTACCCAAGTGTTTAAAGTTGGCTTTTCCTCGGACAATGAAACACAAGGAGGTGCACGCTTTACACGGTGCTTGAAACCGTTGACTTTCTCCCCTAATTTTTAAAAATTGGTTTCTCCTCATATGTTTAAGCACAAGAAGGTGCACGACTTACAGGGCGCTTAAAAAAACTGTTTTTTCCCTCAATTGTGTTTCTTAATTTGTTTGTTTCTTAGACATTAAAGCACAAGGAGGAGCACGCTTTAGAAGGCGTATGAAAAATATGTTTTTTTTCCGAAGTTTTTGAAGTCGGTTTCTTCTCAGAAATTACAGCGCAAGGAGGTGCACGCTTTACATAGCGCTTGAAAACATTTTTCCCCCAAGCATGTAAAGTTGGTTTCTCCTAAGACATTGAAGCACAAGGAGGTGCACGCTTTACACGGCACATGAAAAAGATGATTTTTTTTCCTATTTTTTTAAGTTTTTTTTTTCTCCTCATATATTCAACCACTAGGACGTGCACGCCTTGTAGGGCGTTCGAAAAAGTGGCTTTGTCTCTTTTTTTTCTTGTCTTTTCCTCATACAGTGACGCACAAGAGGTGCACGCTTTAGAAGGCGTTTGAAAATGATTTTTTTTCAGAAGTTTTTTAAAGTTGGTTTGTCTTCATCAATAAAGTACAAGGAGGTGCACGCATTACAGGGCGCTTGAAAAAGTCGCTTTGTCTGAATTTTTTTCAAATTTGTTTTTCCTCAGACATTGAAGCACAAGGAGGTGCAAGCTTTAGAAGGCATTTGATAAAGATGTTTTTTTTCCGGTTTTTAAAGTTGGTTTCTTCTCAGAAATCAAATCACAAGGATGTGCACGTTATAGACCAACACGCGGAGCGACACTGTTTACCAACACGGCCGGAAGGCCGCGCATGCGCGGTAGCTGTGTGGGCAAAAGCGGTCCGGCTCTCCGTGTTTTCGCCATTGCGTTGTGTGGCGTGCGCTCGTTGTTGACGTTGTAGGGACGCTTGTATCTTTATTTGTCCGTCGTATTTCCTCACAACGTATGTCATATGCTATGCCCGACTATTTGAGCTCGCTGCCCGAGCCTGAACGGCAGCGCTATCGAAACAAACTGTGCGTGGACGGCGTGGTCTACGAGGATCTGTACGCCGCAAACAAGGCCTGCTGGACTTCCGACGTAAAGTTGCTGCCACCGAAGTCGACGGCTCACGTCGTCGTTTATTTAGTTTTTTTGCCAAGCCAGTTCACGGCCGACACGGTACAGGCGTACAAGTCTCTCGAGGCCTACGATTACTTCGAGTCGGTTTCCGCACTGCCGGCGGGATCAGCAGACTGTGGGTCTGCGGAAGTGTATTCATTATTTGATTAAATACACACAGCGTCTTCGAGTCAAGGTACGATATTTTTCCTACCCTCATGACCACAAGGCATGCCAAGCAGTAACGCTTTGTCCGTTCTGCAGCCTTGGCGGTAACACGTTACAAGTAACGGCGTTGTTGGTAACGCGTTACTTTTTTCAGTAACGTAGTAATCTACTCGCTACGTTTTTGACACAGTAACGGTAACTTACTTATGTTACTATTTCAAGTAACGTAGTTACGTTACTCGTTACTACTTCCCAAGTCTTAAAGAAATTACACTTCAATTTTTTCCGTGTTTTAGGCGTCAAGCCATGTTTTTCTTTGCGTTTTTTCTCGTGAGTATTTAGGTGAAACAGTAAAAAGAGATAAAGTAATTATGTTCAGTTTCTGCATGAACATAAATTTTCTTGATATATGACCTGTATCGTCAAAACCGTAAAATTTGTTAAATCATAATTTTAAAAAGTAACGCAGAAGTAACTTGCGTTACTTTTTATCGGTAGCGGTAATGCGTTCCTTTTGTTTTTAGGTAGCGTAGCTCGGTGACGCGTACCTTTTATTTGCAAGTAACGAGTAACGTATTTCGTTACTTTTTTCGGTAACGCCCACAACCCTGCCGTCCTGTCGCCGATCCCTTTCTGCTGGGAAGCACGGGCGTAGCGAGCCTCCGACGAGCGCTTGGCCGATGCTTTGTGCGCGAACACCATGGGGACAAAATCCGGGTTGTCTCGATCAGACGACGGTTTCCCTGCACATAAGCAAGCCTCGGGACGGAGATTGAAATAGAAGCCGCACTTACCTCCAAGAAAGTGTTTGCCGCACAAATGGTCGTTCGCGCGAGGCGACCATTCTTTTCGATCCACGGATATTATCCACCTTCTATGCCTTTCAGAGTCTGCCGGGAACTTGCGGAAACTCACTCCGCTGCTTTTCTTGTACATTTCGGTGCAATTAACGGCAACACAGCTTCGTGGCATGCTGAAATGCTATGACGCCCATGCGAAACGTGCGCGCTTTTGCCCACACCCCCCGGCTACGGCGCGATCGCAGCACCGCCGCAGCTCCGTGACGTCAATCCCGCGTGTCGCTCTATAAGGAGTTTTCACTGGGCGCCATATTTGTGGGTGCTGTCTAGAGCGCATGCTCAGAACGAGCCCACATTAATAGGCTGCTAAGACCGCCCATTTTAACGGTCTGGAATGCACGTTACAAAAGAACTGTGGAAGCTAGCCATCAGCACGCGCTCAGCAGTCGCGCACACAGCTATGGCCGCCAGTGAATACATCCTATTGGGGAGGAGATCGAACAGTCACGCCTCTAGCGGTGCGCTTCAGCTGTGGGGACAACAAACCGTATTTTCTTGTTTGTTTTTGATCCGAGAAATCGAAGATGACGATTCGAAGGCCGCTCCTCGTGCGACCAAAGCACTGATCAGAGCGAAGCGCTCGTGCCCAGTCCGTGCTCGGCCAGGTTCCATTTCTTTGTTATGCTGTGTTGGTAAACACCGGGCTGTGGGGACAACAAGCTCGATAAAGCGCCCCCCATAGTTCGATCTCCTGCCCATAGGGGCCGCTTAAGAATGTTCGCTTTATCCCCCAAAGTTTTAAAGTTGGTTTCTTCTCAGACACTGACGCACAAGGAGGTGCACGCTTTACAGGGCGCTTGAAAGATTTTTTTTTTCCCCAAGTTTTTACAGTTAGTTTTTCCTCAGACATTGAAGTACAACGAGGTGCACGTTTTACAGGGCGCTTGAAAAAGTTTACTTTTTTTCCTCATTTGTAAAAGTTGGTTTCTCCTCACAAGGGGGTGCGCGCCTTACAGGGAGCATAAAAAAGTAGCTTTTTCTCGATATTCTTTTTTTTTTAATTTGGTTTTTTCTTTGATGGTGATGTACAAAAATGTGTACGATTCAGAAGGCGTTTTAAAAATATGTTTTTTTTTCCCGAAGTTTTTAAGGTTGGTTTCTCCTCAGACATTAAAGCATAGGGCGATTGAAAAAACTTGGAGGACGCTTAAGCTTCGCCTTTAAGAGCGGAACGCGATAGCGAAACGTATAAACATATAAACTCCCGCTCAATCCCAAACCCTAGTCGGTGGCGTTTCCGGCTCGCAACCGAAGGCTCGTGGGTTCGGATCTCGCCTAATATTCTTCATAATTTGTAATTTTCTTTAAGGCAAATGAATTACTTTATAAAGTGAAATCATTTGAGACATGCGGCGACCTTCAATTCGCATTACATATCATGTTTGGATCACTTTCATTCCACGCGTGATGTCACGTTTCTCGTGAGCGTTGTGAGTTTTTCGAAATTACCGCGTGAGGTCAAGTGGCTGTGACGTCATGACCCTTACGACCAATCCTGGAGTTTATCGGACGCCACCGATGCCGGCTTTTCTGCTACGCGAGCTCCTTAAAGGTGCACTGAAGCGTTTTCTTTTTAAATATTTTTGGTGTTATATTGTGTAATACGTGCCAGTTAACATATATATCTAGTTTCAGTTTACAATATTGCCTACCGATCTCAAGGAAATTAATATTATGAAACTCGTTTTCCTTGCGTTCTATTTTTTTCTGGACCAATGGAGATTATGAATGTTATCATTTTGCCAAGTTTTTAGCACGGTCTGCATTGTATTTTGGTAAAAACGCTAGATGTTAATGCTGCAAAAGGCATAATACTGAAATTCCACATCAAAAAGAGCGAACCATATTTTTCCTCGCGTTTTGCCGGACGCAGAGTGATAGTGTTCGCCCGACTCCGTCGCATGGATGGATGGATCGAAGGATGTCGCCCGTATTCTTTATAACGGGCGGTAGCTTACGCCACCTAGACGCGGGGGAGCGTCGCGGTTTGTCTTCATCGCGCCCCATTCGTCGGCGTCTCGCGTCGTAAAGTAGACGAGCGCAAGCTCCCGATCACGTTAGCCGACGCTGGCTGCGAACGGGAGTATTTACTCCAGCGTCATGCGCAACCCGACGTAGCGCAGCGTAGTCCAGCGCGCGTCGGCGTAGCTCACGACGGAAAAGCAAACTGAACACTCCGCACTGCCCCGCACACTGACGACGGTGGTTTTCCCGGAAGCCCTCGCGCGAGAGCCCCATTTGGGAATCTGGATATCCGGGCCATCAGGGTCAGTTGGAGTGTGTGAGACGCTAATTTTTGCGATCTGAACCTGCCGTTCTTACCGTGTGTTGTGTGCTGTTATCGTGTTTCGGTGTTGCTGTGTATATTTAATATGTGTGCGATTGACTGGGGGACTGCGTGCGTGGACGTGGACCGCTCCGAGGACGCGCTTTCTCCCCCAGACGCCTCGTAGGCCTAACGCGCCGGACTCGCATGCACGGTGTGGCGGAAAAAGCTGGAAGCTCGAAGACGCGCGGAAGGTAGAGTTAAATAAAAAATTAGGGATGACCTACTTTGTATGCTGTTTATGATAATGTGCTAGTCGTAGGCACCGGCAGCAGTTCCCGATCGAAGCAACAAGCGCCGTTGAATCTACGGGAACGGCGAACCAAGGGAAACATCTGATATTTAGCCGGCCAGAAATTTTCATCGAGGGTGTCTCAGTTTGTAAACAATGGTAACGGTAGGCGATGAAAATGGGACTGCAATCTGTATTGTTTGTAGGCTCCGCAGAATGCGCTAGAATTTCGCAAGAGATACCTTGAGTAATTTAGGCATCGTACGCGGTCTTCATTGCAAGTCCCTTGAGTCAACGTGACAGGCTAGCTACTAGCTACGATCTTAGCACAGTGGCCACCTGTCAGGAAGAGCTCGCTGTGGAGTATTGAGTGCATTGCTTTTATCAGAGTGTCCCGGTCGATTCAAATCTGCCAAGTGGCTAACTTCGACGGACGCGATATTGTGATTTTTTGTTTGTGGTGTGCATTCGTTATCCCCATCATTTTCTTGTTTTCGAAATGCTAACCACTGCCCCAGATCGCTGCTTAGAAGCATGACCACACGACACGGACAAACAACACACGCCAATCGCATGATTTGTACCCACCAGGAAATAGAAATACCTTTGCTCGAGACGACATGGTTGCCACGTCGTTTTGCACTGGCTCGCGTTGCGTTCGTAGACGTGGGAGTATAAATAACCTTCTTCGCCGAAGAATTTCTAATTCTAGCGGCGTCAGACTGCGCATGTCCATCACGGGCACGCGAAAACAGCTGCTGACACGTAGTTCATCGAGGCAGCGGCAGCGGCGGCAGCTTGGGACTGCTTGTGATCCGGACCCACTCCGCTGATCCATCTGCGGGCGCGTACCTTCGTCGACCGCTTCACTCGGGGAATTTAATTCCTGAAAAAGGGGGTGTCCGCGACCTTTCAACAGTTTTTTTTTTTAAATAGGAAATATGGCACGCACAATTTAAGTTTTAGATTTCTGGGATGCTTGCAGCGCGTAGAACGCGTTACCACCATAAAATAACGATCTCAGAAACATCGTCCTCTCGCATTAAAATTGGCTTTTTTTTACAAGTTCGTACAGTTGGTTTCTCCGCAGATAGATAGCACAAGGAGCTGCACGCTTTACAGGGCGCTTGAAAAGGTTTACATTTTCCGTAGTTTGTAAAGCTGGCTTCCAGCACACTCAAGCACAGACTTAAGAAGTAATCCGTTACAATTAACGGATTACTTGTAATCCGTTACTTTTCTTAGTAATTTTGTAATTGCCACGTTACTTTTTTTTCAGAAGTAATTTGTAATGTAATTTCGTTACAAAATATTGGTAACGGATTACTTTAATTACTCGTTACTTTTTTTTTTAAATATGAGCATAATACACTGCTGAAGCAATACGAGCAGAACATTCAGCACCATAAAGAGTGCAAGTTCAACAACAAAAAAAAACATTAGCAAGGGGAGAATAGCCGAAAAGAAAACACGATTTTTTGTTTGACCGGTCACTAGAACTACTAGAAAAATGGGCAAGGGATGTACAAATATACGAAAGACAAAGATCAAGTAAGACAACGCTGAGTAGGCTCTCGGTCGCCTTCCATCGTATTTTTCTTCTTCTCCCGGGCAGGAGAAAGCTCTTCGTGTTTATTTGTTTTTTTCTTTTACACCGTTTCACCCTTTCCACCATCTTCGACGTCTCCCGCCACCTGCACAGACATCAAACGCGGGTCCGTACACCATCGATTCGCGGGTTCACAACACGCGTAACAGACGGTGTAGCCTCGCGCGAGGGGTCGAATTATCTTTGTCTTTGTTTTGCGCTACCGCATTCTAGCACGCTCTTGAGGCACGGCTGAAAAGCGCCCGGCGCGAGGCTAAGAGCATCGTCTTTGAGGGTACGGACGATACTTCTTTTGGTTTACTTTTCTGGGAATAGTTGTCGAGTCCACTTCTCACTTTACAGTCAACTGTCAACATAAAAGGGGGGTGGGGGAGGTTAGGCCCTTTAAGGGGTGCTGATAGAGAGAGAGAGAGAGAACGCCTAAAAGTGGTGTGACCCTCTAGTGTTTTGTGAGAGCGATGGCCACCGCTTCTCTTGCTCTCTATTCCCTCCCCTCCCCTGGCCTCCACAAATATTGGTATGAAAATGAGAACCGACTAACGATCGATAACTCGTAATTGCCACTTTTCCCCTGAGTGGTCAAGTTTTCGGTCATGGAGTGTCCGTCGTCTCTATGCCATCTTTTAATGAGCTTTTTCAAATTCAGGGCAATAATGAGAACGGAAACCTAGAGTTTCAGTGCATACTTTGCTTGCCAAAAAAACACACATTGTCATCAGCAAGAACAACAGACTCTAATCTACGGAAACACATCAAGGTAAGCTGGGACACCTGCATTCTGCACTGGCTATACATTGTAACGTTAGAACCAAGTTTCCTTTTCTTGTGAATAACAGGCGAAACACCCGAGTCAAAAGGGAGCTTTCGTAGATCGCTTCTTTAGCTCCGAATCTCGT
Organism: Ixodes persulcatus; assembly: GCA_013358835.2. Taxonomy (NCBI): domain Eukaryota; kingdom Metazoa; phylum Arthropoda; class Arachnida; order Ixodida; family Ixodidae; genus Ixodes; species Ixodes persulcatus. Next base: position 371,723 of record JABSTQ010009657.1, on the reverse strand, counting down.
AGCAGAGGTAGACGCTGCTACTGAGCATGCGCACCGCTCGCTTTGTCAGCACAATTCGAGGGATCCTTTCCGGAGGCCGTAAGCTAACGGGATGGCGGGTGTGGTTGCAGCTTTCGGTGCCTCGTCAACTTACAGGTGAACGGAGAGCACCTACACTCTTTCTCTTAAATACAATATTTTCTTTTTACAAGGACTGCCATAACACGGGCGTATGAGAAATGAAAAGTAGTGTTGCAGAACATTTTTGAAAAATATAAAAATTGTTTGTGTTCTTATCTGGATAAGTGTACAGAAAAAGTAACGTGAAAGTAATTTGTAACGTAACGAGTAAAGTAATCCGTTACTTTTCAGTGAAAGTAATTTGCAACGGTAACCCATTACATTTGAAGCTCGGTAATTTGTAATCGTAATTCATTACATTTTTCAAGTAACGAGCACAAATCTGCTCCAGCACGAGAAGGTGCACCCTTTACAAAATATTTATCTATTGTAAGGTTTATATCGTTGCCGTTTTTTCTATGTATAAAACCAAACAATACTTATTATAACGCTGCTTTTCTAAGGACTTGCATTCGACAAGTTTCTTTGAATCAAGCAATGGAGGCGATATTTCTTTACACGGTGACTCCTCTTCATTCCTTGTACGGATGTTCGTTTCTTGGCGTGTCCTTTCTCAGCAAGTGCGCGTGCGCTGGAGTCCCATTCAATCAAATAAAGTACCGAGAGGCGCCGTTTTTATTCTAGTCAAATAACCGCCAAGATCAAGGTAACCAAGGCCAAGCGATAACCACCAAGTCGCGAAGAAAAATTACCTCCGAAGTCCCGAAAGCCTACGTTTTATGTGCGTTGACCCGCCACGTGTGTTGTAGTTTTTGTCGCGAACATCTGCACAATAGACCCTTTTCAAAACCCCATCGAGCAACATTGGTGGTCGTCATTTATTAAAGTTACGAAATCGCAGAGGCTAAGCAAATTGGCGAAGGAAAGAAATCATACTTTTAGTTCCTAATTTCTAGGCTAGGTGGCGCAAGCCACCGCCTGTTATAAAGGGTAAAGCCGTTAGCATCCATCTATTCATCCATTGGGCACGTAGTGTGTGAATGGATCCGAGGCACTGACGCAGTACTTGTTTCCTAAACGTATACTGCATATTGAGGGCCGGTATCAAGCTGAAGTGCGACACGCACTTCCTCTACGAATCGATGCCGCCTTTCTCTTTTTTATAACATTCATTTTGACATTAATTAATTTCTTTTTGTATTACCTTTTTTTTTTTGTGGCGCTCCGCGTTCACGGCTAACGGAAGGATAGTAGAGAATGAAAACCAACAATGCAGACGCGGTCGCTACCCGATCACATTGCATTTGACAGGATCTTTTTCCTGAGATTGGGCTCGTTGGAAATCTAATTGGCACACTCCATCACTTGTCTCTTTTACGCGACACGGTGTCGCGACATAAACTACATTTACAGTGGCGCTCTTTTGTTAACAGCCGCAATTACATTATTCGTGCTCGCCCTTTTCTTCATTTGTGTCGTATGGGATCTTTTGTTCCGTTCTCTTAACATTCTATAATTTATAAAAAAAAATAAGTGAGATGAAGCAATAAAGTGTTAAGAACGACACAAACGGGGACCAGCAAAAAACAGTAACTACATTGTTTGATCACTGTACTTGTGCTCTGAACTAACACTGATTTATGTTTGCTTTTGGGTAACATTGTTTGAAAACATCCCCTAAGGCACACAAAAATATATATGTGGGCTGATTGCAGCGCAATGTAGATACTGTAGCTCATGGATGCGCGTTTCTCGTCTGTTAATAAAGTGTAATTAATTAATTAGCAGTGAAGCTGTTCGCATGATTTAATCACTGCTAACGACCAGTTTGTTTTAATTATTTCGTTACCTGTTGCGTCCTAACTTAATTAATATGTTTTTATTGATCGCCGTGTTTATTTTCCTCGTTTACGATGCAGCTGGTTTAATCGCACGCACGGTCAAACATTAATTCATTTGTGTGTATTACTGAAATTTGGAAGCAACACGTTAAACTCGGAAAATATTCTTAAATCGGAACAACCTTTGTTTGATCTCGGAACCAGGTTCGTTCTTGTCTGCTTCCGCTTGAATGGGGGAAGGGGGGGGGGGAGTTTTTTATGCAGATAATTCATTGCTTCCCGCATTGTTTTACTGCTGTACTTCAAACGGGCTTAAAAGTAGTGGTGCGAGCGAAACGCGTTTGAAACTGCGAAAGAAACAGTAACAACGAGGTTGAACCGGTGGAGATAAATCACGTGGTTAAACTGTTTGGAGTCTGAGGTGAAATAAAATAAAGGAGGAGCGCCGCATGGAAGCCAACATCCCACAATCCTTCATTGCCTAATAACCCTGCAACTTGACAGACTATTTTTTCCGAGCTTAGGCTCTTTAAAAACCAATAGAAAAGTTTCTCTTCACTTTCTGATCTTTACCGGCTAGTTTAAAAACATTATATTAAAATAGCTCGCTACATTAAGTCACGCTTCAGAGGGCAGTGACAGCGTGTCTTACTTTTGCGCTTCTGCGATCAGCTAGAAGAAAAATAATGAAAGTCTGTTGCTGCTGCAAGTGACGTGACTAACTTCCGTCAGTCGTAAATCTTTAGAAACTATTTTTTTTTCTAAATAAAAACAGAAAGAATAAACATAGGGACGGACAGAACAGCACCTCTTTCGACTTTCAATACAAATAGCTTTATTAGGCACCGGCACCCGGCCCAAGAGACCCAGAGACGGAAAGGTGGAGGGCAAAAAGCGGGAACATGGCTATGAGAGCGACGGTGTAGGTGTTTTGAAGACTAAATTATGGTCATGGAAGGCTTAAGAAACGTTAAGCCTAGCGTGTCCATAGCACCTTATTTTTAGTCCACAGCCGATGAGGTTGCGGCATTGGCTGGCGACAACTCCGAAGGACGAATCAGCCTGTCGAACCGAACCCTTTATCGGTTTGTTTCGGGTTGGGGTTCACCGCTTGCGGTTCCGTTATGGTTCAGCTCCGGAGAGCAAATATAGCGGTTTATACCGGTTCTAACTGGTTCAAACCGGTTCGAACCGCTAACGTTTCAGTATGTTTTCGTAATTTTTATCTGTAAAATTGTTAGTGTTTATCGTTTCTTCAGTCCCCTTTTATTTTTAAGAAAAAAAAACAAAAAACGCACTATTACGCTGCAAATGAAAAAAAAAAAACTAAAACGCCTGGGTATACTACAGAATACGACGGCTTGACCCCGTGACGTCACGTGCCCACATCGCGTGACGTCATGGTGTCACGTGACACTATTTACGTGACGTCATGTCCGTAGATCTTATGACTTACCTTAGTCACGTCACGTGACCACGTCGCATGATATCATGTGACGCGTGACGTCGCATGATTAATCAGGGTGCTAATACAAACACATAAAGTACCACCACTTCGCTTTCACTGCAATTGCGTACGTACTCTATCGAAAAGACGATCAGGAAAAATCCTGATACGACTCCATCAGGTCTGGTGGCCTGACGGAGTCGTATTTCGGAACAGTGATGGTCTCATGGCCTGATGGTGTGATGGTTTGATTGTAGGATGGTTTGATGGTCTGTCGGCTTTTAGGGCAGTGATGGTGTGATGGTTTGATGGTCTGTCGTATATCGCGAGATCTGACGGCCTAATGTTTTGATGCTCTATTGGTCTAATGGTTGGTATTAATTTCTAATCACACATATGTACCGGCAGAAGACAAAACTTGAATTACAGACAAACGTGAACTTTATTCTATACCCATTATTATTTCAAAAAGGAACATCTGAAGCGTTAGGGTACCTTCTGAAATCCCTGTGGAAACCTGAAAGCAAAGTGTGTAGTTTGGTTATGGCATATTAACATTTCTATTTAGAAATAATTGAAAGTTGAAATATTAAACCGCACAAACAAGACGGAAGAGAAAAGGCGCTTAATTCACTCACTAATTTCGAGACTCCACGAAGCGCAGCAAATTTATCGGCTTCCAGTACGTCTACTCTCTGTCCCCATTGTCCACGCTGGGCATGACGGCGTCGTGCGACCGCGTGCAATACACTAAGCCTCGTCGGCTCGAGAATGCGGTAAGCCTTTTATTACCGTATTCACGGCTTTTTAAACGTTTCTCCCTCAAACATTCAGTTCATACTACACGTACGCCTAGTAAACGAATTTCCTATCAAGCAAAGTGCGTTTTTTGGCACATTCTCTGCCACTTAGATCGCAAACATGATCTACTTGATATGCAAAGCGGACCGACAAATTGTTTCAGAAACGGACAATAACACAATTTAAAACAACACTATGGTTTCAAAAACATGCCTGAGTCTATAACAGGTGTCATCGTTACCTTTCGAGTATCCTAGGACAATTGCTGAGGCGGATTATTATCGACTTAACACCCTGTTGTCGAGCCACACCGTTGTCAGCTTTCCACACCGAATGTAAATCACGCATGCGTGACGACGTGAGAACATTGGCGCCTCCGCTCGGCCACTGCTGGAACCTCGCGAATACAGTCAGGTTCTTTCCACCACCGAAAGATATTATAAGAAGCGCCATCAGCCTTTTTGAGTTCTGATGGTCTATCGAGATATCCTGATGGTCTGACCCGGGCAACATCAAAACGTTTTGATGGTCCATCAGTCACCATAACAAACGTTTTGACGGTCTCTGAGCTACAAACAGAAGCCTTTATGGTCCATCAGCCACCACCAGGAAATGTTTTATAGCCCATCAGACACCATCAAGTAAGCCTGTCGAACCAGCAAAGAAGTCTGATTGGCCATCGAGAAGGTCTGTTGGGCAATCAGAGAAGGCTGTTGGTCCATCAAGGAGGTTTGATGGGCCATCAAAAAACTTTGATGGATCATCAAAAAATTTTCAGGATTTTTTCGATCGGGTACCGATTGGACCATTAGAAAAAAAAACAGCTGCCATTTTTTTTTATTCTCAGAAATTTAGATTGTGCTATTAACAAGAATAAATGTTGGGCTGCACTGTTTTGAATCGGTTACCGTTAAAAAACGCTCCGGTTCAATTTCAGTTCCGTTTCGAGATAGGCGATGATTTCGGTTCGGTTCCGGTTTGGCTAAAAATAACGGTTCAGTTTAACTTTTCGATTCGGTTCCGGTCCAGCACTCTCGGACCAATCACGAAGCAAGATGTGTTAGCATAATAGGCCACACCCTGCATTTCTTAAACTGTCAGTCACTGAAGAAGTGATGAACGCGTTTCTTTGGTTTTTTTTTAGAAACTGCGTGACTCTGCATAAAATGTATGCAGATCGGTCTCGAGGAAGAAGGAGAACATATCGCCCTAACAGACAGAACTTTAATCAATCATCAGCCGGTTCGTCCAAACGCAAGACTTAACTTCCATATGCATCAGGAGCTAGGGTCAAACACACTGGCCAGGTGGCGCCGACCACCGCCCGATTCATAGGGCTTGGCAGTATCCATTCGTCCACCGCGTCCTCGCGTTCTAGCCAGTTTTGTCCTCCGCTGCATCGCGACTGTGTCTGAGTACAGCTCTAGCAACAAATTGACTTGGTTGAAATACAGTCAAACCCGTATAACGCCGACCAGTCGTTTTATTTGCTCGAGTCACTTCGTCTACGGAGATTGTCCCGCAGAAGATTAGGCAACAAGAATTCCCTAGTACAAAAGCGACGTTGTGTCACGCTTTCGGCCATCAGAAATAGACAAAACGCAACGGCAAAAAAAAAAAAAAAATTGGAAGTTACCCGATAACTTTGTCTAGACCACAGACCGGTTCCTCCGCCCTCTAAATGGGGAAGTCATTTTCCTCGTTTACCGCTCCCGCCGACTCGCATTCCCCAGACAGGAAGGGAAAAAAATGGGGAAGGTCATCGCATTGTTGCCGTCTGCTTCGCTCGCCAGAAAAGATAACAGGGCCGTCCTGTTGAGCAACGCCGGACAATTTCGTTCTGACGTCGGGTTCAGAACTCTGCCACTGGCCACTGTCGGGCCGCACGTTTTTCTTGAGCATCGCCGTCTGCCAACTTTTTCTGAAACTACGGGAGCGTGGTGGGTATAGCATCAAAATGGCCGCCTTGCGCAAGTCATTCGCGCAAGAGACGTACCTTTCAATGAAACTGTAGTGTGCGATGGCCAAAGAACGCAACTTCGGTCACTGAGGGGTAAACGTATTTTGTGAGAGAGAAACTTGTGGAGAGGACAGAGTTAGGACGTAATTGACGTGTCTGGATTCTTTTTATTTTTGCGGAAGAAGCGCGTGCGCTGCTTGCGCAGTACAGTGTTGCATCTGGTGGCTGTCCACACACTTTGAAAGGGACTCCACCCGTGCTGCGTGGTTGTCTCTCTGCGAAATCGAGCGAGTACCTGTGGCTGCTGATACACGTCAAAGTGTTGCAGTTTGAAGCTTAACTTAGTACATTTAAATGATGGCTGCTTACTTTTTAACTAGATAATCTTGGAAAACATTCACGCAAATATTTCACAACGTGGTGTTTTGGTGTAAATAAAAAAAAAAACGTGGCATTATAGTGCCTCCTTAACATCAGATGAACGTAAAATAAATAAAATTTTTTACCCATGATCGAACATGGCAAGATATGACAACCAGTAAGAAATGTCCTGAAAGAAAAAGACCTGAATGTGATTTTCTTGAAATTTTGAATGGGAAAATGTTGGCCGACAGAGCGCTCGAATGCATGGAACTGGATGGCGCCAATTACCGAAAACTGAAAAAAAGGCCATTTTTTATTAAAAATTTCAGAAAATCATTTATATGTTTTGAATGAGTTGACGGTTGGTTCTGAAACTTTGGCATCAGGTTCGGATCGTTAGCACTATACATTTGGGTTGAGAATGAGTGCTCGGCGATCCATAGTTTACTTTTGCTGTTAAAAACCACTGCAAATTTTTTGAGGGACACGCTGTAGAAAGTATATATATATTTAATGATTGATCACGGCTGTCCACCATACTTTCCGTGTCAGATAACGCATAGCTGACATTCTCTTCGTCCACGTGTCAAACGTTTTCATGGTGAGTGATATTTTCATTAAAGGCTCGTGGCGCACAGAAGCCTATAATATATTGTGTGTTTTACGTAGAAAGTAGGTACAGGATATAAGATATTATTTTGAACCACTAAATTATTGTAAAGATCAATGATATAACTAGTTGAGTTTTAGGTGTTCTTTTTTATATGGGTCTTCCATATGATATTGTGGGATACTAATAGACGTTTTTGAACAGTCCGTCAAGCAACATTGATGGTTCCAATTCCTTGGTGTTAGGCTAGGTGGCGCAAGCTGCCGCCCGTTACAAAGGGTATAGCCATTACCATTCATCCATCCAGACATTGGGCGCAAAGCGCGTGATTGGATCCGAGTCCTCGTCGAACGATGACGTCTTGCTCGTTTCCAATACGAGCAGTCCTCGTGTTCAATACATGCTCAGAGTGGGTGATAAAGCAATGGCGGACCGTCGGTGGAGCGGGCTTTTAAAAAGGGTCTATTGAATGAGTCCGAATGTTTCTTTTTTTTTTTTTTGTTCAACAAGACACTTGTTTAAGGAGGTAGTATTGGTGAGCAAACATATCAACATTTATTATGCAACGTGTCTTGGGCCCACACTCTTTTTTTCTTCTTCGCGTACAAGTATCGGGCGGCTGACCACACACTCCCTCCGTTCCTCCAACGTGCACCCGAGTAAACGATCAATGCACGGATCGTCTTCGAGATCACAACACGTCACTGGTCACTCCCCGGTCTCGCGTTCGCACGTTGCACTCGAGATGTTCTCACTTAATCCCCATAATCGCCTCCACCGAAAACGACAAGATGGGCTTCCTGGCACAACCGCCGACACGGCCCTCTTCCTCGGCCGCTTCCTTTTCCTCGCACTTGTCCTCCGGCACGTCACCTTTTCCCAAGGGCACAAGGTTTACATCCTCAGTCACGTGACGATGCGCGGCCGGAATCCACAAGAACGGATTGACCGAGTCCAAACCTGACGTCAGCGGTGACGTGAGCACCGCCGGTTGCGTTCCGAGTGAAGCCGTCGTGGCGGCGGTCGCAGTCTCCGGCATCGCCGGCAGGGGGCGACACGTGAGGAACCGGAAGTGGTGTCGGAGGAGGTCTTCCGGGGGAGGAGGAAGCGTGGGAAAGAGGGGAAGGGGGAAAGGCTGAGAAAGCGCCGCCAGTGCTTGGAGTAGTTCTTGGTCGGCGAAGCAGCGTCTCTTGCGCATGCGTTCTTGGAGTCGAATGTCTTCTTCGCTCAGGTACGGACACGGACCGCCTGTGTATAAAAAACAAAACAAAAAAACAATGACGTAAGAATAGATGTTTCTGCGTTTGGCTTTTTACATAATTCATGTAAAGCCTTTATGCCACACTTTTACGCTTGATAGTAAAAAAAAAAAAAAGTGTTTATCGGTTTTTATAGTTTACGGGCGCGACACCGGCACATCTTATTCGGTTATACACGCATAAAAGCAAAGCGATTAGCGCGTGAAAAGCGAACGAACACGTAGTACTACGATAACATGAGACTTTATTCTTTTTTCTTTTTTTTTCAGTTTGCCGATTTTCCTTATACTTCGTTTCACTTTGAGTCCAAACGCAGCCGACGCTATGAGCTTGATGGAATCAATCAAAAAGCCTCAAAAGCATATTATGATGATGTTCGTCATGTTTCTGCACGTGGTCTATCATCGCTGAGCCAATCATGAACAATAAAAGGCCTAGTAACTTGGGCTTTTGACGCTGCTTGGTCGGTGTCATTACCTCGTAGCGTCGGTTTCGTCTAGACTTAAGCTGAAACAAAGTATGTGCATCGCTTGCACGTGACGCCGTCACATCATGCTTGTAGTCATTTCCACTTGTTCTTGTTGAAAAAAAAAAAAGAAAAACAACTGCACACTCGATGGTTTGAAATGTATGCTGCGGACAGTAAAGCTGGGATCACACTGCTTATACGTCATACAGAATACGGTCTGCTGATATCAGTCGCCGAGATAACAGCAGTTCGAATGCCGCGCGCCAAGTTTCTCCTCGAACTCGTTGCAGTGCGGCATTCGAAATACCGATCTCGTGGTGACTCGCGTTCGAATCCGTTTGCAGACTGTCTTTTGTGTGATGTATAAGCAGTGTGACACCGGCTTAAGCGCTCTGCATCAGGGACACCCCAATGGCTGCTAATGTGATGTCACTGCAAGCGAATTGTTAGATAAGTAAAACATTCGTTGTACGAGATGCGAGTTCATACGGATTTTGTCATAGCCTCCTCTATACTCACAACGCCTGGCAGTTCGAAGACGGAGCCATAGAGTGCCCGGTCGCAGATTTGGTGCGCGAGGATCTGGTAGCACAGAGCATTTCTCGGGGAGTCTGGCGTTCAGCGCACAGCTTTCGCAACGGCGAGGACCCGAAACATGGTTTGCAAACCCGACGAGAAAAGAAGCGGTAGCGCGAGGAACGCGAGGAGCACGAGCGGACTTTCCATCGCTCGGGAGAAGTGAGTTTCGGCGTCTCGCCGCAGCGGGGCGCCCATTACATACCTCTCCTCTCATCCGTTGTCTGCCGCGCTACCTTTCCAATTTCGGCGGCCGCGTCTCGTGGCGATCTGCCAGGCTTTGTCACTATAGAGGAGGCTATGGTTGCGTGCTTGCGGTGAAATGTTCCTTTTGTATCGTTCACTTTTGCCTCGGCCCGTAATATGGCTGACAGTATTGCGAAATAATAGATGATAATGAGTATGGCACATAGTAGGAAACACAGTGTAAAAACACAGTATCCGGCGTATGGAGTATATTCGTCCCAACTCTCCTCTACTTTCATATTTGGTAACTGTAAAAACAACGAGCGTTAAGTTGCATTTTTCGTTTTTTTTTTTACTTTTATAATTTGCTTCACCGATTTGGGTTTTAATTAGAAAAAGCTAGTCACACTTTTTTATTTTTTTTTCTACTTTAGCAATGACCAATTTGTCAGGATAGCGTTTGACGTAACACGAATCGGTTGCTTTCCGCGATCAAAAACCCCATACAAGAGACAAGGTCAGAGACACTTTGAGGGCCGACCCTGGTAACGATTGCTGCGCTTACCGCCCATGAAAAAAAGCCATAGGTATTCGCAACTTTCATCGATGGAGGTACCGCGGTGTGAGAATCGCTCTCCCTAGCTCACAGATGATCGGCTTCTGAACGAAGGCGCTTTCTTATGCCTTACTGATGTCGAAGTATATCATGTATACGGCTCTTATACCGCTCTCATTTCACAAGATTAGCGTTGCCCACGTGTCGCAGACCCCGACCTCGTCCTGCTGTTCTCGGACGATCATCTAGATTGCAGCCATATTTTATAGGAACCAGCGCGCGCCCTATAGACCTTTCCAATGTTTACAAAATCACAGTCCAGCGTGCGATCTTCACAGTCCAGCACGTGCGTGTTCGTCGCTTCGGAAAGCGAGAAAAGAACGCGCCATACGCACGAACACTCAAAATGGCACCGGCCACACGCTCTTTTTTAGAATGGTCTATAGGCAGTGAAAATTGCGAATAGTCGTTGACACAGGCTAGGAACCCAGAAAGGCGCTGCGCCGGCATAAAGCGCGCGTTGCCTTCCATCGTGCTTTGACCGCGCACGCGACGGAGTGTTATCGAAGGCAGAAGGCTCGTGCTGGAGGCGGAGCGTGTACTCGGTTCTTAACCTCTTACCGACTATAAGCATTCGTGAAACCTCGGTTATTGGGGGTCTTTGAGAAATGTTTAATTAGATAAACGTGCGACTAATAATAATAATATTAAATAATAATAATAATAAATAATAATAATAATAATATTAATTTTCCCATAGGAAACTGAAAAACCAATTTTCCGGTGGCATCTCGCCAACAGTCGTTTGATTAAACGTCTGCTTCCGCGAGCCACATGATTTCCCAAGGGTGCCCCGTACAATAGCTCTTGATAAATGGCCTTTTGAAACGGCTGTCCAAACGCAACGTTTGGAGATTATAAAGCATACATTGCGCAAAAGTCTACGAGAAATAGATAAAAGACACAAGACAAACGCTTCTTCCACTTTTATTCATCTTGTGCGCATTTTGAGTGTTTGAATGTGCGGCACATAAAGTCGGTGACAGGATAAAAACCAGGGTGAAAAACAAACTCAAATTTATTTATTTTTAAATAACTTTTTCAAATAAGAGTTATCTGATTTTAATCAGAATTATTTGATTTTAATCGTTGTAGCTAGAAAAAAAAAAGTATTTCGTTATCAATTTTTAAACGTGGCAGATTTACTGCTCAATCCGTCCGATCACTGAAAACAATGCTGAAGAAATAATTACTCTAAATTAAATGTAGTCTAATCAACAATCTTTTTTATTGATTTATTCTTCGCAATATTAGAATAAATGCTACATGATTTTTTTTTTTTTTTAGTTGGGAAAAAGCTTTAGTCGCATTTCTTTTCACATTTTGATTTCCGTGCAATAGGACGTACATTATTTCTCTTGTATTTGTTTCTTAATTTAGCTTACTAATTTTCTTGCAAAGCACATAACGTAACCGACAAACGAGGGGGAAAGTAGAAGAAAAAAACTCGATCAACACTCCGATTTGTCTAGAAGAGCGCCGTGTTTTACTCATAATTCAGCCTGGTATAAATATTTCTTGCTTGATGATCATTGTATTTAAATACAAAACAAATGCGTATAAAAATCATCGAGTGATGGACAGAGTGTAATATATTTTAGGAATTTTTTTTTTCGTGTGCGAGAAAGGTTTGATTTAAGCCATCATTAGAAAATCGATGTGATTTAAAATACTATTTTTTTCGTGATTTTATTTACTCTTTGAATCTTTATCTAAGTTACTATTTAAATCGTGAATAAATTACTATTTAAATCGTGAAGTAAAGTACTATTTAAATCTCGATAGAAATTATGATCTAAGTCATTTTGATTTTGATTTTCTACCATGTTATAAAATCCCAGCAGATGCGCCACCTCGAGCTCGAACTTTCCGCCTTTGATAGCACTTTGTCGCACGCGCGGCCCAAGTGCCGGTGGAAAGCAACAAGCTCACGCAGCCGTGCTGGAGGCGAATCCTCAACGGGTTTTTCTAGCCTGTTGCCGACCATAACCGTTTAAATTACCTTGGTTTAAAGACTCGCTTTATGATCTCCGTGTTTTTCACAGTCTGAGGCTCTTTCAGGATGCAGTTATTATCCCCAGTGCTATTCTAGCCTAAGTAGCCCGTAGTACTGTGTCTTAAAACCCGCCTCCGACGGGTGTGTTTAGTGTCCTATCCCGCCCATACTTCAAAAAGTAATTCCGAAGTGGCGAAAAATGGCGCCACAGAACCCAGAGTGTCATCTTGTCAGATGTCGCGATCCTGGCGGTTGGTCGTGGAAGTTCCGGCAAAAAGCAGGAGCGAACGCGAGTGTCGTTGCTGCCGTCACATCGTCCCAACACCCGACTGCCGAAGCTTCAGTCGACTGTCAAGCTGGAGGGCAACTTGCAGCAGAACAGGCGTCTGCCACATACATCCACCACTGATGTGAAGCCGACAGGATCGCGGCCGGCGACAGCGTGACATTTGTATGACGTCATCAAGCGAGTATTAAGGGACACTTTTTTTTTCTTTTTTGACTTGGTGGCGCTTATTGTTGGTTTCCGCTACCGACGTCCCGACCTGGATTTGCATCGCCGCGATTGGCAGCATCTGCCTCTACCTCGACGTGATTGGCAGGATTTACATCGCCGTGAACCGGCAATTGGGCAGGCATTATAAGTGTCCAGGAAGCTGTGGTTTGGCCAATCGCGAACTTTGACCACAAAGAAGTTTTTAATAGCGCACGTCGCCAAAAAAAAAAAAAAAAATTTGTTTCTTTTTTTTTACATTTGCTACCGTAGGCTGGCGCGGGTCGCTGATTCGGACACCGGTGCTGCGTCAGCTTTCGGCTGGGACTCGTGAACCAATCAGGTGTTAGTAGACGACTCGTGCAAGGCATGGGTGGGTTGTGTGGAGCCTGGATTGTGCCCGTTTGAAACAATGCTTAATTTCAGCTTAAACGGAGACTGCAGTGAAAAAAGAAATATAATCTGAAGGGACACGTATACTGTATAATGGAACAAAAATATACCGCGGAAAATCTTTTTTTAGCTATATTTACGCCGCAAGACGGGATTAAGGTGCAGAAGGTGGAGGTAACAGCCCTCTAAGCCCCGCCCCGTGCTTACAAGGTACTTACATCTTTATTGGCTCGAGAGGTGATTGACGTGTAACAGGTTGGTAGTAAATTCGTATCCCCGTGCTGTATTAGTGTTTTAATTGACTATTTGCTTATGTCTGAGAAACAAATAATCAACATAGGGTCATTATTGTTTTAAAAAAAATATCCCGAAATTGCCTTTGCGCTTCGGTTTCAAAAGATAACAAACATGGCTGCCAGCATCTGCGGAGTGCTGAACGAGCGTAGCTCGTTGAGGTCGTTATTTTTTTATGAATGCGGGACGTTTTGCGTTCTCAGAGGTGTTTGGAGGAACATCTCATCAACCGACATAGTTTGCAGGAGACAGCTGTCGCAGGTACGCGCCTTCGGAAGCGCTCTGCAGTTGCTTGATTCCGTAGTGGGAATGGTCTAAGCCTAGCGCCCCACATTGACTATTTTTATCAATCTCACTTGATTTCTTTCTTTGCGCGTGTTGATGCTCAATAAAGGTGTTGTTTCCAGTAAAAGCGGCCCCGCTGCTCTATGAATTGTGCAAACATCGTGATTACGACCATGGTTTTAATACCGAGAAGATAACTACACAGGTAAGATGTTTCGAGCCATTTGGATGAAGGCAATCGGGCGTTCGTCTCGTATCAAGTTAATCCAGGTATGTTCCCGTCATTTCGCCTCGACAGGCAAGTAGCTCTCAAGTTTTGCAATGCGCCTGGCCTGCCAAAGCGAATAACTTTAATTCACGTTTGAATTGTACGTCACGACGCTCTCTCACCTTGCTCGCGTTTGCCACGCGAAAAAAAAAAAATAACAAGAGCATAAAAGCTAAAATGACTGCCCATTTATTTTGTTTCTTTTTTTAGTCCTCTTGGTCGCTTCTTACCGCACATCAACATACGCTGAAAGACGCTTGTATTAAACCGTCACTCGCGCATGAATGGAACGCTAGAACGCCGCTTTCATGATCCAGTCTTGCGAGCGTTGTAAAAGATTTTAGACGGGAGCGGAATAGCAGACGGCCAAAGGTGAAAACGACGCTGATGGGCAGCGTTCATCTCCGCGTCCTTCGGGCATGGTAGACGACGATAGACGGTGGTGAAATAGTAGCAGACGATGCCGGAGGCTGCCGCGCATCTGCTCGCAGAACTAGCGGGCTTGTCAGACGCCAGACTAAACGCGCCAGATATCAGGAAAGGGAGACACCAGGCTTATTAGCGTGTTCGGCCGAGCTGCCAAGCCAATCCAGTAGTAAGGGGCAGGGCAACTAATTTGTGGGCTGAATTTAGCGGGTCGTGACCTCCACCTAAATTGCGTCTAACGGCGTAAATATTGCGCGAACATTTTTTCCTTATCGTAATAACGTTATTTAAAAAAAAAACGTGTCCCATCCATGCTATTTAAAAATGTACTTTTTGTTTCCTTGCAGTGTATCTTTAAGTCTGGACGCAGCCGATGCTACAATTCGATGAGACCACTCTAATAGCGTCTAAAGCGCGAGTCTCTGCGCTTTTTATGTACATGGTTGGTTCAACAGCGGGAGAACACGTACATAATCGCTTTTCGAATGAAATCAAATAATTTCTTGCATCTGAAAATGCAGATGCCATGAGCCACGGACAAAAAAGCTAATCATTGCTGTCTTGACAAGGTCCGTGCCCCGTGTGCTCGGAAGTGGGAGATAGCGATGCAGAAAACAATAAAAGGTAACCTATGTACGAAAAAAAAAAAAAGCATTAGCTAAACGGTTCACATAAAAGAATACATATTATACAAAAAGTAGGTACAGTGATTTACGGCATAAACTGTAAATTTCGATGCTATATATGCGATATTTATTGAGTATTGGGGTAGGTTATAAATAATGAAGGGATTGCAAGCTGTAATGTTTGACTCATATTTAGTGGTCCTCTCAGTCCGTAGCGTCGACTTCGTTCAGACGTGAGGTGGAACGGAGTATATAATATATTTATTTTTTTTTTACCTATAGTGAACTGAACCCAAGTTTTTTTCTTTATAATCCTCGTATGTTTTGTTGCCTCACCCTGGCACAGGTCTTCCCTCGCCGCCGTGGCCATGGCCGTCTTGTGGAGGGTCCTCAGCCTTCGCTGATGGACCAGCTTCTACGGAGTACGGCTTCGGCGGAGCGGATGCGCTCCGGGGGTGCTCCGGGTTTGCCCTGACCGCTCGCTGCCTGCTGCCTGTCGAGTAAAGGAGAAAAACCACACAATTGTGAGATTGGGATATGGAACGAGGAAGAGAAAAAGAAAGAAATATATTGAGAAAGAGTTTAGTAAACATTTTGTTAATGTTGTTTGTATTATAAGTCAACCCCAAACCGGGTTGACAGTATTAATTAATTAAATAATTAATTAGGAAAGAAATGAATGAATGCATGAGTACAGAAATGGATTAATATTAGATGAGAAAAAAGAGAAGCAGTGTGACAGAGGGATTTGAACATCCCATACTGTCCTCTAATTCGTTGCGATTCAATTTGATTGTTTTAATTTGTTTTGTTTGTGAACAGTGTGGATACTACTAGAAACTGAAACACTGGTACACAAACTTCACATGTTTTTTTGTGTTGTTATTGTTGTTGTTTTTCCACAAAAGTTTAGCAACGACGTTACAAAACGAGTACAATGCAATAGAGAGAGTGGTAGTGGCAGTAAAAGCAGAAAGAAAGAATACGAACATTGCCAGCGAGCTTTACCTTCAAGGTTCAATAATGCATGAAATGCTTTATAGGGAATTGGTGAGTCACGTGAACTATATTTTCCCGCTAAATCTAGCGGGGAAACTGCATGGTTGTACATGTCACATGATGTCAGGTCACGAAACGTCGATTCACCTCGCTACATTTAGCGGGGAAACTGGATTAGTGTCTAGGTCACAAAACGTGAATTTTCCCGCTAAATTTATCGGGTAACTGAATTGGTTTATAGGTCACGTGACGTCAATTTCCCGCTAAATTTAGCGGGGAAACTGAATTGATGTTTTGGCCGCAAGACGCAACTTTTCCCGCTGAATTTAGCAGAAAATGCACCGACGGAAGGACGGACGGACCAAATTTTGGAATTGGGGATAATTTTAAAAAAACATTTCAATGTTTAAAAAATAAAAAGGGAAAAATGTGGAATTAATGTATTTCTTCGTATTATTGCGTCATTTAAGTCGACGAATTAATGCAAAAAAAAAATTAAAACGTAAGTACATAGGCTTTTTATTGGCGTTCGATGTACCTTTTTATTGACGTACCGCGATGAGTGGACGTAAGGGTGGTTCAAGCGTCATGTAAACAATTATGAAAAATAATGAACCACAGCTTCCTTCCCAGGGGAAAACGGTGTTCCGCAATTTTGTTTCTTGATATTTCAACTAATTCATTATAATAGTTATTCTTTTTTTTTTTTTAAATCCCATTTAGTGTCGTTTGCTGCTAAAAACTCTGAGCGACGAAAAATGCGACTCTTGATCATATAAAATTATTCTTCGGATATTGCTAGAACAAAGATACACTTGTCACAAGCGTGGCAGCAGTCTTGTATGAAAAATATAAACAAACAGAAAGCAACACCTAAATACGTATGCATCGCTTAGTCTTTGATTGATCGCGACGCGGTGACCGCAGTCTATCTCGTCGATGTCTCGATTAGTAATTACCTGACTTTCCGTGGAATTTATTTTCGAAAGCCCGCGGGGTCACAATTACAATCAAACATTCATATTCGAAAAGAACGTATTCTGTGGGGCAAAACGTGATATTTATAGCCAACAGCTTTGTTTCGTGCTGTTTTGTGTCTAGAAAATAGCTTCAACAGAACTCTTTATAGGTTTTATCAAACGATGCATGTGGCAATTCAACTCTCATCTTTGAGGAAAAAACCCACCTATCGTCCGTCGCGACGCAACTGGCGATGGTCATAGTTGGTCCACGCCTCGTCGTTCATCAAGTACCAAAAAAAAAATATGGCTTGTGTGGATTCTCAATTCTTCGCCTTTTTAAATTTCTTAGACTTTTCTGACGATGAAAGGAGGGGTCATTTGCTACCATACCCGTGAAATCGGAGCGGACTCCATCTACCCAACAAGCCACAGGAGTAGAGAAACGAAAAATTAAAAAAAAACGACAAAGTTATGCTATTGTAGAAATCAAAAACAAAAAGGCACAGAAAAAGCTCGAGTGTAGTAATACGGTGCGGATGTTCGGGCGAGATAACGTGCTGCCCAATCAACGAGAAAAAAATGGATAGGACGAAAAAAGAAATCCCCGATTTGATTTCGTCCTTTTGAGACTGCGAGGAACAACAAATAAGGGACAAAGCGAAAAAAAATTAAGGTTACGTGATTCGGAGGTTATAAGAGCAGCTGGAAGTCCATCGAATTCTTTTTTTGTTTGTTTCTTCGTCTCGTTTTGTATCTTGTAGATTCTCGGTTTTATTGGTCAGGACCCTCCCTGATATCGCACCCTCCCTCTATTTCGTGTTACATTGCCCTCACTTCTTTCCTGACTTCATTTTAGGCCCGGGTTTTGTTCACGAAGATTGCTCGGCAAGTTTCCCACTGAACGGGTTATTTCCCGACGTATACCATAATAACCTCGTTGTGCTTTTGAAACACAGAAATAAAAAATATAAAAACATCCCTGAGCCATTTTTTCGTTTGTTGGTTTTTGTTTCCAGCTCACGCGTAATGCTGTTGTTGTTGTGGTTGTTTTTGTTTTGCGCTGTCTCGATTGCGCGTGCGCACTGAACTCTCCGAGCACCGCCACGGTACAGTGCTCTCAATAAAAAACTACGCGCTCGAGCGCGTGTTTTTCGTAGCTGCCGTTCCCACCCAACCTTTGAATGGGTGAGAACGGCAGGGAGGTCCTTCAGCTCTCCAGCCTCCATATACACCCCGTTTCACAATGAGCCCAGACGTAGCCGACGCTACGTGCCGATGAGACCAATCAGACAGCTGCAAAAACGCACCCTCATGGTGTTCCTCATGTTTAAGCACGTGTTTTATCCTTGCTGGACCAGTCATCTACAAAGAAGGCCTATGGTGACTTGCAATTTTGACGCTGTTTGATCGCTCCCATCAGCTCGTAGCGTTCGGCTGCGTCTGGACTTTAGCTGAAACGAGGCCTAGCGCGAGCTTCCCGCAAGCCCTTTAAAACACATCTGCTCTTCTTTTTTTTTTTTTTTGTGAGCTTCCAGCATACAGTAAGGTGGTGAATTGGGCCAGTTGGTTGACGTTATACATGATGGGGAAATCAGCTCAGAAAACACGTAGTACGAAGAACACACACGACAGGACATTGTTCCAGCGTGTAGGCGCGGCCAAAACGCGAGTTAAGTTAACAAGTGCGCGCCGTAGGCCGGGTATCTGAGACTCCCTAACGTTTTCGTGTCGTTAGTAACTATACGGACGCCATTTTCATAATCACAAAGACGAGCCGTCTCAAGCCTCCCAAGAGACTTCCGGTCTCTCCGTTTCGGCCGTGGCCTTCCGGGGCCCGTTGGCGTTAGAATTCCCGGGACGATGGAGGTTCTTCAGAAATCACGAAGTTGGGGATTTAGCGAAGTCCTCCCGTCCGTGCTATTCAGCATATAAAAAGGGAACGTCACTTTACGGAAGAATTAAAAAACAAACAAAAAAGGTCAAAATCTCCGGACACATTCCTAATTCGTCGTACAAAAGACAGGTTACAGACAATTTTTGAGGCACGTTTATTCCTAATACGAGGGTCCCGCCGCATTGGTCGTAAAAAAACTGTCTGCGGACATATTCTTGACACAGACATGCTTCAAAAATGCTTCAGGAGTGCCCACAGATCATTTTCTCGTTATGTCGACAGCAAACGCCGTGCCTTTTTTTATCATGTAGGGGTAATGTGGCTAGGCCATGACAGGTCTCTCACTAACCAGTCCTTTATAATAATAATAATAATAATAATAATAATAATCTTTATTGGCTCAGGAGAGCCGTGGCACCGCAGAAAGGCGACAGCCCGTACCATGGAGGCCCGCGGTGCCACGTCTAGTGATGATGATTATGAGATGATATGTACAACGACCCGGAGAATTGGTCATAAAATATTCAATGGACGTTGCAAGAAGCGGGGCTATACGGAGCGCAAGTTCGTCTGCTCTTTTTGGCAAGGGTTGCGGTGACGTCAGACCGACGCCGCGCTTTGATTGGCCCTGATTGAAGGATAGTGGGTAAACCTCAATGCTAACTCCCTTGGGGTCTACCCGCTATCCTTCAATCAGAACCAATCAGAGCTCTGCGATCTGACGTCACCGCAATCCCTGCAAACGAAGCAGACGAACTTGCGCTCTGCATAGTGGTGATTGTTTGTCTTCTCATTTTCCCGGAAGTTCACGGGGACGCGAAATGTGACAGCGTCTCCTCTCAGCGCTTTCACGAAAAAGGCCTATAGAGTTGCATTGCAGGTCTTTCTTTTTCTCTCTCTCTCTCTCTCTCTCTCTCTCTTTCTCTCCTTTTTTTTTCTTTGTTTCTGCAACTATAACACCCGACCAAGTCACGTACTCGCGGCAGCAGCTCTGACAGCATCGTGAAAGTGCGTAAAACGCCGCAAGCGAGATTTATGCGCGTTAGGTTTCAGCTCTCAGAGTTTTTGTCACTACTAAATTACCCTCTAAAAGTTTTAGGCATTCCTCTGGGACGAACGCCAAGCTTGCAAGGAAGATTGTCGCTTGGGGGCACCTATTTGTTTAATTTTTTTTTAAAGCGTCTGACCGCTTTTACCTAGCGGTAGTTGTGTTTCAGTCAGGATGTCCGCCATTAACGAGGACTTACGACGACAGACGGTCCCTCCATGTTTAATCAGGGTGGGCGGTCGCTCATTTATACCACTTCCGCCGTTCTTCGGCTCCTCCTTCCGAGGTTGGAGCAAAGAGCGGCAAGCCGTTAAATATTTAGCGACCGATGTCGACGAGCGCGGTCGACATTCCAGTGGCCACGGGCCACCGACACCGCTATGTAAATTTCTTTCTTTTATTTCCTCGGTAGACCAGAAACCTTGGAGCTGCCAAGTAATCTACGGTTTCTCTGAAAATTTGCTAAACACACAAAAAACAAACATCGCTGAAATAGAAACACAAATATTAAGCCAAAATACGTTTTTTTTTTTTTTTTTTTTTTTTTTACGAAGGTATTAAATTCACAATGTTGGTCCTCACCGTGTTTTCCAAAGTGAAATTCCCTACTGGCAACAATGAAAAAGTGAGATCAGTGGAAGGCAGGGGTTCACTCTTTGGGCTGTAGAGTTTGTTCCCAACTGATTACGAGCAGTTTCATGGTGTTAAATAAATGCTTTGGAAGCTCGCCCCAGATCCCGCGAAGCAGCATGAGGCAAGTGCTCGGCATAGACCACTTCTACTCTGCCCGCTCAACCTGCAAGCCTACCTTCCACCTGAAGTCACGGCACTGAGAAGTGAAGGAATATTTGAATACTGGTTTTGGTATTATTTTTTTCTTTGCCGATTTTACAATCACTATTTTATTTTTCAGGATACTAAATAGCATACCGGAAAGGGTGAAGACCGGTGATTCCAAAAATATATTCAGTTGGGGCTAGCTCGAAAACACCACCGAAGTACCCTTTTAACCTGAAACGATGTATACAAGAGGAGCATGGGGAATGTATAAAACTTTGGGAGCGGTTATGTGACTGCTTTGATATTTAATTAGTGCACCCAAATTTCCATCGTGAACGTTTGTATTAGGTGTGTGTTCCTTTTTTTTAACGTGGAACGTTTTTTTGGTTAGTTTCTTCGGATTTCGTGAAGCCTTGGCTTGTGACGTCCCATGATGCAACGCGCTCAGTGTTGCATTATGGGACGCCACCGACCTATACACCAATTCAGTTAGCGGGGAAATCAACGTCACGTCGGCCAATTTCGTTTCTTCTCTAAATTTAGCGGGAAAATGAAAGTCACGTTAGGCACTCACCAAGTAAGCCCCCCCCCCCCCCCCAACATTTAGTAGGAAACTGACGTCACGTGAGCTGTTATGTCACGTGACGTTAGAATGTTTCACGTATACAACGCGATTGCCTGCAACAATTTGCCATACATTTTTTTTTTTTTACCTCCAAGCTTAGCTTTTCTTTTCTTTAAAGTGGCAATTTTATTTGTTAGTACTTACATTTATACTCCGTTTCGTTTAAATTCTGACCGCATTCGACGCTACGGTCTAAGGGCGCCTATCAAGCAGCGTCAAAACTGCATCCCCACGGCGCTCTTGTTCTTAGTGGGTTAGGCTACCGCCGGCAGAGCCAATCACGCATGAAGAAAAAAAAAAACGCAGGGTCGTGGCGCATTCACTGTGCGCGATCGGGTTCGTGGGTGGGAGGAAACGCGCAGAGAGAACGATCGCCTTGGCCTTGGTATCTTGTCTCGGCTTGATTTGTTCCACCAGGTTGTGGCGATGAATCCGGTCGGACGGAAGGTACGTTTATACTCCAACGTAACGTCGACGGGCGCGGCGTAGCGCAGCGCACACTGAGACTGATTGGTGGCAGATATCGAGTTCCTGGTCGCCGGCCAATGAATGGCGCGCGTTCTGCGCTACGCTGCGTTCACTGCGCTCAACGTCGGAGTATAAACAGCCCTTTAATGTGAAACGGAGTATAGTTAAGCAACACAACTATGACGACTACAATTTAATGAGCGTCCTCTAAAATCGGGTAGCGCTTCGAAACTTTTGAACTTCAGTCGTGGTATGCAGATAAAAAGTCGTCTCACGTGCCGCACATTAAATTCACACTCCCCCCCCCCCCCCGCCAACACACACACGCGCACACACACACACACTAAATTAAAAAAAGGAAAGAAATAAAGCCTAAAGCACGAACTTGACGTAGGTGTTAGTCACTCGTGCGAAACGGTCACACACAAAATCGTGTCGAGGGAAACTGTTTATTTCTTAACCGCACGAGTAAACAGAACACACACACAAACTCATCCTACGAGAAAGAAAAACATTCAATTAATAAACACAATGAGACCCATGACCAACATAAAGCCGATAAATAACCGCTCTTTATTCAAGCGGGAGCTTCCTACAAGTACTCAGATAACAAAAACAAAAAAGTGCAAGAACGAACGTGGAATAGCTGCGTAAAAAAACGCGAGAACAAAATGGGACAGACGGCAGTAAAACGAATCGAACGAAGGCAACAACAAAAACTTTGGATGTAATTTTTGGCGAGGGAAAACGAAAGAAGCAGAATGAATCAGCTGTTACAAACGAATCATCTTGAGGGGTGTGTTCCGCGTACTAGAAAGAAATTCTGCACGTAACATGGGAGACCGTGTTAAAGTCACTTCTCTGACAGGAGAATCATCCTTTAACACAATTATTAAAAATCGGTGTTTTTTTTTATTTTTTTTTTAATTCAAGGTAAAAAGTGACCAGCCGTGAAATAGATATCTCATGATGGGAGACTGATAGTTTCTAGCCGGTTCATATAATTTTTGGTGTGTGGAACGGAAAAACGTTATAATTGGGGTGCTGGCAAAAAATGTGGCGAAAATCTATCCGAGACATAAATTTCTCTGGTGCTAAAGACACTCTAGGAACCTGTTAATAACGTCGAATTCGGCCTTATTCACTCAAAGAAGGTAACAAAACCAAGCGATACTATGCAACCAAACGTTCAACCCAAGCGACCCGAAAAAAAAAATAGTTTCATTTTGTTCTATAAATGTATAAATTCACGAGAACGCATCTTATATAAGTAGATGTAAAAGACACCGAAAACGTGCGGACGTATTTAGCAAGTGTACTTAGCTGTTTGAACAACACTCGGCGCTCAGTCACTACAGCTAAAAGTAGGTGATATCAGTCTATAAATATCTTTCACAGAAACGATACCAGAAAACAGCGAAGGAAAACAAAATCAAAAGATAAGTTGTGGCGAGGTCGCAGCTTATCCCTAGGGGGATAAGTTGCGAGATCGGCCTAGGCTCGTGGCTGGGCGATGCCGATCACGCCACAAGCGATGATTGGACCCGACCTTCCAGTTTCCCGGCTTTCGATGGTGCCTCCTAAGCCGAGGTCGTCCTCTTGCTTGTGGATCTGCCGTGAAAGAAATAGATGTTACATGACGGCGCTTACCTGCCTCGATAGATGTCGAAACATTTGTTTTGAAATCGATAAGACAAGTTTCAGTAGCCGAAATCATTCGGTACATTTTGAACTGTTTTTTGTATGAAGTAGTCTGTACCCGAGACCTGCCTTGTGGTGCCTACACGTCAACAATTAACACGCGCACAAAAAACAGGCTGAGACAAACAGCTATACATGAACCCAAAGCGAAAACATCCGCTTTGAAGTTGGGATAATCGCGAACTCTTTCAAGCAATTTTCGAGCGTCGTTTTCGTACCTTATTTTTAAAGTCGCGAGTCTCTCTTATATTGTTTTATATTTACCGGTGAATCTCAAGCAATATTTGTTCCTCGCAAGCGTGCATACATGCTCGCAAGCGTGCATAAGGTATTTTACTGGTAGATAAACTGCAAGCGCTACTCGCGGAGGAGCCTAAATAAAAACGGCTTGTCAAAAAACTTTGGTTGATTTGTTTTTCTTCTCAAAATTGAGCGTCATGAACTGGCTCAAGAATGTACGTGTCTAGAAACAAATTTTCTCCAGTCTGTTTTTTTTTTTTTTTTTTGCAAAAAACTGATTAGAGAAATCTTGTTTCCAGACCCGTTCTTTCTTGAAGCCAGTTCATGACGCTCAATTTTGATAAAAACAAATATAACCGATCAAAGTTTCTTTCACAAGCCGTTTTAATTTAGGCTTCTCCGCGTGTGGCACATGCAGTTTATCTACCTGGCAGTAAAATACCTTATGCACGCTTGCGATCAGCCACGCTCCGAAAGCTAGTGTGACCACCATGTGTGGATAACGTTTCGTTCGTTCTTAAGTCCGGCAACGTTTGTCACGCCTTTGCAATTCTAGATGTCTAGGTGGCGCAAGCTACCGCCCGTTATAAAGGGCACAGCCATTAGCATTCATCCATCCATCCATCCACTCATCTATCCAGGCTCGACTATCAGACGATCCACAAGCAGGCAAGAATATGGCGGCGCCCAGAGGCCGCACTTAAAACAACATCTAGGATGAACAACGCGCATGCGTCCACAACCCGGTGACTCGGCACATTTCGCTCGGGTAATCACCGCTAGAACTGTGTTTACTCCAGCGCGCAGTGCCGACGTCATGCATGCACGCCGCCGTGGGGTGCTGCTGCGCTGGGCATGCGCGGACGATTTACTTAAAGAAAGTCCGATCTCCACCCATGCGCACTGCCAACAGCCAATGTAGGCAAACACGGATTTGTTTTGTAAGCAGCGTATTGGCCGCCCTATGAAAGCGCGAGAAATTCGAGCAAGGAATGCGTTACAATGGCGGAGCGTCCGACGATGGAGTTTGGTCCGTTGAGGGAGAGCAGCCTGTCGAATATGACGAACTGGGCGTCCCCCCTGGCGTCCGCTTCCACGTTGCCCAAGTCGCCCACGTGCCGGACCACGTCCTGGCGGGCGCCGTGCCACATGCCTCGACCCACGTCGAAGTGGTGGCCCGTACTTTCACAACCTGAAAGGGAAACGACAGGCTAGGTAAAGCGACGCCGAGCTATCGACCCGCCCAGCCGTGTGCTCGACATGTCAGTGCGCGTCGTGCGTTAAAGACAAGCGGGTTAGGTATTGCGATCTACTGACCAAATTGCCCCTCTACGACGAAGACAGCAGACGCACTTTCTGCTTCCTTGCCATTCACATGGCAAATCAACGTAACACAAGCGATCGACAAGATATTACTTCGAAATTTAGTTATTATAACAAAATAAGAATTTTCGCTATAACGAAACAAATAGCTCTGCTGATCACTAAATAAACTTGGCTACAGAAAAAAATTTTTCTCACAATTTTTGCTTTTACGACGAAATACAGTTTTGTTATCAAAATAGAATCCATTTGAAGAGAAATTTTATTTACTTCACGCAGCGTTGTTATTCTTTTGTGCACGATTGTAGTTATTGGTTGATACAGCGCTGTTACAGCCCCCTTCGAAGTGGGAAGGACGATCCAGGTGTCCACCGAAATTAAAGCTTAGTATTCACTCAATTGCTACAAAAAAAAATACTATTACGAGATTTTCTGTTCAATATTGGGGAAAACATTTATATAGTCTCAAAATGCGAGTAATAAAAAACCTGGAAGTAGGGTAGGTCTGACAACTAGACTTCCAACAAGCTGTTTCACGTCTGACGCAGGCAAACTCTGCCGGCATATCTTTTTTTTTCCTTTCTTCCTAATCAACAAGCGGTAGATTGACACAATCTTCAATTGTGTCCGCCAACCACCGAGTTCCCCCTACGGCTAATTCGAGACTAGCATGCAGACACATCTCGTACAGGCAAGAAAAAGAGCGACCAACCAAACGCGAGCGCGGCCTACGCGGCCTAATCCCAGAGCCCGAACGGGCCGAAGCATGGTCAACACAGGAACGGTCTTGACAAAACACGGGACAACGGATCAATGCATGCATCGGACCAGCAAAAAGAACATTACATTAAGGACGCTGAGCTCACACGGAACACCCAGGACGAAGATGGCGTCATTGGATACACAGTGGCCGTCGTGAGGGCCCCATCTTTACGTTTCGCCGTATACGATGGATACCAGCAGACGCTACGAGTTGTCAGAGCCAATCCAACGCCGTGTGAGTGTCGCGTGACCTTGAAGAGGGGGTACACCGATGCGCGGGGCACGCCGTCACGTGGTACGTTCGCAGGCGCTGGATTGGTTTGGATAGCGCATTAGCGTCCTACGCGATCCATCGTAATATGAAACGAAGATCTGAGAAGGGGGACGCGAAGGGATGGTTGTTGATCATGGATATCTCTTAAAAGAGCTCGTGGAAGAAAGACTGAACGCGTACGACGACGACGACGAGTGCTGAGACCAGTCTATAGTCCGTTGCAACTCAAGAGGGTAGGGCGAGGGAAAGGAAGGCCGGGGACGAGGAAGCAGACGAAACGCTAAAGAGAGGATGTGGTTTCCCCCTCTCCTCTCCAGTGTTCCGCCTGCTTCCTCCTCCCCAGCCTTCCTTTCTTCCTCCCTACCTCCTTGAGTTCCAGCGGACTGCAGTACAAGTTACTCGAGAACGGTTATCTATTACCATTGCTCTCGGTTAAAACTATTTAATTAGATTACTCGATTACTGAAGAAGGAAACTAATTGGCCGTTGAATGAAAAGTTAACCGTTACTATTTCAATTACCTCAGAGTTTCAACACGATAGATTTTTCTGCCGGCTTGAGAACGGTGGGCTTTGGATTAGGATCTAAGTATAAACTAATTATATTCTTAATTCATTAGTTCCGGTAAGCCTGTCAGAGGCTTGGATCTAGGATTCCTTCGGTTGAAAAGTTGTACAAAGCGCGTCATTATAAAGGAGGGGGGGGGGGGAGAATAGTGACTGTTACAAGTAGTTTAGTACTTCCAAAAGTGTTTGGATTGCTCTTATGATTACTTTATAGTAAATGCAATTAAATTAATACGAAATTACTGAAAAATAAAGAATCCATTAAAGGTGATTTCATTACCTGCAATGAGTAGCCTTTAAGTCTGACTGAGACATGGTGGCATGGCAGGCACGTAGCCCCCCCCCCCCCCCCCTCCCCCGAAACAAAATCCTGGCTACGTGCCTGTGGCATGGCAAGAGGAAGCGGTCGATGGAACAGAGTTGGCGAGCCGAGTGGGCAGGGTGAAGTCGAGACGAACGAGAGCGTCGTTTTGCCAAAAGGTGACTCGATACAAAGAAGATTCGTTGAGAGATTCGCGGTGAAAGAATTGGTTCGAGGTATTCTACAAAAGAAGTTTGAGAAACTTGCTCGAGCAAGGAGATTTTGCTGTAGAGAATGAATCAGATTCTGCCAGAAATTCTGCCAAAAAGGTTCAACCCAAGAGGTTATATCAAAGATTGTGCCAAAGATTCAATCGGAAATTTTGTCAAAGACCTTCGACCAAAACGATTGTCAAAGAAAGAGATCGGACCAAAGAGATCGGACCAAAGAGATCGGACCAAAGAGATCGGACCAAAGAGATCGGACCAAAGAGATCGGACCAAAGAGATCGGACCAAAGAGATCGGACCAAAGAGATCGGACCAAAGAGATCGGACCAAAGAGATCGGACCAAAGAGATCGGACCAAAGAGATCGGACCAAAGAGATCGGACCAAAGAGATCGGACCAAAGAGATCGGACCAAAGAGATCGGACCAAAGAGATCGGACCAAAGAGATCGGACCAAAGAGATCGGACCAAAGAGATCGGACCAAAGAGATCGGACCAAAGAGATCGGACCAAAGATCGGACCAAAGATCGGACCAAAGATCGGACCAAAGATCGGACCAAAGATCGGACCAAAGATCGGACCAAAGATCGGACCAAAGATCGGACCAAAGATCGGACCAAAGATCGGACCAAAGATCGGACCAAAGATTGCGTCAAAGATTGCGCCAAAGATATTTGACCAAATAAGTTTGACCAAATAAGTTTGACCAAATAAGTTTGACCAAGTAAGTTTGACCAAATAAGTTTGACCAAGTAAGTTTGACCAAGTAAGTTTGACCAAATAAGTTTGACCAAATAAGTTTGACCAAATAAGTTTGACCAAATAAGTTTGACCAAATAAGTTTGACCAAATAAGTTTGACCAAATAAGTTTGACCAAATAAGTTTGACCAAATAAGTTTGACCAAATAAGTTTGACCAAATAAGTATGACCGATAAGTATGACCAAATAAGTATGACCAAATAAGTAGTTCTACCAAAGTGGTTAGAAGAAACATACCCCGCCGAAAGAGCGGACCAAAGGAGTTCGACGAAATTAATTGACACAAGGCAGGCAACTTGTTGCTTGGCTAGAAACCACTATAAAACGGCTCATATGGTAGAAAACACACGAGTTAGTATCCCGTTGAAGGACGCTCAGAGCAGGAAGTTTAGCCGATCCAGGGGGCGCTTATGGGCCGTGGCTAAATAAAGGCAGGCAGAACGACGAGTTTACATCGAAGCCGCGGTCAGACTACTAACACATGTTTCTTCATTGTACTACAGTCCTGTCTCATTGGTAATGCAATATCTGTCTGGAGACGTGTTCGAACGACGCATACATAAACTATACGAAGCAAACATGCTCTGAACACAGCTGAGGCATGTCCGCGGATAAATCTGTTGTCACTTATGCAGCGAGCACCCGTGTCTTTTATACGATATATGAGCAGGGTGACTAAAACGGAACAAGAACAGTACAGTTGCTCTGAGCGTCCTTTTTATCCGCCTTTCGGTGCCAGGTGGTGCACGCGGACGAGGATCAATCGAAACAAACACGTTGCCGGATAGCAATAACGACCAGCCGCGTCGTCGACAAAACGGGGACAGCCTTTCCTGACAGGATAGGGTGCGTGTTTGAGTAAACAGTGCCACCATCACCTCCCCACTACGAGATAACGTGTCCCGCGCATAATCCGAGACGCCTGCCGAATCGATGTCCCCTTACCCGAGTTGTTCGGGTGATCGATATCACGCGGAACTCGCTCGATCATGGAGACTATCGGGCACTCACCGAACGAAATCGACCACGGCTCCGTCTCGAGTCCTGCCCCCTTTCTCTTTTTCTGGATCAATAATTTGACGGATGGAGGACGGCGAGGGAGGGGGTGGGCTGTTCTTGAAGCTGGTGGAGCCCCATTTACACGATGGTATATTTTTGTGTGTGTGTGCGTGTTTCAAGATTTGCATGTGTCGGCCAGTCTTCACCTGGAACTAAAACACTCAAAGCTCGCCAAAACTCTTTAGGAGACTGATGTGCCTAAAAGCCTCTTTAGACGACTGATGTGCCTAAAAGCCTTTTTAGACGACTGATGGGTCATGTCACCTTAGGGGTTCACTGCGGCAGTTCGGAGAACTTTTTTTTTTAGGTTCGACGGACCGTCGGCAAAAAATCCAAAGGGGCAACGTAAACCACCAAAAAACGATTCCGGAAAATTGTAGCGGTGCTCTAGGCCTTTGACATCTGTTACCGGGACGCGTTAAGGCCGTATTCACACTGTCGTTTTAATCGCAACCGCAAATCAAGTTTGATCGTTTTCATCATCAAATGCACCTAAATGTTTATTGGACCTTTTTAAGCAACCGTGTTCGAAGCCACTTCGCGAACGCGATTCAATTACCTGTCTGAATGCGGCGTAATGCCACCGTGGACTCAAGGCCAGTGCGCACGCCCTAGTTCCACGGGCACACTGAACTACAGTTGTGCGTAACAACCGTTACCACACTATGTTATTGAACAACTTTTCGGGGCTATGCAATCAAAGCCACGGGCGCGCGGGCGCTTGCCTATCTTAATCGCTCATTGAAGCTGTGCGCGCGCGCTCTTCATTTCTTCTGAAATTGCTGTCCGAAAGTATAGCGCGTTAAATGTGGGGAAGCGTAACCGCAGATAAAGGTGACATATGTTCAGGGTGCCCGCGTGACTAAGGTATTAAAGTCATGAGTATGCTTGGCTAGGCCTTTGGATGACAGAGCAGCGAAGGCTAGACGTATGAGGTCGAGGTTCCTGAAGCGGACTTTGATGGAACAAGCACACGCGTTAGAAAGCCACGCTTCCAAGCTTCCTAGATTAGAAGGCCGTAGTAAGTACTGATTGTGTTACGTCGCCTACCAGAGTTTAGAGCGGGGCTCCGATTGGACCAGAGTGATGACGAAAGCATTCGGCTGGGGCTCGTGTTCAATCAGCGAGTGCACGAGTGCTAGCCGAACTGCCGACTCAGCACTCGCGTCCAATAGCTGTCCCGTTAGGTGACGAAGAAAATTCGGCACGATGGCTTTGTTATCTTTGTGCACTTTTTAGAAATGAGCGAAAGAAACTTTTTTTTTCTCTTCTGTCGCATGGTGCATTTTCTGCTCCGGACTTCAATAAAATCGAACTACGAAACACTCGGCAACGCTAAATAAGGCTCACCATCGGTGAGGTCCCCCTTCATGTGGATGTGGAAGCCGTGGAGACCGGGCGACAGTCCGGAAATGTCGCCGATTATCGTCACCAAGTCGTCCGGGTCCTGCGAGTGGTTGTCAACGTCGCTTATTACGAACATAGAAAAGTTATCCGGGAAGGGAAGCAATTTTGTCGAGGGTGCTTCCAAGCGACCAGCGTTCAGTCGCCCACGTCCCTACCCGTTTTGATCTGGACGAGCGTCTCACCGACGTGCAGTCGTGTTTCACTACCGCGTGATGCACGTCAAAGACCCCAGGCTACCAGTGGTAGTGTATACTGGCTAAATGTCATCACATCGAACACACTAGACGCCAGACACCCATTGGGCGGACAAACTTCCCGCTGGCTAATCGTACACACAACACAATTATAAACTAAGAAATGTCATTGATGAGCAAAGGCAATTTTGTTGAAAGATCTCCACCCTTCAAAGCCATTGGCAGGAAAATCTTTCAGCAACCAATTGGACAACATTCGTCCAACAAACTTTAGGGCACTACAATGTTTTTTTTGTTTTGTTTTTTTTTGTTGCCGACTGTTTCAGGCTGGTAACGACTGGTCATCCTATTACTTTGTTGTTGTTGCTTTAGAATCAACTATTCTGCGAGCAAGCACAAAGGACGTAACCCGGAACACAAAAACGGCAGAAGAAGCGCATCGACTTTCCCCACTTGTGTCCCCAAATTTAATTTACGAACCATGCTTTGCCGCATTTAGCGGCAGGGCGCGGCTGCCATTTAATTATCTGGAAAAGTTAAATAAGAAAACATTCTGCGACCGTGTCGGTTTGAATTAAACGCAATCCTTTTATAAATGCTTAAATAAAGAATGAAAAAAAAAAAACATCTCTGCATCTTTGAAACCGCTGTGTTGCGAGATTAGCGGTCGGGTTCTTGGCGGTGCATCCAACTTGAGCAAAAGTTTAGACTAATAATGTTACGTTAGGAGCGTTTTTCTTTTTGAGAGATCCCGGGAAAGGCGGAGGGAGGCTATAAAAACAGTATGACTGCTTTAGTTGTGTTTAATGCCTGAAAATCGAGGACTTTCTCTGATAAATTTACAATCGTTCGCTTCTCAGTTATAAGGCTTACGGCGATATATTCGGTCTAGGCGGTCATTATTTTTGTTCATGTTCAAAGTCGCCGTGAACCGCTCTGGAAAAGCTTAATACCGATAAATACCGGCTACAAAGGGTGCCAAAACAGTAATAAATTGTAGTTTATTTCTGTTATGTGTTGCATTCTGATCAGCTTTTGTTTTGCTACTTGTATGCTTGGTTTCTCACGAAAAGAGTTTTTTTTTTGTTTTTTTCGCTTTTCGCCAAATCTAGCGCAGAACGATACACTAGAACACGTATTCAACACGTCTGGTTAACGGCTGCCACCAGCGATCAGGACTAGCTTACGGTCGCTATATCTTTGCAGGAATTCGAAGGTCACAAACTTTCCGTTCAATCTGAGAGGAAGCAATGGCGTCTTGTGTAAACGTTTAGACAGCGGAAAGCTGGTCAACCCCCAATGGGCGTCCGGCGTTTCCGCTCTAGACGAGAACTTCAGCCAGAGCGGCACCACTGCAGGCCCGGAGTTTTCGACCTGCACCAGGCAGTGCGGGGATTCCACGAACCCACGGGCCACACCGGTACTACGATGCTCGTCCAGATTGAAGCGTGCAGGGTAGGAGTAGAACACAGCAACCCCGCGCGATCTTAAAAAGTGGGATACTCACGTTTTGCTGAAAGTTGAGCACACCCGTCAGGTTGCCGCCGGCCGGTTGCGTCAGTTTGCAGATAGCGTCTGTGACGTCTTCGTCCTTGAGGTAGCGGTCCGACGCGAGGTCAAACAAAGACGGCGCGGCACCGCCCCCGCGCGCCGCACCCGTCAAGAACACGAGCAGTGCGGTCGTTGTCGCCCAGTTAAGTTCCATTGCGTGTGGCTTCCGACGATCGTGGACGATAATGTAGCTTCCTGCGGGGTATGCGGCTACGCGTCCGCTGCCTGCTGGACGATACGCGCCACGGAATGTTCTCGATTAAAATGATGCGCTCCGTGCTTCCTCCAAGTGGCGACACTCCGCGCGGTGCTGCCAACTGACGTGACTATGCATGTTTGTCGCAGAATGTGCACATTATCGAAGTCTACTTCGAAGGCACGAGCCTTCTACGTACCGTTTTACAATACGCTCGTCCGACGTCGATGCTACGGCCCGGCGGAGCCAACGAAGCGGCGTTAAAAAGTGTATCGTCATGGCACTCGTCATCTTTACGCGATTGCTACTCACGGCTAAACCAATCCCGCTTAGAAAAAAGAAGTGCAGGATCGCGGCAGATTTATTGCGCTTCATTGGTATAGCCAGTGATGGCCACTCGCACAAAGTCTACGAGCGACATGACGATGCATTTTTTGAGGGGCTGGATTGGCTTCGTCATGTCGTAGCTTTGGCTGCGGTCGTACTTGACTTGAAACACAGTACAGACCTTTCCGGCGCTGATCGCCCGGGCGAGAAAACAAATGCTGAGTCACTGAGCCGTGGACGCGAGCGGCAGCGTCTAGTATACCGCACAGCGGAGCTACAGCGCATTCTCAGAAGGCGTTCTACGACCCAGCGGACAAAATATAGCAGCGCGCAGGAGATTTTTTTTTTTTTTTATAATGATTTACGGAGGCTCGTCAGCAGAATTACATTTTTTTATGCACGATTACATTTTTACGGTATAGCAATGTCAAATTTCGGTGTGCCAGAGTGAGAGTTGACTAGCTGTCAAGAGCGTTCAGGGCAAAACTAAAACAAAACAAAAAATTCGCCGAAGACACTTAGGACTGCTTGCGTGTAGGAATGCGAAAGCATTATAGTCCCCGGGTAATATGTTTTCAAATGATGTTTCTACACGTATTGAACTTGTGTCTGACAGTATTGTATTCAGTATATATGTGTGTGTGTGTGTTTGTGTGTGTGTGTGTGCATTCCTTTTGCTTGAGCTGCCGTCCGGCTGTGACATCACGCTCCCCCACTGCGCAGGCGCGGCGTCCTTGCCGGCTCCACGGCTTCCACGACGAAGCATTTGCGTTGCTGTGCTTCTCTGTGTTTTATTTCTTTGGCGCGTCCGCTTAGACCTTGAGCGCCCCGCTGGCTTCCTTGACGAAGCATCTGCGTTCCTGTGCTTTGCTTTGTGTTTTATTTCTAATAACGTTCCTTAAGACGTTTTCTTTTCCCCCTTTGGGCACAACGCTGCCGGTTTTTCGCGTAATGGGGCAAGTAAAGCCTGGTTCAGACAGTTGCGTTTGACTGCGTTTCACTGCGTTGCGGCTGCAAGAAACCAGGACATCCCTGCTGCTTATATCGCGTGCCAAGATGATTCCTTGAATTGGATTCCACGCTTTATACGAAGCACATATGTGCCGGTGACTCGCTTTCGGTTCTCGACGCAACGCAGTCAAGCGCACTCAAACGCAAGTGTCTGAACCGGCCTTAAGGCTTTCGCCTTAAAAACAACAGAAGGGGCATGAGAGAGGACGCCTAGACGCTGAAGACGCTGGACACCCTTCGAAAACGTCGCCAGCTGCCGAACGCTTCGGAGGCAACGAGGAAAAAAAATAAATGGTACGAAAGAAGGACACGGATGACGCTAAAAGACACGGGGTCACGCGCCATGAGGCTGAACGTCTGTGTTCGCCGTAAAACGCCATTCTGCGTATGACGGTTGGATGAATATATCAAAATACAGCTGCGATTTTTGTTTTGCTTTTCCTTTGCTAATCTGGGAACAAGTGAGAAGTCGTGAAAAATCTGATGTGGTACTCAGTTCTTCGATGTCATTAACGCGTGTCCTGCTGACTCCTCGGCAACGGGCCAGCAACAAACCTTTATTAAATCATGTGTCACATTGAAGTATCCTTCGAGGGTTTAAATGGTCTGCGAGTAAAATATTTCCTTCCCAGGTCGTAAGATTCCAGGTCGTAAGATTCCTATGGAAACGCAGCGAAGCCACCGGTCTTCAAACCATAGGGCGCCATATGGTTTGAAGACCGGTGACTTCGCTGCGTTTTCCTAGGAGTTAAGCCTTATTCTTTGTTTTTAGTTTTTCCTCAGGTGAATTCGCTCTTTGCGAATTTTATAGAAAAAATTCATTACCTGTGTCCAACGCTGTACAAAATCGGAACGCGATAGGTTAAGAAACCGATTTTTCCGGTCGATTTAAAGAGCTTGGCCGCTATTTGGGACACGCGGTAGATTGTAGGTCGAGAAACAAAAGAACAAAGAAACAAGCTGTTCAATTTACCAAGGCGTCGAGCGCCTCAATTTGAAGGAGGCAAACGAATGGGCCTTTTCCCTATAAAAACGATTCATGGCTGCGTGCGTACGAGCCTACCTTGGAGGAACGCCTTTACTGCTTTTGGCGCTCTCTGCCGGCTTGGAGGGCAGACGACGCAAGTTCTGTGCATGCGCGAACGGTGTGTCGCTTGCTTCGATGTGAGCGTCCTCCGATATTTTGGCTGCCAACATTTCTTTTTTCTTTTTATTTGAACATAGTATCCATTCTTTCCGGGACCAAGATAGAAGTATGATATAACAGTAAGGTTAACACGGTATGTGTAACCGCCCAACAAGCACAGTCCGCGCTGCCCTTCAC
Source organism: Ixodes persulcatus (assembly GCA_013358835.2). Taxonomy (NCBI): domain Eukaryota; kingdom Metazoa; phylum Arthropoda; class Arachnida; order Ixodida; family Ixodidae; genus Ixodes; species Ixodes persulcatus. The sequence goes on along the minus strand of JABSTQ010009657.1, from coordinate 336,752 downwards.
CGAAGCGAGCACAATACACTAATCAAACGGGTGAAACGCCCCTCAATATTAACGCAACAAACACAGACCTTGCCGCTATCAAGTGTTAAGAAATAAGAGGTGCAATTCCTCCCGGGTACCTGAACTTCCAATATTTCCTGGTTCCAATCCCTCGCTGTCAGCCAAGAAGAATGAGTATTTAAAGCATTCCTTATACTAAACCCTCTTTCTTTCACGTGCCTTCCGTGCTTATTCCTTGTTATTTGCGAGATGTCTTGCCTTACATATTGATGCTTGTTAACAACGACCAAGTTGCTAATATTACTGTAAAAAAAAAAATTCAACCTTTTTGCTTTTTTTTTTTTTTGCGGAGTTGGAATCCTACCAGCTCTACATCCGAGCCTCCGCCGCTAGGTGGCAGACAAGTCTGCGCATGGGCAGGACACTCTTCGGGAGATATTTATTGGGTGCGAGCGCTGGGTCATCATGCAATTCCCAAATGTTGCTCAATCGACTAGACAGTTTCGATAACTGCTCGTCAAAGAAGGAAATTAAATTAAATGTTAGGTGTCTAGAGAACGTGAGTTTAATCATTTCTTAAAAGAACCGGTGGGGCGAGGGAGTGGAAAGTTTAATTTACCTTTTGAGGGGGAATGGCGACAGTGTTAGACCCTACAGATGAGACATCTAGCCAGTGCAGCAAGGCAGCTGTAGCACGAATGACGTCTTCATTTGGAACTGTCGCAGACGAAGCATTCTCTCTTTGCGTGGCGAGAAAAATCTCGCAAACGGCGACACGCGTACAGTCTCCAGCAGTATGAAAGACCCAGTCAACGGCGCATTTTCGGGCGATTGTGCAGGGTTCGCTATGGACAGGTCCAGTTTGCTGGGGGTGAGAGAACAATTTAACATTTGTTCTGTTCTCGTCCTAAAAAACTAAAGTGCTATAGGACCAAAGCTTGCTTCGGAACGTCGCATAAACTTCCTTACGTAATGGGTCGTTGATAATGTTGAAGACTGTACTTTTATTTGCAATTAAGAGGCGTGAACTCCAAAATAGAAGCTCTGATCTGCTGGTGGAATTTTTTGGTATTTAGCAATCCTTCCTGAGTTTAATCTGCAAACGAACAAGTTCTAAAAAAAAAAAAAAACATTTACATAGCAGTTTCGTAATCCCCTAATAAATTCGCCCTTACCCCCCCCCCCCCCCCCCCCCCCCCCGGGGGTTGTGGACGTCGTTTTCAAATTTAAAGGAACTGAATTTATTAAGATGATTTCGCTGTGTTTTTTTAATTCTCTTTATTCCTGTGCCATGATGCATACGCAAAACTCGAAAGATTAATAGTACGGAAAAAATAAAAAGTGAAAAATCGGATTTTTTTTTTTTTTTTAAGCAGAGTAAATCGACATTATCTCCGGAGAGACCCGGTCTTGCAGAAACGTCTGGCACATCCGAGTTATTCTCGTATTTGTTCTAGACTTCCTTCCCGTTCTATTTCCGGTTTTATTCAAAACTGATGCCATTTGTTTCTTCATTTTGCTCCCGACGACATCTCTTTTCCATTATTACTTCTGGTAAGAACCTAACGTGCTTGAAAGAACGCCGCTTCCTCGCTTATCTTTAATCTATTTATCTTCGTACCTTTCTTTCTGACAGGCTTTGCATTCGAAACGGCTTCGTTTCTTCTTTTTTTCTTTTGTTTCAGACGTACGCGTTGTCTGTCTCGTCTGTTGCCGTTCGCTATACGCGACTACGGCTCGGTCGCTGACAGACTCAGCGTTCGAGACGGCCGCATTTTCTTTTTGATAGCAGACGTACTCGTCGTCTGTTTCGTCCGTTACCGCGTTTCGCTACGCAACTAGGGTTCTCAGACGACGGCTGAATTGCGAATTCCCGTTACGAGTTAGAGCGCCCGCCACCGTACGTCGCTGCCCGTGTGACAGCGACGTGAGATGCGAAGAATGGCGGAAAATTGATGTGAGGCAAATAATACAGAGGAAGTCGGATTCAACGTCGTGGAGCGCCGTTCTTCGCTAAAAAAAAGCAAATGTTTGACAGTCACTGTTTTATAAAATGCTATGTTTTTGTTTTGCTTTTTTTGCGGCTGGGGAACGGTGACGGATATTAGAAATACACGTAATCACGGTTAACACACCGTCAACCTGCACGTACATGATAAGCAAAATACAGGTATTGACTGCAGACATGGTGTGAAAATGATCTGTGGACAGGCCTCAAACATGTTCCAAACCATTCCAAACATATTTGCTTCGTATGTATTCTTGGAACATGCCCACAAACAGTGTTTGTATGATCAGTTTGACAGGAAAGCCATACAAAGAAGGAGGATAGATGGATGGATTTTACCCTTTGTAATGGGCGGCAGCTTGCGCCATCTAACCTCAGACATGCCTCATGGCTCAGACAGTGGGCCGCAGACTTTCTTTTGTATGACGTATTCGTAGTGTGAATGTGGCTTACGAGCGAGTATACCTGCGTAGTCGTGTGGCTGTTGGGGACCCTAGCAAATTAAGCCCCGGTACATTCGCGGGTATTATTTATTTGCATTGTTCCACCGCCATGCGTATTTTAAATTAAATGACTCGGGTTGTTCGTGGTTTCTTCGTGTTATGTTCGTGTTCTAGTTTGATCATTGTTTCTGCTTCGGCTTTCATTTGTGGAATAAATCACGGGGGAGTGGGGCGTTGTTTTGGAGTACACTATACACAGGGTGTCCCAAAAATGTGCCAAAAATTTAGTTTTACTAAAAAAAAATGCTTCGCATTGCCGAGCGTTTATTGCCTAACCAGATGTAGTGCTAGCGCTCTGGACCAGATGCCAAAGTTTCAGAGCCATAACCGTTATTCTATTCAAGAGTTAGGTGATTTTCTTAGATTTTCAATGGGAAACTGGCGGGTGGTGGAGCTATCCAATACATAGAATGGAATGGCGGCAGTCACAAAAAAAAAAAAAAAGAGAGCGCATTACGGGCCCCCGTTTAAATTTCCAGAAAATCATGAGTACCTTTTGATTAAGATGACGGTTAGCACTGAAAGTGGGGCCTGAACCACTAGCGCTACATTATGGTGGAGAATGAGTGTTCGGCGATACAGAATTTATAATCGCAATAATAAAAAAAATAAACTTTCTTTTGGGGGGAGGGGAAGGGGGGGGGGGGTTGTACTTTGTTTGACCTCAAATTAAAGCGGCGCCCACGCTACAAGCCGATGGAGACAATCAAGCGTCGTCAAAAACAAAATGTCCAACTTCTCGTCTTCTTTCTTTACGTGTGTTACGATCATAGCTCCGCGTCTTTTCTACATACAAACAAACCCCGCAAAGTAACTCCCAAAGCCGATTCGATGAAAATCCAGGAGACCCGAAAGACCCCTAACTGAAGCTATCCGTAGACAAGAATACCCCAGACTTTACGGCATTAAAACGTTTTTTGCAGATTCATTTTTTGTTGACTCGTAACATTGCCGGCACTGAACTGTCCGCAATATGCTATTTCTCTTATTTTATTTCATATTTCCTGGGACGAGGGGGGAGGGGAACCCTTTATTTTGTGTTTAATAATCTTATCCGGACAGGAACTTTTTCTATGTATTCGGATGACGCAAATATGTTCCTTGTAGGCTGGAAAATTCAGTGCCCGTGTCCCATTTTCTTTAACATAGGCGCCGATAAATGAACGATTTTTATGTTTGTTGTCCGACAACAAAATTTCCGCACGCACGCACACAAACAAAAGCAACGAATCGGTGTGAAGAAGTAAACCCCCAAAATACTCCCCTAAATCGTAAGAAACATAGGCTCCGGAAACACGGAAGCCTCGCTATTTACGGCGTGCGCGAACTACAGGGGGCACTTCTCTAGCTATCATCATCGTCGTTTGCTACATCACGGGTAGGACAGACTGGGACAGGCCGTGCAGATCTTGGATACCTCGGCTCATCAGCTCGCTTCATGCGCTGTTTGGCTAAAGCGCGGCAAAGCCTGTTTCACGCGTTGTGTTTACTTGGTCAAGTGATTTTTCTAGTAGGACATTTTACCAAAGCTTGAAACCCTAGCACGCGTAGTCGTGCCAACAAACACTTTTGGCGCTGAGGTGTCGAAGCGCTCGGTTCGTGGTGTGCTCTTCTCTACCCCAGCACAAAATGCTGGATGATGAAAATTGAATATCCAGCGCTTTGCCCCACTACAACATCTAACACGGCGAATGGGGTGTATTTTTAGTTATGATTCGGACAAAATAAAACTGTGAAATGTCTCATCAAGCTGAAAATAGGAAAGCGAAATTCGAGAACCTCTCGCGTATGTGGTAAGGACTTCAGTGAAAGCAGCACTGTTTATCCTGTTGGTTCCAGTGAGCTCTGTGAATGCTGGTCTCTTATTAGTTTCAAGTTGATTCCTTTTTTTAATTTTGAAAACCACTAAGCAAACATTTTCTTCACATTCCTGGCAGGAATAGGCGGTGGCTGGCTTCCCGACTCGTTTTAATTAAATCCCTGCTTATTCACCCGGTCGAAGCGAGACGTGCAAGAACCCTTGTTAAAACGGAGGTTCGGGCGAGTTGGTTGTTCATGACTGACAAGGAAACAGCGCACCCTCAAAACAAGCACTCTAAAGTTTTCATGCACACAAAAGAAAGAGCCACTTACACAGCGCTGACTGACAACTCTTGGTTATATTTACAATTTTCGTTTTTGTCTTTCTTTGTGAACTGGGGTTTCTATGGAAACAATTGTCCTTTTCTTCTTCCTCCTTCTTCCTGTGTTTTTGTAATAGGATGCTAAACCCTAAAATTATTGTAAGGCTAAATACTCTAGTTCCTTTTTGGATAACATTATGGAAGGAGTGCTGACACATCTCTCCTCTTGTCTGGCAATGTTCTCTGCTTCCATAATTTCTCTTGTTAGCTTGTCGTAGTTCCTTCTTAACACTGTGCATTTCTCCAGCTGTGCTGAGCAACCACAGTCTCGACAGTGAATTCCCAGGTGTCCGGAGTTTCTGTCGGTGATGGTGCAGTTGTGCTCACGAAGGCGATCGTTGACGCACCGTCCGGTCTGTCCTATGTGTGATGATCGCTGGTATCGCCACGGCGAAGAAGACGAAGCGCGCGCTCTGGGAGCGCGTGCCAGGAAAACGGAATGAATAAAATGGTAGCCTAAGACCGAACGCTGTCGCTTTTTGGCCGTCACGTTACAATTGGTGGCAGCGGTGGGATGGCCACCGAACCTGTAATCCCCGTTCTCCCGGACGTCTTCACCGGTGAGGGAAGCTTTGAGTCATGGGCAAGGCTCTTCTCCGCTTGCGCGGCAGCCAACGGTTGGGACGACGCCAAAAAGTTGGTGTACCTGCCGACACGCCTCCGTGGAAGGGCCTTCCGCGTCTTCGAGCATCTTCCCGACCAAGACAAGGCCACTTTTCCCGCACTAGTGAAGGCGCTGACACTTCGTTTGGCGTCGGCGGGCCAGCGTGCTGTGTCGGCGGCACAGTTTTGGTCCCGCGGTCATCAACCCACGGAAGCCCTGGACGTCTACGCCTACGACCTTGTGGATTTCTTTGGACAGGCTTATCCAGAGATGCCACTACAGGTGGGCGACCCGATGATACGGGACCAGTTCATTGTGGGTCTCCAATCCAAACTGCGTGGCAAAGTCCTCGCCGCTGACCCTGCAACGTTTGAGAAAGCTCTTGAGATAGCCTCAAGGCTAACATCCATCGGGCAACTGTCTGCGACTACGGGGACACCAATACCGTGCGCCGCCGTGGGTAACACTTCAGAAGCCACTACACGCCCCACGGACGATCCCATTGCGGCGTTGACCAGCAGCGTGGCCGAACTTCGCGCCACAGTGAACAGTTTCATCGAGTCGCAGAGTCACCCCCAGGAGCACGGCCAAAGCTTTCCCCGCGGAAACACTGGAAGAAGGCCCCCACGATGTTTTCAGTGTGGCGGTACTGGCCACCTCGCAAGATCGTGTGCCAACACTGAACAGCGCGCACCACTGCGAAGTGGCAACCGTACATTTGTAAAACGTGGAAATCAGGGAAACTAAATGGCGTACCCGGGCAGAGCCCACCGGGGACGCGAAATGATAATGACTGGGCTCTTTCCTCGGGAATTCTTCCACACCCCCAAGTAACAGTGAGCGGGAAAGTGGGCGGAATTTTCATGAACATGCTTGTTGACTCCGGTTCGTCAGCGACCATTTTACGAGGCGACAAGTGGCTTGAGCTCTCGCGCGACAACCCCGACCTTGAGTTCACTCACCGAGAGGGAGTCATTGGCCTTAACGGCGCCGCCTTCGAAGTTTGGGGAACATGCAGCATAAACATTGAGGTTGCAGATCTCTCAGTAAGCCATCCTGTCATTGTTATTCCCGGCATCTTACATGAGTTCGTCCTGGGACTGGACTTTTTATTAAAACACCGATTCCGGGTTGACTTCAGCGATAGAAAACTCGAACGACAAGTAGAGAGCCCGTGTGCCCAGACCCAAAGGGTTCAGCTTTCTGTCACGTCGGTCCTTCCACCGAGGACCGCAACCATCGTTCTCGGAACCATTTCACCGAATACGGCAGAGTTCGGTACTGGGCTTCTCGAACCTCGCCCGGATCTCCTTGTGAAAAAAAATACTGAAGTCACCTGGAGCGTTTTGACAGTGTCCGATAAGCTACCAGTATGTGTCATCAACCATTCCGAAGAGCCGGTCACCTTATTCAAGGGTACAAGTCTCGGAACCCTGCACGCTTTTGACCACCCTGAAGGCGAGTACTCCGCTGCTCCACTTGACAAGAGGCACGCGCAGGCGGCACGAGACAGCGTCTGCTCTGCGACGAAAAGAGAGAAATGGACACTCACCTCGCTGCAAGATGAGCTTGCCGCATCACAACACCTCCAGGGTGATCAACAAAAACTCATCGAAGGTACGCTTCTTGAATTCGAGGATATAATTTCTCAAGGGGATTGAGACTTGGGGAGAACGTCAGTTCTGACGCATTCGATCGACACTGGTGCAGCAGGCCCAATCAAAGAACCCCCGCGCCGCTTACCTCCAAACCGCCGCGAAGTGGTGACCGCGAAAACGCATGAAATGCTGGACACCGGAGTAATTCGTCCTTCTAACAGCCCATGGGCTGCGCCAGTCGTTCTGGTGAAAAAGAAGAACGGAAGCTTGCGCTTCTGCGTAGATTACCGTCGGCTGAACGAGGTCACACACAAGGACGCATATCCACTACCAAGGATCGATGACACTGTCGAAGCCCTGAATGGTGCTAAATATTTCAGCACCATCGATCTGGCGTCAGGATATTGGCAGGTGGAGATGTCGACGGGGTCTCGAGAGAAAACCGCGTTTGCCACACATCAAGGACTTTTCGAATTTAATGTCCTTCCATTTGGGCTGTGCAACGCTCCTGCGACGTTTCAACGGTTGATGCAAATGATCGTGGGAAAATTTGACTTCTGTCTTTGTTATCTCGACGATCTTATCATCTTCAGCAAAACGGAAGCCGAACATGTCATGCACCTTCGACAAGTTCTGAAGGCGTTGAGAGATGCAGGTCTCAAGTTGAAACTTTCAAAGTGCCGCTTCTTCAGCAACAGCGTTTTGTACCTGGGCCACAAAATTTCGGCTACGGGAATCGGAACCGATGAGACGAAAACAGAAAAGGTCTCGAAGTGGCCACAGCCTTTAAGCGTCGAGGATCTTCGCTCATTCTTAGGACTTGCCTCGTACTACCGGAAATTTGTTGCAAACTTTGCCGGCATCGCGGCCCCGCTTCACAAATTGTTGGAGAAGCAAGTTCAATTCGTCTGGACACAACAGTGCCAAGACTCGTTCGAAGAGTTCAAACAGCGCCTCACGAACTCTCCAGTTCTGGCGTTCCCAAATTTCGACCTACCCTTTATCCTCGACACGGACGCAAGTGAAAACGGTATCGGCGCGGTACTATCCCAAGTACAGGATGGGAAGGAGAGGGTAATCGCCTACGGAAGTCGTACCCTCACGAAGCCTGAACGCCGCTACAGTGTGACCAGGAAAGAAATGCTGGCCCTGGTTTATTTCGTCCGTTACTTTAGGCACTACCTGCTTGGACGGCGATTCACCTGCAGGACGGATCACAGCGCACTTCAATGGCTACACAGCTTCAAAGAACCGGAAGGCCAAGTCGCCCGCTGGATTGACCAACTCAGCGAGTATGACTTCATCGTCTCGCATCGGCCGGGAAAGCAACATGGTAATGCAGATTCGTTGTCCCGACGGCCTTCCCCGGCGAATGAAGGCCAACATGTCGCGCTCATGACAGTTGCACAGTCTTCATTCACCATGACAGACCTTCGAGAAGAACAACGACGTGACCCGCAGCTTTCGCCCATCATCGACGCCCTGCTTGCAGGCACGCCGGCAGGAGAGATTCGTCGATGCAGCGCGGGAGTGCTCTTTCGCAACCGGCAGAAGCTAAGGCTTGTCGACGGCTGCCTCATGTGGGCAAAAACACCAGAGTCAACCCCCGTTCCCGTGATCCCCGAGACATGGATACCGCTGACCCTAGACTCCGTTCATGATGCACCGGGGGGCGGGCATCTTGGGCGCGCCAAGACACTGAAGAAGGCCGCAGAAAGGTTTTTCTGGATTCGAATGGCACCAAGTGTAGCCGACTGGTGCTCGAGATGTGTTAAGTGCTCCGCTCGTAAGGCACCAAACCCCAGACCACGAGCACCACTGATTCAGGAAGCGGCCACCTTCCCTTTTGAGCGCGTGGCTATTGACATCACTGGTCCGTTCCCAACGACAGAAAGAGGCCACAAGTACATCTTGGTGGTGAGCGACTATTTCACTCGATGGGTTGAAGCGTTCCCTCTGAAAACTCAAGAAAGCAAGGAGGTCGCCAACAGCCTCGTCCACAACTTCTTCAGTCGCTACGGGATACCATCAGCACTACACTCTGACCAAGGCAGAACTTTCGAGAGCAACGTCTTTCAAGAAATGTGCTCAATTCTGGGCATCCGAAAGACAAGGACCTCCCCTTACCACCCCCAGTCGGACGGATTAGTCGAGCGATTCAATCGCACGCTGATGAACAGCTTGAGTGCGTATGTCAATGAGACACAGACTGACTGGGACATCAAGCTCCCTCTCGTCATGATGTCCTATCGCTCGAGCGTGCATGAGTCGACTGGTTACAGTCCTTATTATCTGCTCTTCGGTAGGAACATGAATATCCCAGCTGACATGCTACTCGACGTGCACGGCCACACTAACATGGCGTCGATGTCCGGTTACGAACAACACGCATCGCGTCTACGGACATCATTACAAAAGGCTCGCGACCATGCAATCGTGAACGACATGAAAGCAAGGGATGCACAGAAGCGCCACTACGACAGCACGATCAGTGAAGAAGACTACGAACCTGGCGACAGAGTTCTTCTACATTCACCCGCTGTGCCGCGAGGACAGTCCTCAAAGTTATATTTGCCATGGTTGGGTCCATATGTAGTCCTCAAGAAGCTACCTAACAACGTTTACAGAATCCAGGAAGAAACAGGAAAAAAAAAGCGGCGGGTTGTACACCACAACCGTTTGAAGCGGGTAGCCGATGGGAAGGAGCCAGTCTTGTTGCCTGCCAGGACGTTATCACACGTCACGGATAACAACCTGCCTCCACCTGCACCTGCACTCAAAGACTTCCCGGATATAAAAATCACAGAAAACGAAGATAATTACCCGGCTCCTACTCCCCCAGCAGTCCCCTACTACCCAGACATAATAGACCTTGAAGGTGATGATCTGTACTTCGATGCGGTCGAACGTCTACCACCAGTACAAGCAGCCGAAGATCCGCAACTGGCCGACGCTCTTGAGAACCCACCGCTGTTAGACATCCTCGACAACGAACTTCACGTTGACGACCAAGCAGAGGAAAACGGGGACCAGGGCACTGACGGAGGCCAGCACAATACGCCGCCAGCGAACGATGCCGACCTCCTGGACGACGATCAACTTCCAGTCATTCTTTTGCCCCCCGATGACGTCACTCCAGCGGACTTGCCCGTAGATGTGCCACAGCAAGCAGAGCCAGAGACGCGATACATCATTCGGCCACGAGAAACATTAGAGAGTTTTAGTAGATCGTGTTTTCAGGCCACGCTAATCGTAGCGGGAGCTCGCGCTGCCACTTCGATGCATGCTCTGAAGCGCGCGCTCGTAGCGGTAGCGGGCCTTTGAATACGATCTACTAAAACTCCCTATTGAGTCGACCCGCGCGGTATCGCGATTGAGTGCCCCTAGCGTGAGAAGCCTAGTGCCTGGACGGCAACTTCCTCGTGAAGGGGGATAGTGTGATGATCGCTGGTATCGCCACGGCGAAGAAGACGAAGCGCGCGCTCTGGGAGCGCGTGCCAGGAAAACGGAATGAATAAAATGGTAGCCTAAGACCGAACGCTGTCGCTTTTTGGCCGTCACGTTACATATGTATTGTCGTCCACAGGAAAGAGGGAAGGAGTAGACCACCTTTTCGGTACACTGTACAGCCTCAACAACGGTTAAGCCTCAACAACGCAATTACAAAATCATGCTGCCATTCCATGCAAACAAGCTTCGACGGGCAAGTCTCTCGATTAAAATGCACAGGATATCCAACCTCCTTACTAACATCAGTGGCTGAAAGACTCATCAGAGACATCAAGCAAGGAGACCACATTAAACAAAAAGAAAAAGACAGGACCAAAAAACCGATCATTGTGCCATATATTCACAACTTTTCCCACGGTCTAAAGAAAATCGCTAATAGAGTTAACCTGGAAATCGTCTTCTCAGCCCCTAACAAACTTCATAGCTTGTGCAAGAGAGTAAACACACCGACAAGAACCACAGTCAGGTGCACAAAGAAACATAAAAACAACTTTGTACAGTGTACCGAAAAGGTGGACTACTCCTTCCCTCTTTCCTGTGGACGACAATACATAGGACAGACCGGACGGTGCGTCAACGATCGCCTTCGTGAGCACAACTGCACCATCACCAACAGAAACTCCGGACACCTGGGAATTCACTGTCGAGACTGTGGTTGCTCAGCACAGGTGGAGAAATGCACAGTGTTAGGAAGGAACTACGACAAGCTAACAAGAGAAATTATGGAAGCAGAGAACATTGCCAGACAAGAGGAGAGATGTGTCAGCACTCCTTCCATAATGTTATCCAAAAAAGAACTAGAGTATTTAGCCTTACAATACTTTTATGGTTTAGCATCCTATTACAGAAACACAGGAAGAAGGAGGAAGAAGAAAAGGACAATTTTTTTCATATAAACCCCACTTCACAAAGAAAGACAAAAACGAAAATTGTAAATATAACCAAGAGTTGTCAGTCAGCGCTGTGTAAGTGGCTCTTTCTTTTGTGTGCATGAAAACTTTAGAGTGCTTGTTTTGAGGGAGCGCTGTTTCCTTGTCAGTCATGCAAGAGCCCCTCGCGATCGAAGACTTAAATTTAAAAGGTCGCAGACACTTTGGCTTCCCAAAAATTGAGGAATACATCTTCTATGACTACCGTTTGTATGTCCAATTTGGCGCATCCAAATGCGCATGATGCGTGATGCGCATCTCAGCGAGCGATTTTAAATTTGTGAACAATTCTTAGTAACGATTAAATAGAACAGATATTTCAAGCGCCTGAATTTGCCGGGCCTTGCCGGACAACTTAAGAATTTATCAAAATTTCTGCTTTTCTTTCGAGCAGAAGTCGCAATGTGACAAACCTCTTTGCCACGTATTCGATGCGGGAGGAGAGCGTCACTTGCCGACGAGCATTTGCTGGTCAGCGACTGTCGAGTCACACTTGGATAGAAGCGTCGGTATCGGTAAGCTCAATTTAGCTAAAGCAAGTTTGTGGTGCTTTGCAACACAACTTTACGCGCGTGCAGAGCTAGACAGCAGATCATTTACTCTGGTGAATACAAACCCTTTTTCTACAGCAGCCTTCACTGATCCGACAAAAAAAAAAAAAATCAGAGAGGCTGTGAATAGCCCTGACGCACGCCGCGCAAGCTGTAATGTGAAGCTCCAGGGTTGTTTTTGAACACTTTAAAGTTTCGATCAGCAGCACTGATCGAGCAGCCCCAAAACGTATCTTCACGACGCTCGGCGTCTTTCTGCGTCTGCTACGACACCGACGAAACCAATCTCGCGCAGTGATTGGCGCTATGATACTGCGCAATTTTCTGTGCGCCATTGGTTTATCCGGCGGTATAGCAAACGCACAAAGGATGGATGGATGGATGCTAACAGCTTTACCCTTTATCTTGGGCGGTAGCTTGCGCCACGTAGCTTTGAAGTTAAGAACCAAGAGACGACGAGCGTCATGACGTTGCACTTTTGGCGCTACTCGATAAGCCTTGTCGAATCGTAGCTTCGGCTGCGATCGGACTTGAAAGTCTGAAGACTGTGTCCGAGGCGTGCTTCTTCCTCGTACAATGGTCCCGTCAGGCTTGTCATACAAAAGCTGTCCGCAGGCGAATTCGAAGCTTATGTTCGTGGAAGTAAAGGTGCTTCGAACGAGCTAGAGACGTATCCGCAACGAATTTTGTCATTTCGTTTGCAGGAAACGCCGTGTGCATTGTTTTGGTGTGTGGGCAGCGTGACTGCAGCGGCTTTAATCTGTGAGTCTGTGTTCTTCTCTTGGCCTTTAACTGGGGCCCTAATCTGGACACTTGGCGGAAAAGTCGGCGAGAAATCTGGCGGCTATGATTGGCCGGCGCCAAGGTCAAGTGCGGCGTCGGCCAATCACGGACGCCAGATTTCTCGCCGGCTTTCTCGCCAAATGTCCAGATTAGGGCCCCTGGGCCCTAATCTGGACGTCTCCGACTTATGGCGAAGAGAAGTATGTAGGTTTACTGTACCGAAAATGGCGCTGGGTGCGAATGCGTACTCATCCCAGAGTTTTACGTTTAGTCTCGTCTTCCTGCTGCTCTATACATGATTTCCGTCAGGTGTTTTTTGAACCCACTTTCACTGCTTCGTATTTAAACCGCTTGGCGTGGTGAAACATGTATTTCGTTCGAGAGCGCTATTGAACGAACCTGCTGTGAAAGCTTTCTGTTCTAGCCACTAGGTGCCGTCGATTTTGCGAAAGTTGTCAATAGTGCTATGCTTACCTGTAGGGGACAATGAACCACTACAAGAGGGAGCTGCGTCGTTCGAGGCAACAGGCTCGTGCTTGTAGCTTCGGCATCCCTCGCAATAAATCTGACCAAGCTTGATCATGACTAGAAAAACCAGCCAGCACAGAGCGTGTCCCGCGCAAAGTACAGGGAGTTACCGAGAAAATAGAACGGTTTGTTTCGGCCCTGTCAAATCAGCTATGCATCGCAGAAAGATAAAACCCCGTCAAAATGTGAAGCTAGTGGTTGGAATAGAATGCGAAAGTTTGAGAAAAACGTTACCAGTTAAAACATTACCTGAATCAAAATAGAATTGAAAAAAAAACCGAAATTTCTCTCTGAGCCGACGTCCACCTAAGCCTAACATCGTCAAAACAAGAAAGGGCACTGGGCACCTGTAGCATCTATAGGATGTCTGAAGTAGCCAGGCTCGACGTAAAATGGACGGTAAAAATCGACGCCTGCACGAAGGAGTCTAAACTTTTCGCTAAAGATGTATTTCACAGGTCCGTTTTTTCTTATAAAATTACAAAGCGTAGCTCCCTTTCTGTAAAAAGTACAGCAAAAAAACTTGCCAAGGTCAACGGCGGGCGGCAACGTACACGACTGAGTCGAGCGGCGGGGCAGGTTTAGCGCACGTATTGATAGATGGCGTCGGGAGCAGAGTCAGAAGGTCTAGCCGACCAGCGAAAGGAGGCAAACGACACGCAGACGTAATCCATCGGCAGCGAGAACGCAGTTGTTATGCAACCTCGATTTTTTGTTTACTTCAAATTTAGCTTATGCTGTCCGCATTAATTTTTAAACCGAAGGTACACTACAAAAAGATTATCTTCATTTTAGTAAATCACTGGTCGTGGCGAGCAGCTTCGATAAGGAGGTAGCGCCATCTATCAATACGTGCGCCAAACTCACTCCTCCGCTCAACTCAGTTGTCTGCGTCACCGCCGGCCGTTGACCCTGGCAAGGTCTTTCGGTCCTATTTTTTTTTACAGAAAGGGACCTACGCTGTGTAATTTTACAAGAAAAAACGGACCTGTGAAATACACCTTTGACGAAAAGTTTAGACTGCTCCGTGCAGGCGTCGATTTTCACGGTCCGTTTTAGATCGAACCTGGTGACTAATTGGATCACCCTATATATAAGTAAAAAAAGCTTGTCAGCAAGAAAGAAAACAATACCCTCTTACTTGCTTGACAAGTGTTTTTTCCCTGAAATTGATGCTACAGGCGCCCACAGCGTCATTTCTTGTTTAGACGGTATTGGGCTTAGATGGACGTCGGCTGATCGAAAAGTTTAGTTTTCTTTTCTTTTTTAATCCTTTTTTTATCCTAGCAACGTAAAGTTCTCGAACTTTCACGTTCTATCCCAACTCTAGCGTCACATTCTCGCGAAGTTCGAGCTTTCTGCGATGCATACTCTATTTATCCGGGCCCAAAAACAAGGTTCTCTTTTCTCGAGAACTCCCCGTACACTCCTTGCGTAGTTTGTGTCGATATTTGTTTTTTTTTTTCTATTGTGCACCACAGAATTTAATTCCGGCTAAAGTCACTGGATCCTGGGAAAGTAGCACCATTGCCTTCCCTACCTGCTAGCCGGACACAAACATATACTAACATACAGTGGCGCGGCAAGAGCACAACGATGTTTCTCCACCTACCGGAAGTTTCGCGATTCAAGATGGCGGCTCCCACGTAGGAAAGGTCCATAACGTAACGTCGTGTAATGCTGCCTGCTTGTCGCTCGTTCGTGAAGCTCGTTCATAATGCTCGTTCGTGACGATTTCCTCGTAGGAAACGACTCGTAAAACATTTTCTGTGTTCAGAATAAACGTAGTTACTACTACTACTTGCTGCTGACGCTAGATAGTTTGGGACCGAACGAAGTCTTGACAGTTTTAACGATGAAAGAACGTCCTCATCGCGCACTCTCGACGCCCATAAAGACACATCTCCGTCACAGTCGCATGCTTGAAATTCGGCCCTCGGCACGGCTCCTTTTCGCTCGCAAAGTAAAATGAATGGCCTCAGGCTTTTCGTGGTACTTCGTTTGTGTTTTTGTTTTTCTAGTTGGGAATTTTCTAAGCGGTGGAAGCATTCGGGAACAATATTGCCCGTTTCGGTGGAAATGTGATGGTAGCCAGAAAAAAAAATAGTTTTGATGTCGTTTTTTTGTTTTTCTTTTTTGCTGGTATTACTATGTTTTTATGCGCAGATTTTGATTCAGAAGAGTTGATGGTTTGAAGTATATATCCATGCACTCGACGCAATCATGGCTGTGATAAGGGACATGCGAGTGGTGTTTTTGCTCCGTTTTCGTGATATTCCCCGGAAGCCAGAGAAAAGACGCATTTCGACTGAACTTGAAAATATATCATTTTTTTGTGTTTATTCTCGCTTTTAGGCTACCGTTAGTTTAGTTTTAAAAAAAAAAAAACCTTGCAACATTTTTTCCGCTAAATATGGTGTAGTTGCAATCAGTGATGTCTATACCGTGTCGAACATGGGCTTTCTTTTTAACTCCTTCAGGTCTGGCTTGCTATAGAACACCTCAGCAAATAGGCCAACCTTTAAGCCGCGTTCGCACTGCTCACTACATGCATATAAAAAACCGTCTGAGGTATGTTTCCTCCTTCTGTGGCGCTCATGTTACGTTAATCATTAAAAAAAAAACACTATAGCAGACGTGTTGGTAGCATACATATGTACGAGGCAAACACGCTTGGACGATGCCTGAGGTGTCTCAGCAGACATTTCTGTCATAATGTCTGCAGAGAAACTCCGTGTCTTTTTGCATAATGTTTGAGCGGTGTGAGTGCGGCACTACGCCTTCTTTTCGAGTGCGCTTCGGCTGTAGTCACTTAGTCACTTATAAGGATTAAAACGGCAGGGAAGCCTCTCAGTTATCACGTCTCCAGCGCCGGCTGGAGACAGGACAACTGGAGACAGGATAGCAGGAGACGAAAGAACGCTTCCGCTTCTCGCAAGCTTTGAGCGTGCACCTGCATGCGTGCAGCCAAAGGGCGCGGCGCAAGGCAACGAGCGCACATGCTGAAGGTCCCGGGCGTCCTCCAGGAGACGTCTTGCACGTTCCCATCCTGTCAGTGACAAAGGCCTTCGTAGCGAAGGCCTTTCGAGAATCGGCGGATGATTTATAGCGATATCGACTCTATACGCGTGTCCTTCGGCGCGTGCTGCCTCGCGGTCACACTGCTCATGCATAATACATAAAGCAGTCTCCGGACACTGCCCGACGCGTGATTCTTTCTCGTATGACTGTCCTCGCACAAAAACTGTCGGCGGACATGTTCGAAGCGTACACATGTGCGCGGCGTGTGTCCGCGGACACTTTTGTCGTCACGTCTGCAACGGACAAAGTGCTTTTTTGTGTGTGTGTGTGCGTGTATGATGTATGAGTAGTGTTATCGCAGCTTAAGGGCATTCGGTCTGAAGGCCTTTGAAAACACTCGTCAACTCTTGGCGCGAGTAAGCTGCCAGCTGTTCTTTCTTCCGCTTGTGTTGGGAATGAAGGTTTACGCGAGGTAAAAGCCAGCCTGTGGGTTGGCGGTGTTTAGAGTATGGGCCTGTTCGCCGGACATAGTCGGGGGTGGAGCGACTCGCCCTATCGGAAACTTATTTGCCACAAACGCAAACCAGAACATTTGCGAAGGGCTGATCCGTACCGATCCCAATACTGGTTTCACCTGAAAAACCGGAAAAAAGCAAAAAGGGATCGACTTTTCAAGGAGCGCTATTGATTTTTCCTTTTATGTTGCGAGCTAATACATGTATGAGTACTTAAGATTCGCGTTTGTTATTTTACAATTGCGTACAAGTTTCAAACAACTCTCACGTCGTTTTTTTTCTTTTATTACGACCAAATCTTGTTAGAACTACTTTCCACAGCGTATAGACTCTGCTGAAAAACGGCTTTCTTTTTCTCTTCAGTTGACAACAAGTGTAGCTGTTCGCTGGCGAAACTTCCGGTGTTATTTAGAATTGAGGAGACCACAACGAATATCAGCAAGCTTTTTTTAGATTTATTTTTAAAGAAAAAAAAAAAAACGAAATTGGCCGCACTTGTTTTCCTAAAATTTAACCCGGAAACTCGTTTCTGATTTTCTGTCCTCATCTGCTAGTTCTTTTTTGTCTCACAACCTGAACTACAGACCAAAGGGGCTAATAGGCGCGCAAAAAACATGCTCAAAGTAAAAGATGTGCACGCATGATAGGCGATGTCTCTCAACTGAACACGTAATCAAAACAAAATCGGCAAACATACACTTCGGTCATGGGATGATGGCTAATCATCACGTGTCTTAAAAGGCAATCTCTCTTTTAGTTTTTCTCTACTCTTTGCGCGCTGTTTGTCCCTTTTGTCAAAACCAACTAGCCCGCATAGTCACCTTAATTCCGAACTACGGTTAGTAAAATTTGGAACCATTGTCGTTTTATAGTTACCTGAATAGTGTTCCTTTAGTCTGTTTTGACTGGGTATTTTTACTTCGAAGCGGTGCCTTGCAATTGTTGTCACACGATAGATTTCATGGATCTAGGAAAATCATGCGAAATAGGAGGACCTTGGTCTCAGGGAACATCCAGGCTGATTTTGAGAAGTGAACTCAACATGATCACAAAGTCGAACTCCGCTAACAGAAGTCGCCATTCTGCATATGTGCAGCTGCCATGCCGGTTGACTTTTGTCGTTGCCCCGCAGGGGGCACCTGTGAAAGCAGGTGTTTGGAGAGTGGCGTCTCCACGGACCCCGAGCCCCGCAGGGGGCGCCTGCACCTTAGGTGCTAGGCACTTGGTGAGTAGCGTCACCACGGACCCCAGCCACGTGAGCCACCATACCCGCACGCAGGGGGCACCTACTTTAGTAGGTGCTTGGTGAGTGGCGTCACTACGAACCCCAAGCCATGTGGGTTCGCCCACCCACGTCTGGCTGTGCGTAGCATACCCGTGTCCGGGGAAAAGGGGATCCTTGCGGTTGAGCTGAACTCGGGGTATGTTTGGACCCTTCGGGGCCCCCCGGGCAACGCAATACACCGCTTCGGCCCCTGCTTCTCGTAGACGGGTGTCCTGGCTTGGCCCGACCAGGATGATTCAGTCAGTCGCCTTTCTCCACCTCTCCTTCCTATACCTTTCTTCTCCTTCTCCTCTTCCTTCTTATTTTACCTTCTTTGGCGGCAAGGGCAAACCTTGGGTGGCGACAGAACTCTCTCTTGACCCACACTCGGTTATAGCATCCTAGTAGCACTGGTAGAGTAACATACTCAGACAAGCCAGACCTGTTATGAGATGTTACCTATCCCCTCGTTGGACTCCGTGGTGGGTGGTGTGTTAGATGCCGAAGTTCCTGCCCTTCATATGGCGCCCCTCCTCTCTAAACCCGGTTCAAGGCAGGCTTCCAAGAGGCCTCGCCCTGAGCCCCAAGTCATTGGAAAAGCCCCGGAAATGGGAACATTTACAAAGTTTTTTGTGATCCACTCAAACCTTGAAGAGAAACCGGTGTCCAAATTGTCTCCCTTTGTGGTAGCCAAGGTGCTAAAAAACCTCATTGGGTTCTCATACAAAGCAAAAAAACTCCACTCCGGCGATCTTCTCGTTGAAGTAAACACGAAAGTTCAAAGTGAGGCACTCTCCAAGATGACCAGCATAGTCGACGTCGAAGTGTCCGCGAGTCCTCACCGGACGCTCAACACGATCCGTGGAGTCCTTTCTGAAGACGACTTCCTCGACGCTAGCGAGGAAGAAATCCTGGAAGGACTGAAAGATGCCGGCGTTGTCGCCGTTAAACTATTATGTTCCGGAAGGATGGCAAGGAAACCCCATCAAAGCATGTGATCTTGACTTTTGAGAGACACACCCTCCCTGAAACTGTGAAGGCAGGCTATCTCCAGTGTCGCATCCGTCCCTATGTCCCCAACCCGCAACGGGGCTTCCGCTGTCAACGCTTTGGGCATGGGTCACGCAGTTGCCGAGGGAAAGAAACTTGTGCGAAATGTGGAAGCCAGGAACATGTTGCTGACATCTGCGAGGCAGCGGCCCGCTGTAGTAACTGCAGTGGGCCCCACCCAGCTTACTCCCGCACCTGTCCCCTTTGGCGTCAAGAAAAAGAAATTCTTTCCCTAAAGGCAAAGGAGAATAGCACCTACTTGGAGGCTAAGAAGAAGCTGTCCTTCCTGTCAAAGGGAGGTTACGCCGAGGTGGTGCGCAGGGGCCCTGCACCACGCTAGGAGACTAGGGCCACCCAGGTCTCTCCTGAGATCTTGGCGGCTGACCTAAAGGCCCCATTTCTTCAACAGAAGCAGCATGCTGCTCCCCTGGGCAAGGGTGGGCCGGCAATAGCCGTGCCCACCCTGCCCTTCAAGACTGTGGCGCAGGGTCAGCAGGCTTCCTGTTCTCGCAAAGAGGGGGCTTTAGCTGCTTCCTCTGCTCAGAACAGGCCAGCACCGGCTGGACCTGTCAACACTGGCCGTCCTCCTAAAGAGGAGAAGAAGCAAGGCCCTCGGCCTCAGTCCCTGGAGAGGAAGCCAGCAACCAAGGAGCTGCGTGGCTCACACGCAGGTTCCCTCTCGGGAAAAGAGGTGGAACAGATGGACGGGGTAGAGCCCCTCCCCAGTACATCAACCACCTTTCCACCTGGTTCTGGTCGTGGCCGCGGATTGTGACCCCGTGGCACAGACCCTCCTGGGCCAACAGGCAAGTCTGCCTGTGGGGCTCAGGAGAACACTAGCGCTGCCTTGTCTGCCCCCTCATCGACTCCGGGTTCTGACCAGGACGAGATGGAGTGGCAGACTACAAAGAAACACAAATCAAAAACACTCGTAACTCCTCCGAAGTGAGGCAACTGACTCACTTTTCCGTGTGCTCCGGTTTTTGTCCCTAAAATGGCTTTAGTACTCGTACAATGGAACTGTCGGAGTCTTCTAAGAAATCTGGATGATGTAAAGCATCTTCTGGAGGAGTACAAGCCACGAGCGCTGTGCTTGCAAGAGACTCATTTGAGTCCCAGCCGAACCAATTTCCTCAGACGTTACCAGGTTTTCCGGAGGGATCGTCCGAGCTTTGTCAGTTCCTCTGGGGGAGTTGCGGGGGTTCTCCCGAGAGAAGTTCCCTGCGCAGAGGTTCCACTGTCCACACCACTTGAAGCAGTGGCTGTTCGGTTCATGCACCATAAGGCTCTTACAGTATGCTCTTTGTATCTGCCACCTTCTTTTACTTTGAAATCTTCAGATTTGAACTCGCTGTTAGACCAGCTTCCTGAGCCTTTCCTTTTGATGGGCGATTTTAATTGTCACAACCCTTTATGGGGGAGCACACGTCAGGATGTCAGAGGGCAAATTGTTGAGTCAGTTTTAACCACACGAAGTCTTTGTCTTTTTAATACGGGCCAGCCAACCTATTTTAGTCCATCATCTTTGTCATCAATTTCCATCGACCTTTCAATTGGTTCTGCTACCTTACTTCCAGATTTTTCCTGGAGTGTGGATTCCAATCCACGTGGAAGCGATCATTTTCCTACTCTTTTAACCTGTAGCATAGCCCCTCTTTTAATTCATACACGTCCGCCTCGTTGGAAGCTTGACAAGGCTGATTGGGGCCTTTTCTAGCAGGCATCGCTTTTAGCACATTCTCGTCTTGATAGTCTCACAATTGACGAACTCAATCATCTTTTAACTGAGCGCATCCTCACAGCAGCCAAGTTGTTCATCCCGCAGACATGTCAATTTCTTCCTAGGAGGCCAAAGCCTTGGTGGAATTCGGAATGTGAAGAGACACGCAAGAAACAAAATCGGGCTTGGGGTATTCTGAGACGGTACCCCACTAGAGATAACCTCATATCCTTTCGGAAAATGAAGGCCCGTGCACGCTACGTCCGAAGAAAAGCCAAACGGGAAAGTTGGCAAGGCTATGCTTCCACTATAAATAGAAGTACCTCGCCTAAGGAGGTCTGGGATCGAATACACAAGATCAATGGTTCTTATCATGCATTCAAAATCCCCCTGCTTTTTAGGAATGGAACATGCCCAGACACACTCGAGGAACAGGCTGATATTTTTGGAGAACATTTTGAATATATATCCAGTTCACATCATTATTCATCTACTTTCTTTCAACACAAACTGAAGGCTGAGAGCAATCCCTTGAAAACCTCAGGAGGTGAACAGGAGGGATATAATGCTATATTCAGCTTGCGCGAGCTCCTCACAGTTCTTCATAACACAAAGCCCTCAGCTCCTGGACCAGATGGTTTACATTATTCAATGCTACAGCATCTTCATCCTTCTACACTCGACGTCATTTTATATCTTTATAACCGCATATGGCAGGAGGGCTATTTCCCTTCATCTTGGAAGGTAGCACATGTCCTTCCACTTTTGAAGGCTGGTAAGGATGCTTCTTGTGTTTCCAGTTATAGGCCCATTGCTCTTACCAGGTGTCTCTGTAAGACACTGGAGCGAATGATTAATCATAGACTGATGTACTATCTGGAGCATGGTAAGGTGCTCGACAAATTTCAGTGCGGATATCGTTCATCAAGGTCTACAGTCGACCACTTGGTCCGTCTCGAAACTGTTGTGCGTGAGGCCTTTGCACACGGGCAGCACTGCCCCTCAGTGTTCTTTGATCTCGAGAAAGCGTATGACACGGCTTGGCGCTTTGGCATTTTGAGGGACCTGTTTGACCTCGGACTACGTGGTCGCATGCTTCGTGCAATTCAGAACTATTTAGACAGGCGCATCTTTCGAGTCCAGTTGGGAAACACGCTCTCCCGTGAATTTCTGCAGGAAAATGGAGTGCCGCAGGGGGGAGTACTAAGCGTCACCTTGTTTATAGTCAAAATGAATTCCATTGCTTCTGTAATCCCTCCGTCGGTTCAGTATTCACTTTACGTCGATGATTTACAAATTTCAGTTTCCTCCTGTAACCTCTCGGTCTGTGAACGCAGGGTTCAGCTAGGCATCAACAAGCTTACTGGGTGGGCTGACAGTAATGGGTTTAAGTTCTCTCCTGAAAAGACTGCATGTGTTTGCTTCACCCGCAAACGTGGAATCCTTCTTGAGCCAGCCCTAACAATCTACAATAGTAATGTTAGTGTCCAACCTCAGCACACATTTTTGGGTCTTACGTTTGATAGTAAACTGAATTTTAATGCTCATGTAAAAAGCCTGAAACTGAAAGCTCACAAGTCTCTTAATATCCTTAAAATTCTCTCTCACCGGTCTTGGGGCTCGGATCGATTGTGCCTCCTGCGGATCTATCGCTCCTTGGTACGCTCCCGACTAGACTATGGCTGCTTTGTTTATGGGTCTGCCAGACAGTCTGTGCTCAAGATGTTGGATCCCATTCACCATCTTGGGCTTCGTTTGGCTACAGGTGCATTTCGTGCCTGTGCCCAGTTTATATGCAGAGGCTAATGAGTGTTGCCTCGAAAGACGTAGATTCGCATTGGGCATGATGTACTCTCTTCGCATTCGATCTGTCCTCCAGCACCCTACTCGAGAAGTTGTTCAAGAAACACACTCGGAGCGACTCCTTCTCGCGAAACCTAGCGTGATCCCTCCATTCAGTATGCGATTGAAGACCTTGGCCGAGTCTGTCGGATTAGATGTGGCATCCCAGGTAGTCGAATTCCCTGGCATCATAGCACCCTGGGAGAACCCTGACATTCACTGCAACCTGTCTCTTGCACAGTATAACAAGAAAAACACTTCAAGTACTGTGCTTCTTCAAGAATTTCATGAACTCGCTCAATTGTATGAACATTATACAAAGTTTTATACAGATGGAACAAAATCAGAGGCCTTTCTGGGTTGCTCTGTCATTGGCTCTTCAGTGGAAGTTGTAAGGCGGATAAATACTGCTGCTACCATTCTCACAGCAGAACTGTACGGCCTCCTTTTGGCTACGGAACACATAGCCCGCCACAGGATACCCCTGGCAGTGGTTTTCACTGACTCTCTTAGTGCCTTGCGAGCCATCTCTTCACTGCTGCCTAGAAGCAACACCCTTGTTGTTGAAGTTCAGAAGAACATTATTGTAGCAGCCAGAAAGAATTGCGCCATTGTCTTTTGTTGGATTCCCAGCCATGTTGGTATCCCAGGCAACGAGGTGGCCGACCGTGCTGCCCGCACATGCGTCAGCAGGGAGGTAGATATTAAAAGGATCCCTTACATGGACTATCGCCCTTCTGTGAGGTCTCGCTTACGAGCACAATGGCAAGCCGAGTGGAATGAGGAGATCTACAACAAGCTGCACCTCATTAAACCAAACCTGGGTGAATGAGCGAGCGCCCGGCAGCAGGAACGATTTTATGAAGTAATACTGTGTCGGTTGCGCATTGGCCACACGCATCTGACCCATGGCTACCTGCTCCGGGGGGAGGATGCCCCTTTATGTGAACAGTGTGACCTACCTCTAAGTGGTCTTCATTTTCTAATTGAGTGCCCTTTCTATGAACGGGAACGCCAATCTCACTTTGCACAGTTATACAGAGAGCACATTCCCTTACACCCAATGGTTTTATTGGGTGATGAACCATTCGTGACTTACAATCAGGTTTTTAAGTTTTTAGATGCTATTGGTCTTCTATACATCGACTGTGAACTTCAAAGCTTTTCACTCATGCCCATTTTTGTTTGTGACATTCTCCGGTTCATTTTCATTCCTTTATTTTTAACCCTGACCACTAGAGTCCTTTCTTCTCGCTTACCCTCAATGCAATAGTTTCCTTCTTTGGTGCTCTTTGGCCTTAGCAGCCCTTGCGCCATAAAACCCCAATCCAATCCAATTTTGTCGTTGCTTGAAAACCGCGGTGAGAGGATAATGGTCGGTTACTCGTGTGAACTTCCCTCCGAAAAGGTACTTATGAAACCTCTAGACGGCGAGTACTATGGCAAGCACTTCTTTTTCTATTTATGAGCAGTTCTGTTCGGGCGTCGTCAGCGTCCTTGAAGCGTATTGGACCGGTCTGTGAACACCCTTGCACACCTCATGAACCAAAACTGCTCCTACGCCATAATCACCCGTATCGCAGGTCAACCGAACAGGCTTACTTGGGCAATACAACGTCAAGATAGCGGCACCACAAAGAAGCTCCTTAGCTTTCCTCGCACACTGTTCACATTCTTTGAACCGCAGCCAGTCAGCCACCTTTTCCAGCAGATTATACAGAGGTCGTAACAGTGTTGCCAGATCTGGCAGAAACTTCGCATAGAGGTTTCACATTCCTAAAAAAAAAAGAACACTTCGAAGCTCTTGAACATTTGTTGGAGGTGGGGCGCTTTTTGACCGCTTCCACCTTTTCGGGACACGGCCGAACACCATCTCTGCCAAGGACGTACCCCAAATACTTCACTTTGTGTACAAAAAACAAATTTGTGCTCGTCTTTATATTCAAGCTAACACTCTGCTTGGCAAGCAGTTCCAACACCCGTTTCACATCGTCAAAGCACTCATCATAACTTTCGCCTCCAATCAACAGATCGTCGATGTAGCATGCAACCTATTGCAACCCCAGCAAAATTTTATTGATGGTCACCTCAAAGATGGCCGGACCGTTTGAAGAAACGCCGTGAGGCAATCGCGAAAATTAAAAAAAAAACCGAGGTGCGTGGCAACAGTCAGCGCTTTTATCGAGTTGCTATCAAGTTGCAGTTGCAAAGACGCAGCGCTCAAGTCAAGAAGAGCAAACACGCGGCATCCCCTGATCGTCGCGAACAACTCGTCCACCAACGGCAAGGGGTAGTGCTCTGTACGCAAGTTGAATTTTACTGATACGCTGTAATCGCCATGGACAGGAATCTTTCCGCCGGGCTTCAAAACAATGACCAGAAATGTTGCCCATGCCCAGTCACTCGTCTTCACGGGCGACAAGATACATTTGTCCACCATGCACCTTAACTCACATTCAACAGCGTCTATGAAGGCAAACGGAACGGTATGATGCTTGCAGAACGCTGGCTGAGCACTATTTGTTGAAATCGAGGTTCGCAGCGAACCCAGTTATGGTTGTGGAATTTTGTTTAAAAACTGACGAAAATACCATCTTTAAAGGGATACTGAACCGAAATTTCGAGCTCAGAAAACAAGGCTGGGCGGATAGGCGGGACGCTGCGAAACCAAAAAACATCCCTCATACAGCGATATCTCTAACGGATCGCCGTATTTTTTGGAAAAAAATGCCCGATTGAACACGGCCGACAAGGCCGACGAGACAAGAGACGTCACGATTCCCATTCCCTCTCCTCCTCGCTACGTCCCGTCGAGCTGGTGAATTGGAGCGATGAGGAGAGAAGCGAGGCTGCTTCCCCTCATTCTCAAATTCTCCCGGAGGACAGTGACGGTCAAAGACCTCGGTTGATCGCGCCCTTCTTTCCCAACAGTACTGCCATCTTTTTGAGATATCGTTATAGGAGTGGTGTTTTCGAGTTCGTAGCGTCCGGCTCAACGCTTCTGCTGCCTTATTTTGCGAAATCCAAATTTCGGTTCAGTATCCCTTTAACGTCTCGAGTTTTCTCAAATGCCGTAACTGCGAAAGACGAACCTCCAGTTCAGCTATACATACTGCAGCCAGCCTCTATCAAGCTGCTTTGGAAGCCGCACATTGCTGTCCTTTACAACCATTGAAGGCTGCCTATGCTTCCCAATACCGCTATCTACCGCGACGTCTGCGACTCCGACAACGTTAAATTTTTCTCCGGTGTAGGTACGCAAGCTGAGGTTATTCCGCTTTAACGCTCTTTGAGGTAGGATATATCAATACGCTTCCTCTGGCACGAGGATAATCACCGAGCCCGTGTCTATTTCCAAATCTGCATCGCGACCTGCCACTTTCAAAGTTGTCGTGACCGGTGGCCCCCCTGCAACAAAGCAAACGTCTCGGGGACCATCATTAGGGGGCTTCGCCTTACTCTTGGTCTGCCTTCCTCTACACACATTTATGATACGTCCCTGTTTTCCGCAATAGACCCCTTTCGAAATTGACGCTGCCGATGATTAGAAGGTCGGAACCACTGCACAATGGCGGAACAACTGCATCGAGGAACGTGAGGGTCATTCGAAAAGATAGCGAACGTCGGAGGGCGGCGAATACTACGAGCCGACGAGCCAATCAAACAGTGTGGAAAGTGCAACGTCACTGCGCTCATCACCTTTCCTTTTCGGTGTGTGTTTTCTCCAGTGTGCAGTGACGTTGAGGTTTAAGTCAACCTTTGTGCAGGGCTTAAACAGCTGCCAACAGAGGGCAGTATTTCGAAAGCTTTGCCGCCTCATTTTCCGGTTTTATGGCGTTCACTTTCAGGAAAATCCGGAAGCGTTTCAGGTGGTCGTCGGATGTCTCCTCGTCCGGGTAGAACTCGTGAAACTTTGGCGTGTTATCCGTTCATTGCATCCTCGTTGCCAGTCCGATATCGAGACAACACATGCAGCCTGCTTCTATCGCACCCTCGTTCCAACTGCCGCGGTGCGTTTATTGTCATTAACAAGAAAACAAGATACGCTCTGGCCTCCTAGTGGGAGTCATTTTATGTCGAGTCACAACAGTTTCCGCCTTGCAGATTTCCATACAGCTTCTCAGAAGTGCCAGTTTTACAGGCGCTTCGTTCCAACGAATGTTTCGTCTGCTTTCTTAGAAAGATGGAGGACGGTAATGACACTTTTGAAGAACGACAGCGCCCTCTTTAGTCGCTGGAGTAGGCGACGTAATGATACCGTGGTTTCGTAAGCAGAAGGTAAGAGGAAAATAAAATAAGGTGGAAGATTTATGGGCCTATTTGTCTTCCGTATCCTGACATGTACCGGTTTCGCACGCCCGAATAAGCCAAATCCCAGACACCCTATCACGCGTATTCAGATCAAACACAAAGTTCTACAACGTGGAAAAAAAACACACACACGCAAAAAAATAAACGCGAACATTAATCTAACCATCGTAAGGAAACGGCAACATCCGCCTTTTTTCCCCCGTGCTTGCTACATTTCTTATTATTTTTGTCCTATTTTGTTTAATGTTTTGTCTTATAACAATATGAAAAAATGCGGCGTCTTCGGTATCTTCGGCTGCCTTCTTTGTAGCAGATCGAGTGGCGTAAGACGTTTACGGATGCTGATGGAACGGTTTTGAAAGGGGCGGGGAGTGGTAGACGAAGGACCTCGAACAGGCTCGCAACGACACAAACGAAACGCGCGTTCAAAACCCTGGAACTAAAACGTCTTTCTCCCCTTTCATCCCACTGGTTGCGTCAATATCAGACGCGGGCCGTCGGTTCTGCTTAAACCGCGAATGCTAACAAACAAAATTAAAAGTGAAAACGAAAACGAGTCAAAAGCGTAGCAGTCGCTCTAGCGTTTATCCTTTCTTTTTCTTTTTCCACCTGTTTTTTTTTTATTATTGACTATTTTAAACCAGTTTTGGGGTAAAAGATGTGCTGTCAAAAGCCGACGTGCACTATCGCAAATTATTCGCTCGAAAAAGCCGATATGCCGCCGAATAAAACATAACTTCCAGACTCCACCCCCGCCTCCCCGCCGAGTCTGAGTACTGCCATTATAGATGTATTCTTTTTTGGAAGTTTCGCTTATTCCCTTTCTCTGTGACAGCGGCATTGTTGTTTAGTTATTGCGCCACTTTGCGTTCAGTATCGCTTTTTTGTATTTTTAGATCTAGCTGTATTTTCCGTTCTTTGAGGTTCCAAGTTTCGGATGTTCTTTGCAGATTTCGACCTTGAAACTGCGATGAAAAATAAGCTCTGGTCGGTGGGAAATATATCACCAGCTGGCGGCCGGCGTTTCTTTTTTGTTTTTCCTTTTTTTGTCTCTGATTTTGTTGTATGTTTTAGTTTGAAGGCTTTGCTTTTGGGTAGATGATAGGGTTCAAAGAGTAGTGCCGTTTTGATGTGGGAAGTAATTGGTATCAAGAAATGTCTCGTGCTACTTCAAGGAGTATAAAGGAGTTGGAATGGTCGTGGTCTAGAAATAACAAGACGGGCACTGGCTACGAATCAAAAGATGCAATTAATCTCTTAAACGAGACTTTTATAAATGGTCGCGCCAGTTTTGGCTTTTAGTAGGCTAATTCTTTTATAACGAATCACCGTTCGGTATACACTGAATACTTATTCGTTTATAACCCAATATTTCTCTATTTCGTCTCTAAATTTTAGTCGGAAGGGGCCAGCGCCGCCGGAGGCTTATGGTCCAACATATAGGCAGCTACGCGATCTGGTTTGTTTGTATGCGAGCACCGGCGCACACACACGTCTAGAAGCCATTTCACACGAAGCAACTGCGCGAAAAAAATGCGGTACGATTTTCAGTCTCGTGTGACACAGAAGTCAGTAGAACGACGGACATTTGTGTTTTGAAGGACGACGTTTCGTATGTCTGCGTCCACTACCCTTTTTTTAATTTTTGTTAACTATAGTATATTTGTTAACTATAGTACAAATTAAATCTCCGTTACAGTACTGTGCTCATTACAAGTGATCAAATTTGTAATAGATTACTTGTCCAGTAATTTTGGTATCCTTTTTTTTTCTTTATTAGGTAATAACCGCGATAGCAACGTGATAATTCTTAAAAAGGAATAAAATTAGTTCTAATCGTTACGAAACATAGCTTTTCTACCCGTTGTTGTTATCTTTCTCCACAAAAATACAAAAAAAAAGCATTTCTTTCTGGCGGTTTTTGCTTCCCCAAGTTTCCAACCGGGGAAAGATTCGGACCCTCAGGGGAATGGTTTATCAAAAGAGGTGGATTGACAATATTAGTATTCTGTAGTGTAGTGTGTTTGATTTCTCCAAATAATATACAGTGTCTAATTTTAATTCGAACTGTGTTTCTTTCTTCAATGGGAATGGAGGGCTGGACGAGTTCTGTTTTCACCATGTATTTATCAGGATCAGCGGACATTATATGAGGGGACAACCGCCATGTTAATTTGAATAATTAACTAAAATTCGTTAATTAGCTTCTTTAATTTTTGGTTTTAGGGGTCATGCCAGAATTGCAGTACGGACGGCAATTACTATTAGAGGTCAGACAAACTTTAAAAAATTGCGAATAGGTAATGGTTTTTGAGTCATTAATCGACCTATTTCCGCGTTTTTCTCGGAGCGATTTCAAAAATTGTGATTAAGAGGAGCGTTGCAAGCCATGCTCGCAATGACGCTTGGAAGAGTGACGTAGTCGTTTTAGTCACGTAATCACTTCTGTCGTCGGCGCACCCACCAAGGAGACGCTGTTGAGATAGCGACGACGTGACTGAAAGGACCACGTCACTCTTGCAAGTGTTATTGCAGGCTCAAAGCGCAGTTTTTATATTGAGGAAAAAGAAAAAACGCGAAATTTGTTTCATTATAATTGAGAAAAAAAAAAAACAATTACCTTTTTACAAGTTATTTTACTGGTCTGGCCTCAGATAGCAATTGTCGTCAATACTGCGATTACAACATTACCTCTAAGAGCAATCATAAAAAGTGGATTAACTGATTTAAGTTAAGTTTTCAACTTACCGTGACGATTATCCCCTCATCAAATGTCTGCCGAGCCTGATAAATATAGGGTGACCCAAGTAAGCAGGCTCGGTCTAAAATGGACAGCAAAAATCGACGCCTACACGTAGCAATCTTAACTTTTCGTCAAAGGTGTATTTCACAGGTCGTTTTTTTTTTTTTTTCTTGTAAAATTAAAAAGCATAGCTCCCTTTCTGTAAAAAATAGGGCCAAGAAACTTGCAAAGGTCAACGGCGGGCGGCGACGCAGACGGCCAAGTCGAGTAGCGGGGCTCGTTCGCCGCGCGTATTGGTAGATGGCGCTACCTGCTTATTGAAACGGCTCGCATCAACCGTGGTTTATTAAAATGAACACAATCTTTTTGTAATGTACCTTTGGTTAAAAAATTAAATGCGGACAATAAAAGCAAAACTTAAAGAAGAAAAAAAACGCGTCTGTATAACCACGGCGCTTGTCCTGCCAACGGATGTCGACTGCGTGTCGTCTGCTTTCTTTCGCTGGTTGGTTGCACGCGCCCCGCAACTCGACTTCATCGTTTGCGTCGCCACCCGCCGTTAACCCAGGCAAGTTTTTTGGCCCTATTTTTTACAGATAAACCGACGTGTGAAATACACCTTTGACGAAAAGTTTAGATTGCTACGTGCAAGCGTCGACTCGTACGGTCCATTTTAGACCGAGCCTGGTGACTTGGGTCACCCTATACATACTGAAGACATAATTCGGGTTACACTCACCCCCTGTTTTTATGAAATCTGTTAAAATTTACGGTAAACACCCCGTATAGAATGTAAACACCCGTTTTTAAACCTGCACAAAAATCTACCGTTTTGAGAAAGTACTCGCAAAATTGCCAGTTACTTTTTCAAGTAATGTTCAATTGCAATACCTCTCAAGTAATCTAGCAATCTAATTGAATACATTTAAACCAAGCGTAAATTGGACACTTTTTTTAGTACCGTGTACACGACTAAATAGGCTTACCTTCGGAGAGCCACCTGGGCCGCCATGACCCGCTGCCTCTCGACGACCAGTAGGCAGTTGGGACAGCGGCAGTCCTTCCAACGGCAGCTCTTCTTGTGCCCCTTCAGGCAGGACACAACCCCGTGGTTCCGACAGCGGGCGCACTTGGGCGTTCGCAGGACCCGTCCCATCCTAGGGACCCCCGTTGCCGAAGTCGACGTAGTCGCGGTTGTCGTCGCGGCAGCCGATGCGGCGGTCGACGTGGCCGAGGACGTGCCGGCTTCGTAGGGACGCTCCGAGGAGTCCGGTTCCCGGTAGGGAGACATGGGGCAGAATCGTAGCGAGGGAGTGAAGCCGTCCGATCTCCGCACTGCGCACACGCGGGGATCGAAGGACGGGAAAGTTACACTCTGAATCGGGTTCCACGTAGGATGCAATTAACTTAAAGGGTCACGGAAACGACAGGACGTGGCCTCGAGCTCTCTACTTCTCGCTTCAAGATAGGCCAATGAGAATCCCAAGTGCCTCTGCACGGCCAAAGGTACTGTAGGTGCGAGCATTGCCGCTTGGTGGCGTTAACGAGTGACAATCTCGCCTAGTAGTATTATCCGAGGGATGTACGCCCTATGGCCTATGCATAGCTTGCCCGTAACGTCGCTCGCTGCCGTGCAGGTATTTTATGTGACGCGAGCGTTCGGTTCACCGTGTTTGTTTCACACCACAGAAGCATGAGCTCGAGGAAACTACTAAGTAGAAATAGACGTCAGTATACCCAGCGATGGCGAGTCCGACACATGCAAGCTATGTATATAAGATATTCACTGGGTGCCATATTTGAGCGCGTTATTAGCGGATGGGGCCGGGGGGGGGGGGGGGGGGGGGGGGAGTGGTATGGTTGCCAGGTAGGGGTTCCCGCATCCTCAGATCAAGCAGCACTTTGGAAGTCTTCGTCAAGCTTCGCGCTTCCGTTCAAGCCTGAGTTGTCTATACATTTACACTGTACTTCCATGAGTGGCGCTGGGGCGGGAGGCGTTCAACGTCAGAACTACATTGCTTCCCAACTACCGGGAAGTGTTGAGCAATTGTCTTATTCGTTTTAAGATTTCTTTGCGTGTGATTACGAGCGGAAGACTGGTGTTTTTAAAGTGCTGACACAAGGTTGTTTCTGGCTAAACAAAGAAATAAGAACTAAAATTTTGTTTCCTTACGCCTTTAACGTTCCACACAGTCTATCAGGGGCAAGTCAAATTTTATGTGGCTGGGGGATTTTATCTGGAGCGACGGTTCTCCTTTTTTCTTATTTATTTGTTATCTGGAACACGTTGATGCTATATGAATTGACGTTACACTCACATGTTCCAATTAGGTGCCCATTTGATCCAATTAAAACTTCCAGAGAGTGGTCTTCTTGGCATTCATTGTTAACGATTAATAATTATCTGAAACACTGCTTTTCCTATACCAGGCATGCTCACAGTTGTCTTAAACACTGCTTTGTATAAACTACAAAGTATGTGGAACGTGGCTCTTCCTGGTTAACGGAACTTCTTTGTAACAACGTTTCGGAACTTAAAGGGTATGAGATTGAGACTGTAGTAAGGGTTGGCACAGGCGCACCAGGTCGACGTCTTGTGGATAGCGAGGCTGGAGTGCTAGATTTTCCACATCTCCTATGATAAAACAGCACTGCGTTGCCACCTACGTCCGATAACACCAAGTTTGCAACCAACTGTATTTTTTGTTAAATTTAGATAACACTCTTTCGCTTCGGACATAGCTGAGAACGAAACCTATCTCATCGGTTCGCGGGGGAAAGAAATGTATGATTTGGGGAGTGCCAAAAACCAGCAGCGCCGTATAAAGTGACGTGGTGTGGGATTACGGTTCGCCCACCTGACAGGCACAAGCGGCAGTGAAATAGTTATTCTAAGTAGTTGGTACAATACGTAGCAAAAATCAGCATTATCAGCAATCAGCACTTTGGGGTCTTCACTGACCTTTTCCCCGCGTTCTTGGCACTCACTATTTTAAAGAAACGGTGGTGCACTGCCTTGAAAGTATAGGTTAATCAACATATTTTGCGCATTTGCGTGGTGAACACAAAGTACTTCTTGACAATTTTCGCAACATTAGAGACATCGCCGCCGTCTCTCAAAATTTTGGAAACTTCTGAATTTGAGTCAACGAGGGTTATAAAATGTAACTACCGGTAGTAGTTTTCCTCTTCCAGATGTTATAACTAATTGAGTATATAATTGGTTACACTCACGCAGGAAACCTTGTGACCGATAGGACGTCAATTACAATTTTTTTATGGAAGACAGTTTACCAAAAAAAAAAAAATTTCGTACGAATTTTATGCGGAGCAGAAGTTTGCCTGCTTCTTACACAGGGGAAGCGATGATGTCAGAACGCCGAATTCTTATTGGCTGATTGAAAACAAAATAGTTGGTAGACCCCAAGGCATCTAGCAATGAGGTCTACCCCCTATCCTTTCAATCAGAGCCGATCAGAGCTCGGCGTCGTTTTGACGCCACTGCAACTTCTGCACAAGAAGCAGACGACTTGCTCTCCGTATAGGCTTGTGAGCTTTCGGTGAACTGGTTCATATTACAACATTATCTGGAAGGGCACTATTAGTCGTCTCAGAAAGACACACACTGCCCCCCCCCCCCCAAAAAAAAAAACACAAAAAAAAAAAAACTTGGAATTTACTGTTTTGACTAGTAACTTAAAGGGAGGGGGTGGGGGGGCGGGGGTTCGTTGGACGAGTGTGTTAGCGCTCCTCAGCTCGGAGGATGTGGTGCGGAAGTTCGCGTTGCAGAACCTAGGACTCCTTGGTTTAATTTCCACCCTTGCCCGTTTAGATCATGGTGATTATCGTGCCGGCATGCGTTCGTATAATAAAAACTGAGCGTTAAACGTTAAAGACCCCAGGCTGGCAGTTTCACTACACAGGCTAAATTCCTCGTTTACAAAGAGGCACGGGACGTTCATTGGGGCTGGCTAATTTACCACCGTCTAAACCAGGGGTTTCAAGACCCCGACCCACAGGCCAGATACAGTCCGTGGAAGTCTTCCGCCAGGCCCACGGCCGACCGTGGTCTTTCCAATGAAAGCCGGCCCGTGGCCTGCCTCTAGAAAACACGCTGCTCCCGGTGCAAAAAGAAGTGCGTGAAAATAAACTGCTCCACGACGCGCTCCCAATGCACAAACGAAGATAACAGAAAGAACGATAGAAATTGCACCGTAACGCCGGTCCCCTCGCCATGGTTTTAATTTAGAATTTTTGTCATCAGCAACCATTCTTAGTCCCCTGCTTTATGTCTTTGTAACTACGCTAAAATTCCTTTGCGTTCTCATGTATATTGTGCTTAGTGTATTCTTTCACAAATATTGCATGTTGTCAGCGTTAGTTTAATCATTTTCGTTAGTCTTTTTCACTGCACCAATGTGCCAAACACAAGTGTTGTATCGTGTCAAAATTAGCTAAATATTAAATTTCAATTGAAATATATAAATGTTCATCCACCCTAGGTTTTTTTTTTATATCTACTCTAACATTTATTTTTGTGTTTGAATGCCTATCTAGGTTTTTATTTATCGAGTTTTTCCTCGTTCTTAATCACTCCTTTTTTTCCCCCGGACCCTGGAGGCTACGACACATTTTTCTAATCCGGCCCGATAGTCAAGACGTTTGGAGACCCCTGGTCTAAACAAACACGCAACACAATTATTAGTCACTTTTTGTCACGAGAGTAGCATGTTCAAATGTCAAGCTCAGAGTAGCCTCTGTCTTTCAGCAAACACACTTCCTGTCTCGGTCGCACAACGCGGACATTCCCGCTGAAATCAAACGCCTTGGAAACATCTCCAAAATATTTACAAACCACTACACGTCTCAACAAGGAAAACGCGAGCTCGGGGAATAGTCTGTTTCCTTCACGAAATTCCGCACTTCGAAGTGAGATTATAGATGTCCTTCCGGCAAACGGAGGAAACGGCCCACGAATCTAGAGTTACGAGTACGTTGATGATGGCGTCCGATAAAATGACTAACCTCTAGCCTCGACACCGGGCGAATCCCTCGTCATTGTACACAGCGTGCCTCGATTTTAGAGTGCTCCCAACTGCCCTATCAGGGTCACGTGTTTTTGTGGGCCGCGTTTGAGGCGCGCGGACTTGCGGTTAGCTTGCGCAGGGATCGTCCGCCATTGAAGTGCGGACGCTCTCCATGGATTGAGTTGCTCCGTCTCTTAAATCTAGACTCTCTAGTACACACATCTCTCTCCGAAACTCCCGAGGAACCGAAAAAAGACGGATCCGAGTTCCGGGCATACTTGGCGAGCTTCGAGTCGGTGTCTGAAACGATTCGGACTTTTTTTCGGATCTCGCGTCCTCTATTCAGACGTGCAGGCGGGTTTTGTTATCTGTCGGCGCGTTTGTTTGTTCAAAGCCACCGCACTGCCATCCTTTCATCTTTGCAACATGTCTCTAAACATTCCTAAATGCGTACGCGTTCTTTGTATGCAGAGTACACATATGTGTCTGTCTTTAGTGCGCGGGTATTAGATTTCCGGCCTCCGAGAGGCAGCGCCGTGAATGCGGCGTCGGAGTATATGCTTATTTTCGAGTCTTTCTCATTCTCTCTCTCTCTCTCTACCCTCCTCTTTCTTTTCTCTAGAGACAGAGAAGGTAATGGTCGTTGCTGTCAACGTCTGTGTACGTGTCATGAATGGCGTGTAATACGAGCGAGGTTTCCAAACGCAAACGTCAAACGATACCCGGAACTTTGCGCAATTGCCTATAAATCTCTATAAATGCCTAAATACGTCGTTATAAAGTGTGCCTGCCTTTTTCTCAAATTGACTTCGGAAATTGACATTTTTTTATATTTTTGCCAAGATTGTGCAATTTATAGGTATTTCTTTATCCCTGTTTGCTTTTCAAAGACAATGTTGTTGTTTTTTTTTTGTTTTTTTTTGTACTTATGAATGGAGACTGCACAGGCAATCTCCGCTTTTGATGGGACAACGTACGAGAAAGACTTTGAAGTGACAAGCAGATACCACTTCTACCAATAGAATAAAGAAACTGATAAAAAAAAAATCAAAAACGTGCGACTCTGCGAATGTTAAAAAGTGCTCTAATAAAAAAGTCAAACTCCCTCCAAAAGAAGAGCTTAGCCCACAAAACACTTTATGCCTCACTTATCTACATCAAACATCGAGTGACGTCGAAGAAAGTGTTGCAAAGTGTGAGGCAATGCTTAGCAAGAGCAGTCTGAGTGCCAGAACATGTCATTCATTTTAGCCTGCTTCCGCGAGGCACTATAGTTCGAAACATCGCTGTGAGGCAGGCGAATGCTAGCTTTTCTTACCATTGCAGCGACATTCTGTTTCTGTAGAAACGATGTTAAATACACTTACTTGTGCCGTTTGATTAATTTTAAATCAGCAAAAACGTTCTATTATATACTTGAAGGAAAGAATCAGTGTCATGCTTGGCTATTTGAAATTTTTTGAGTGCCTAAATATCTGGGCCCTAGTTATAAGTAGTTGAGCGAGGTCGCGAAGACATGGAGTACGCGTACATCATATCCTACAATAGCGATTAACTTTTTCTTGGCTGCCGACATTTGACTATCGTGTGTACTTCTGCTACGTGTAGCCGGGTTGTCGTATGCTTCCTGGTGCAAACTTCCGCCAAGTTACTGAGAATATACAGTAACATTCATCTCTTTATTCATCCGTGTACAGTCGGCGGCATTATGAGCTGGCTCAACATGCCGTTGGCTGGAGTGAATTAAATACCGCATATGCGGTGCAGATGCGGGCAGCTTAAAACAACCTGGTGCTGCGCATCCGAACCAACATAGGCATGACGAAGCATGTTGGAAAAACAGTATGGCGTCTTATAG
Source organism: Ixodes persulcatus (assembly GCA_013358835.2). Taxonomy (NCBI): domain Eukaryota; kingdom Metazoa; phylum Arthropoda; class Arachnida; order Ixodida; family Ixodidae; genus Ixodes; species Ixodes persulcatus. The sequence continues at coordinate 300,204 of JABSTQ010009657.1, read as the reverse complement.
TTATTTTCATATGCTAGATATATACGCCGTGACGCCATTCGACGTGGCAAAAACTGTAACTATTTCTTGTATGCAGAGCGTAAGCCTTTTTATCCGTGTGAGCTTGGAGCCGCGAACTAAGCTTACGTTTTGCAGTAACGACACTTTGGCAATTTCGACGCTTAAAATCCTTGTTTCCAGTTATCTGAAGGCTTTAAATTAAATTGCAGGAAATTTTTTTTTTTGTCATTTAGAACTTAAAACAGTCCGCGACACTGCGCTTGCGCAGATGCGTCATCTCTCGCGAATCTCGTTTCTTCGCAAGCGCAGTGCCCATGTGGGCAAAGCGCGACTTGTTCGTAAGCAGTGTGTTGTTCACGAACCCGCATTCTTTCGAATCGTAACAGTCGCCAAACCCTCCCACTCTATATACGCGCAGCACCAAGATGGCGGCTACCGCACGAAAATCAGTAAATCCTCCACCGATACTCTAAGCGTACCTTGTTCGATATCTCTTGAGGATTCTTAGCGAAGCCATTGTCTGAGTTTCCTAAATTTATTTGATCGGTACTGCTCGTACCTTAACTTGCAAAATATTTGACGCCGGATGTCTAGACAGCCACTGGTCTGTCTGTCTTTGAGGTATGGCGACACTGGTTCGCGCTGTAGACAAAAGTTGTTGTTTTTTTTTTACCCGGGAAGGGGGGGGGGGGGGGCTGAGTTTGAGTTTGAGTTTGAGTTTGCCATGCGAATGAGCCAATTACAGCTACTTTTGCTTCACCGCTCGACTTTCGACAGACCGTTTTCGGGACGCCTATACAGAGGGGAATACGACGCACTTTATATGCAAATTACGTCATTTGCAAAGTGCCGGCACTACGAAACGCTCGACATCCACTCCTTTCCCCCGGTGCGAGCCTAATGAATAATTGGCCCAACCTTAGCGTTCGCACCCTAAAGCAAACAGCTCCGTCGAGTCGTGAAGCGGCCGCCGACAATCAGTGCTGAACATGATGGGGGGAGCACGGAACAGATTGTACTCAGCTTTTAAACTGATTTGTTGTATGACTTTTTATGCAACGGGGGAAGTCTCCGCTGAAAGGTTGGAATTTGATCGCTGGAGTGCGAGTGATCGCTGTAGAATTGAACTAAAGCCCCAGTCGCACAGTTCATACATCATACAAAAGAGACACGATGTCGCTACATACGTGATGACAGGATTATCTACGGACAGACCTCGAGCATTTGCCGAGGCACGTTTGCTTCATGAATATGCAGGCTTAGAAAACGTTTAAAGACTGTTTTTGTATGACCAATGTGAGACAACCGTAATACAACGAGGAAACACCCCTCAAACATAGTCTGTAGACTGTCTTTTGTATGATGTATTAGAAGCGGGACCGCGGCTTTAAAGTATTGATCTCATTCCACGTGCTACCAGCCCGTGTCAAACACTGCGTAATTTGAGAAGTGACAGGTTGATTTGAATGCCATGGAGACCGAGGGCATACATAGTTTTACTTCGTATTTTTCACCATTTATCTCTTTATTTAGGGTGGGCGTTCTTTCGGGACTTTGCGGTCCACGGATTTCAGTCGCCCCTATCCAGGGGGTAGCATGGTTAACATCGGGAGTCGTGTGCCCTTGTAACAAAAAAATAACGAGATCGAGAACGTGGTTCTTGGGCGGGGCCTGATTTTTACGAGAGGAAAGAGCAAATTCTTAAGTTGATGGCTCGCTTCATCTGGACCTGCTGGGCGATACCCCTGCTGTGCTTTCAGAGAAATCGTGTGTTATTGCAAGCTCATCGTGTCAGCGGCAAGCGTCCCGATAAGGAGTTTTCACTGGTAACCATGGCTGTGTGTTTCGCGGAATAAGCGCGTGCTGACGGCGAGCAACCGCTAGATTCTTTTCGCACGTTCGAAACTGTTGTCCGCGGCAGATCATACACCTTTGATACAACTCGGGACGATAACGACGTGGGAACACTTTCTATCGTTTGATGTTCGTGTGTCGAAAAAGAGGCGACGTCGGAATAGAGTGGCCTTCCGCCTAATGCCAGAGACGTTTTTACTTACTAGATCACAGATGAGTCCCGCAGTAACTCTTCCCGGTTGTTCCTTCCCGGTTGGTTGGTTCCTTTCTTGGGTGAAGAACCGATGACAAAACCGAAACTGGTACCTTTCCTCGAAGTCCCTCGAAGTAGTCCAGTCAACAAGGAACACACGTTAAGCTCACTCTACACCCGGGCCTATTCTAAATGGCTTCAACTGGATGTACGAGCACTAGTACTTCCGTATCCAAAGCCAAAACCCTTCGAAACATAAGCCCTATAATGAAATTTCTCCACCCAATCTGAAGTGAGAGTATAGTCAACTTTCGAACCCAGTGTCGCTCACTCCCAAGTCGTTTTCCACGGAACCCAACTCCGTCACATCACGTCCGTCTGCTAAGCACTCCTCTGAGCGAAAATCCAAAGTCTCACCCAAAGAGTACTCGCACCCCGCGCATGCGCGGCGACTCTTCACAAAGAGCTACAACTTGGCCCGGCCAGGCGGTAAGTCGCACTCGCAACGGCTGTCGGGTTTCACGTGGCGGCGCGAGGAGCGTTTTTCGGGAGGTTACAAGCAGCGTCTGGAATTAGTCTCGTTTATTTTATTCGTTTTTGTTTTCTTTGACTCTCTCCGTTTTCTTAGCGTGAAACGAAGGAAGACGGCTCTCGGTTTTAAAATAACGGTGACTCTGTGTGGCTGTCGCTGTTTCCGACACCGGTCGCATGCACCGCCTTCTACCGGAGAGCCATCTCAATGGCTTCCTTTCATTCGGGACTTCCTAAGTTATTTTTTATCGTTTTATGAGCGGGGAGGAGGGTTGGTGGGGTTGGGTCAGGAACTTGGGTCCGGGGTGGAGCTTAGCTCTGCTAAGATACTGCTCCGAAAGTTTTTTTTTGTTTGTTTGTTTGTTTTTCAGGGGGAGGAGGCGGCATGGGTGTATAAGAGATCGTCTGGGCCTGCCTCCAGCGGCTCTAGTCTGGAAAGAGTGGGAAGGGTAAGGGTGGGGAGAGAGAGGAGGGGGGGGGGGGGGTCTTGTGGAAACGTGGCTGAGGTAGTTGGCGTTGTCTGGAAATATCTTGAAACGAAAGTGCCGAAACACGAGAAAAAGAAAATAGAGAAAAAAGAGGAACCGGAAAGGGAGAAGCGATGAACTCTCGTTACATGAGACACCTCCTACATTTTCTTTTCTTTCTTTTTATTTCCTCTTTTTGTTTATTTATTACTTAAGCCGACTCGCTAATCGGAACCGTCAGATAAAATCGAGGTAAAAGGACGGAGGCACGAGGGGTACGAGACAAAAACTGGGGGTTGTTGTGCTACACGGCACGGCGGGAAAAACAAATCGTGACAAACAGAGAGAGAGAAAGACGAAAGACGAAAGAAGGGCTAATTGAAACAAGTATTTAGTCCTACCTGAAACTGTAACAAGCTACACTGATTTAAAACAAAACTGGGAGGGGGGGGGGGGGGGTGATGCGGCAATTATGGGTTCAGAGAGACAGAATAGATGTGTGTTACAGGTCTGGCGACATACTTATTTTGGCTGTGAACGAAATACGCGGAACTGTAGTCACTCACAGTCGCAGCTCAATAAAGATGGGGTGGGGAGAGCCCCCAACCTTTTATTCACAAGTGAACGAGTTGAACGAGTTGGCACCAAAGATTTTTAGAATTTTCTAGAATTAAAAAAAAAATTTAATTGAATTTGTTTTTAGAATTGTACACTACGCGTGCTAAGTGAGAGTGGTACTGATGACGCAGTGCATATATTTTTGTCCTTTTACGGGACTAAACGGTTAAAAGTGATCGCACAGTGGTGTCCACTACTCTTCCTTTTGCCGTTGTCTTCGAGCGCTATACCGCGTGTATTCGAAAAGTATTATATCACTTCGCAGCCCATGGGATTGCCGCATTGGCCATTGAGGACGCCAAAGGGCCAATCACGAAGCAGGAAGGATGGAGATATTTCGCTATGCCCTGCGCTTTTTTCCGCAGTCAGTGACTCTACACCAACTCAACTCTCTTACATCACACTGCTGCGGTGGCGCTGATGTCGGTAGTGCGCATGCGCAGACGCTTCCTCTCGCGCAGGAATAATATCTGCGCACGCGTAGTGCACTCACCTGGTGTGAGCACTCACGGGCTTGTTTGTAACCGGCATGTTGGTCTATACATAGCCTAGTTAGGTCGTCGTGATAAAGCAATATTTCAAGAAGTTTTATGTTCGAAAACAAAAGTATTCTCAATATCACTCAGCTGAAATAAAATTTGAGAGAATAGGTTTGCTTATTTGAGTATTCGAGATAGCTTGTACGTGTGAACTCAAAGAAGAATGTTTGGCTAGTACTCCATTCATGAATGACTCGTGGGATCATTTGCCTAGTTCAACGTTGTGTTATGTTTTCGCAGGTTCTTTCTTAATCAATCGTTACGTCGATGCTTTTTTGGTTGTTTTCTTTGTACGAAAAACGTTTTTTTGGCTAGGAATTCGACACTTCGTGAAGCCCAGATAAAAAAAACAAGCCTGGATAGATGCGTGGCCTCGAGGGTCGACACTGATTGGTTGACGGGTGGGAGAGGAAGAGTGAGGTGCTCGAAACTGATTGGTTAACGGGGATTTCATCTGAGCAGAGGGGTGGGCGAGGAGGAGCTCGACGCACTGAGGGAGGGGCACTCGAGAGTACGGAACGCCCTGGGAGGTCGCCAAGTTTATCAGGCCGATTAGCGGTAGTATCACTTCATTCTAGGAACAACTATCAAGTGTACACATGGTACGCGTTAAACTATCTTACGAAAAGCGCCGTGAAGGTAGGCATCTGGCGTCTGGAAACTCAGAGTAGCGCTAAACGTTTGTGAAGCTAGGAAACGTTCCACGTATGCCACACAATTGCCTAGCGATTTGGAATGAATATTATCCTCTTACACGCACATAAAGCACTCTACTACGCGAACTTTACGGAGCACATGTAGGGCGTGCATGTTCTATACGTGCCCTAAACGATTACCGCATTAACTCATATCACCTGAATTTAGTTAAATACTTATGGAATGTTTTCGTCTGACGAATCCCGTGTTGAAATATGACGTATAGTTTGGTGGTGAGAGAAAGAATATATGTACATAGCGTAAACCTAGCTACAATAAAAAAGATATCCTAAAAAAATATAAAACTGATAATACGAAACCATTGAATCGTACAGACACTGGTTGAATGGGAACGACAAGGAGGTCCTGCAGGTGCGCCGCCTGCAGGACCTTCGATAAGGCCGCGGTCTCGCTGCTAATCAATACTTCATACAAGAGATCTGTCTTGTAAGCAAACATTTTTTGAAGCGTGTTTCTTGCTTGCAAGTACAGTCCATTGGTCCTACAAAGACCGTCTGCAGAAATGTTCGAAGCTCACAAGCGTATGATTCAAACGTGGTTCGATGCTCGACGCTCGTCCGCGGATATTTCTGTCTTCGTGTCTGCGGCGAGCACTGTATTTTGTACGCTGTATGTACAAGCACTCCAAGCTTAACGCTTGTACGCCTCAGGGGCAACTTGTGGCGCGTGCTGGAAGCCGATCATTAGAAAAAAGACGATCTGTCGTTCTCCTCTTGAGAGTGACTAAAGTGTCTTTCAAGCGGCAAATAAAGTGATTTTGTATTTTTGTTCAAGCCAGCAGTGGCAAAGCTGGTTTGAGTATACTGTCGAGACTGGTTATGGCCAAGTCAACGGGAATCGTAAATCACTTCGATATATCCGCTATTTCGTTATAACCGACTTCCGTTAACGAAATCATGATCGCTTCGCTGTGGCCGCTTTTTCGTTATATATATATATATATAACGGGCATGGTGGCGGGAGGCCGAAGATATATATATATATATATATATATATATATATATATATATATATATATATATATATATGCATTGTGGAATTTACGAAGAAAATATATACGATCTATACTTCGTGATACAACCGCCCGGAGCACTTCTTGCAACGAGGAAGGGAGACGATCCTGGTTCCTTATGTATTCAATGCGCAGCTTCCTGTCGTCCGGCATCGATCGTCTACTGGGCGTCGATATTCACGTTTCTATATGCGTCGAAAGTGTCCCCGACTTGTAGCGAGTCAGTGTCGCCGTTCCCTTTGTGAAGTTATTTCTTTCTTGCTTTTCGCTAGATGGACGTCCACGTCCAAGTTGAGTTTCTACTTTCTTTTCCGCGAGGTTCCCGAAGCATATTGATTGGGCAAGTTCCGTTTTCCGAAAGCGTCCTTTCTTGACGCACGAACTCCCCCCCCCCCCCTTCCCCCTTCCTCCAAGACCCTCCTCGTTAAAAAAGTAAAAACAAAAGAAGACAAGTCGAGTCGTTTGTTTATATATTTTATGCGACGTCTGGAAGGTTCCCGCCAGAGTCATGAAATATGCTACGCTAAGAGTACCGGCACTCCGGTTCCCTCTTTATTGTAGGCGCCGCCATTTTGGTGCATGGTGCAGAGCGGGCGCCATCTTGTAACTGCCGAGAGAATTATCCAAGTTCGTCATTGTTTGGACACGTACTCCGAGGGGCTGCGTCAGTGTTCGACGTGAACTCGGTTCAGGTTGTGTCGAAAACAAGTACTGCGTCACTGTTCGGCAAGAACTTGGACTGAAGCACACACTTTGTGGCCAAGAAATGGGGGACCGCCAATGTTGCTTGATGAGGTTATAAAAAGGGTTAGTTGGCGATTTCCGAATCGAAACTGCGACTTTGTGAGCTTTTTATAGATACCCTGTCAGGCAGCTCAGGTGATATCGTTTTGCTTTGTCGCGGACCCTTTCTAACATTTCTGAAGGACGGAAAACCGCGTTTCCTGCGATTTTTTCAGATAAAGTTTCGAATAACTGGCAACCATGATGTTAAGCGCTAGGCTAGGTGGCGCGAGCTAGCGTCCGTTATTCGCGACTCCAGCAAACTATAAGGGGAGCGCTAGTCAGGCAAAATGGCGGACGAAAGGAGGTCCTTTTCGTCGTTCAGATAGCGGACCGCCATAAATGTCTTGCACTGTAGAGTAATATTGGTGTTATATATGAAAGCAAAAGCCATTTTTCGACGATAAAAACCTTCTAGTCAGTGCGTAGGAATGACACGGCTGAAGCATAAAATGAATTACTCGAAACGCTGTTTGTTTCTATGCTGCTTACGACAACCAAGCAGCGGTAGCAGACAACAGAGTCGAAACGAGTTCCTCTCCTGAGCTTCTCGGCGTTGCCGCTACGCGGCGTCAATTTCGCTGGAGTCGCCAATAGAGGGTAGATCCATTAGCATACATCCATCCTTTCGTGACCGAAATGTCGCCACTCGGGAGCGTATGCTTATTTGAGGACGCTAGTATGGTGCCTGGAACGCGTCTTCGACTGGTGTCTTTACCTCGTCAAAAAAGTGGACCATCGATTTCCGCCTGATGACTTCATAAAAGTGACATCCTGTCGCCGGACGCGATCCTGGCGGTGTTTCAGCAGCGGCGGTGGATGTAGCAGACGCATGTTCTGCTTTGGTGTGACAGTCCACGGAAGCTTCAGCGGCCAGAAATTGATACGCCATGACGACAGCGACACTCGCGTTCGGTCGTGCTTTTCGCCAGCATTTCTGCGACCAACCACCAGGATCGCAGAATCCGACAGCATGACACTCCGGCTTTTGTGACGTCATTTGTTGCCACTTCGGGACCACTTTTGATGTGCGGGCGGGATAGGACGCTAAACCCACCAGTCGGAGGCGCGTTCCAGGTACCACAACGCTACGGCAGACCGTGCCGTTTTTTTTTTTTTTTTTTAATATATATTTTGTGCGACGTCTGCGAAGTTTTGCGCGTCACTTCCGCCGGACATTGCCGCGCGCACTGTTGTCGTCCGCGAGCAAACGAAAAGGCTGTTGACAGGAGCAGACGACTTTTATTTGATCAGAAGATGACGTGTATTTGAGCAGCAGACGACGTATGTTTGAGAAGGAGACGGTCCTGGGTTATGGGGACATTGCAGACGGCAGCTTTTTCTGAGGATTAGGGATAAAAGGAACGGTTTTGATTTCGTGTTTTGTTTAGTCAACTCGTTTTTTTTTTTTTTTCTCGTCTTCTCTATTTTAGTTTTTGGGGAACGAATCTGCAAATACGATGAATCTGGAAGCTGTGTTGACTGTCCTTTCTTGTGACATATTCCAATTTCTTCTATTTTCTTCCACCCAATTCGGCAGTTGGTTTATATCAAAAAGAGGGATTCTTGGAAAAGGTATTCCTCACTCGGATTTCCTTCCCCTCCATTTTTATTATTCTCGCTTCAACTATGTGTCTTTCTTTGACTTCCGTTTTCTTGCTCTTATTTATATCTCTTTTTTTTTCGAGAAGCATTGTACAAATAAACTGGACGATAGGCCGCTATTTCCATTACTACTATTACTAGTACTGCTACAACTACTACTACTGCTACTACTACTACTACTACTACTAGTACTGCTACAACTACTACTACTACTACTAATAATAATAATAAAATTAGACGAGCACACTTAAGACTGCTTACGTGTAGGAAGGCGAAAGCCAGTCAAGGGCGACGTCGAGGAGCGACGTCTAGGACTACCTCTAGGACGACCTCTAGGACGACCCTAAGGACAACGACGAGAATGATGCCTAGAGGAAGACGTCTAGGGCGATATTGAGAAAGACGCTTAGAGGAAACTTAATGAGGCTGTGGCGTATTTGCCGTAGATGTAGTCGCAGTCGCCTTAACATCGCACGAAGCACAAAACGAGCACAGATGAAGCCCGAAGCGTATCTAATTTTGCTGGTGACGTATCATGACGTTTGATGACATCACGATTATTACGCGTGATGACGTGTTCTTATTGCCGTTTTTCGGGAACAGCGTCAACGACGACGACGCTGCTTGTTTTTCACGTACTGTGACAAGTGTGGTCTTCTTAGAGGTCTAGGACGACCGCGAGGACCACACAAAAGACAGCGTCGTCCTTGAGCACACGTTTGGGCGGCGTGTGCTGCGCAATCACATTTTCACGGCCATTTACTCTGAACTTTCGCTCAATGGGGCAAGTAAGGCTTCCGCCATAAAAATATTACTGGTAATAATAGGGGTATTTATAATAGCAATCAAACTAATAATTTATTTCTGAACTAGGCACCAATCTACGGCACAACCTAGGTTCGTCAAAGCCATTAAGAGACTGTAGGATTAAATCAAAGTTGCCGTTGCATAAAAAAAAAAAGTTGCATGCGACATTTAAAAAAAAAAAAAGATCGATGGAGACATCTTCCGGGAAGTTCTAATTGAATCATGGGGCTCCAAATATATGAGTCAACTAAAATTTACAAACAGAACGTAAGGGCGCAAGTAAGCTGGTGTATGCTCAATTTCTTGAAGCAACTCGAAACTGAGGAGTACGAAAGGGGACACCAAGAGAAGAGAAGAAAAGGCGAACGTCTCAAATACAGCTAAAATTTTATTACAGACAGAGCCCCTTATATGATGGTTAACAACCTGAAGGGGAAAGACCAATCCCCACTCACACCACTCTCATTTGAAACAAAGAAATCAAACGACTTTGGACCCTCCACAGTGGGGTCACCTTAGAATACTGCAACAGAGATAACACTTGGAGAACGAGGCCTGAGTAGGCAGACCCATGACTTTGAAGAAAAATACCTTATGCGGTGACCTCACAAATTCCTAAAATAACTGCGGGTCTAGAACCTTTCGGTGTAGGACGTTTCGGTGCACGGACTTTTCAGTGCACGCACGTGTCGGTGGACGCGCGTTTCGGTGTACGGACTTTTCAGCGGACGGACATTTCGGTGCACTTACATTTCGGTGCACAATCAATCAAAATCGAAAGTTTTTTTTCTTTAAAAATAATAAACGCTATTTTAGCTATATGTATATATTTTTTTTCACTTTGTAATTTTCTAGACGTGCTCATTCATTTACGGTCACTTGCTGATATTCGACCTAAGTGACTTTGTTAGGCGCAAGCACCATCCTGCGTGAGGACTGGAGACGTTGGACGTTATGTTTCATTTACCGGTGTCCCTTTTCCAACGTACGCACTAGACGCATCAGATCGTGTTTACGCGTTGGGTCGATACAGGCGTTCTCGGTGTCTTATGTAAGGGTATGAGCTTTATTATTGGTAATCTATGCAGGAAAGGCCCCAACAGCAAGAGGCTTGAGAATGTTGAAAATTACCCGAGATTGCGATAAAATATGGGAAACTTCGTGGAACATTGAGACGTCCTTCTTCATGTGTCCTCTTCCACGACGTTTCCTTTCTTTTACCGCAGTCTCGGATAATTTTCATCGTGACCAACATCCACCAGCTCGCCTGCACACAAACGGTTTTTTCGTTAAGCTTGAGGAGCTTGTTTTTGTACGATAACTCAGAAAATTTCGGAATATCTTCAAATGTGCGTCCACTGCGAAATCGTATTCGCGACTCCAATTAACTATAGGTGGCGCCACTCGTTTTTCAAAATGGTGGTTGTAGTAAGGGTTGGAGATACGTGCCGCTGTTGAGCCTATTATATATTGGCTTCATTGCAAAATACTGCAATTCTCACAAGACGCTTGCTAATGGCATACAATTAATTTGATTGGCATGAAACGATCCACTTTTAAAGAAAAAATAAATCAGGGCGCGTTGTTTGGGACACCCGGTATTTGCGTAGATCCACGTCTGGGTGGCGCGAGAAGGGAAACGTGGCATATGTTTTCAGTCATGATTTATTTTTGGGGAACTAACGGCGACCTGTAGAGCGATGTAATAAGAGGCGGCAAGCATATATGATGATATGAGAAGTATGATAAGTGTTGGCAGCATCGCAAGCCGAAAGATTTCGGACTTCTCGTCTCGCTCCCCAAATGCAGTCCGTTGGTATCTACCCTATTTTACTTTGTGTTTCTTGAATTTTTATGAAACATATCGAAACTTATTTACACCAACAAGTCCGTGCACCGAGACGTCCGTACATTGAAATGTCCTACACCGAAAAGTTCGTGCACCGAAAAGTTCGTGCACCGAACTGTCCGCGCACCGAAAAGTCCGTTCACCGAAAAGACCGCACCGAAACGACCTCCACCGAAACGTCCTACACCAAAATGTCCAGATCCCAATAACTACGATGTCGTATTCCTCAGTCTCGGGTTGTTTCAAAAGAAAATCTACAAATGCTAGCCCGTAATAGCAATGTTCAACAGCAAATCGCACGACGTAAAATGGTTCCACACAAAACGCGGCAACTCGTCAGTTGTATCAATCGATACTGGCAGACTCGCCACTTGCTTTAAGAAACGACAGTTAAAAAACATGAAGTGTTTTACACATTGGACAGCAACAGTCGCAAACACAAACCACATCAAACATTTAATTTTATAAAAAAAAAACTATGATGAGTCAAATCGAGGACAAAGGTGTTGAAATGCACACCCTTTTTATTTCATTTTAACGTATTAAAAATTGGGAACTAACCATCGTTGTACTCTTTGTTGCCCATAATTTGATCGCCAGATAAGAACCTTCCGATATTCATTGTAGAAGGTCAAGACAGAATGTTTTTATTTTGTTTCTAATGCAGCGGTGTGTCTTACTTTCGTTTTTATTCGCTGTCAACTCCCAGTAAGGTTTGAGGGAATATTATCGTGAGGTTATCACATATAGCATTTGCGTTGAAAATCACGCGGCGACATTCGAAGATATCCCCATAATTCTTCATTTGAAACTTGAAAAGCCCGCGCTGCGCCTGGTTCTTTTTTTTCCTTTCTTTTTTGTTTCCTTACTCTGTCGTGAAGTTCACAATCTACTATCGCAAATCCACGCTTTAAACAAGGACAAGCAACTCAGATGTCACGTCACTTGGGTGGCACTGCTGTTGACACGACGCGAACACACTTTACTTCAAAGAATCTGGATTCTGGGCACGGGTAGTGCCCACGCCTGGTGTGGGCGAATGTTGACTTGTTTATAAACTGCGTGTTGTTCTAAAGGCGTATAGCTCTCGTGTTTGTTTTATATTTATTTTTGAATCATACACATTCAACAGTACAAATCCATCTACCGTAATATCCCCAAAAAAAACGCCCACCGAAGTCGCAGAAAAAAAAAGTGAGGTGGGCGATCTATCGGGATTTTCCCATTTCCACCAAATAATCCGCTCGAACTCGTTTCTATAGCTGGAAGGCAGCCACGCATGCGCAACGCGCTTCTACTAAGCGGTCTATTGTGAAGAAAGCGGCAGACTTAATCCACGGACCAACATACAGCTGAGCTTGAATTCGACCAGCTATGACGCCATCCCTCTCTTTTATTTCGCTCCATCGCCCGCTCGAAAAAGAGGTACTTTGTCGCCGGTTATATCCGGAAAGCGAGCCTTTTTTTATATCTCTTCTTTTCGAGGCTCCCCAATGGGGAGATTACCGAAAACGTCCTCCCGATACATCCACTCACAGCTAAGCTGAAAGTGCGTTTACAGCTATACGTGCTCGCGCGTCTGTTTTCCCCCCACGTGATTACGCTCCCGCCCCCATACCCACCAGCAGAGAGAGAGGTCACGTGATGAAATGGAGGCGGTTCATTGGTCCGGCTAGCGCGTATAACCCCCGCTGCAGTCTCTGCTTAGGGGTCAGTGCAGCATAGTAATCCCATCCCAGCTTCGAGGGACGACTGCGCGCCAGAATGCTCAATGTAAATGAGTCCAGACGGAACAGAAGCACGCTCGGGCACTGAGCGATTCTAATCGACCCGATTTCGGGTTCGCGCTACCCACTCCCAATTAGACGCGGTATACGTTGCCAACAGGCTCCGACGACGCAACGTCGTGTTCGCTGTAGCCGCGCGACGTTGTTAGCGAGAACGCGACATCGGCGCGCTTTTTTATTTATTTATTTTTGTTTATTTTATTTTTGCGCTAACGAAACGCCCGATGTCACCGTTCGGCTTAGTGCCGCGCGAAATGGCCACTTTCCGCCGCAGTCGCACGGTTTATTCCAAGTTCAGACTGCGGACGCAACTTCTATACGAAGATCGCGTCGTTTTGTCATGTCGCCGCATGTGTTGGTCGCCGCATAAGTTGAGCGTTGTGCGACATGTCGAATCGGAACTCAAAACCGTTTTTCAGAGCCGTTTATACTAAGAGTGTTTAGCCTTCATAAGAAGATTTTGACAGTCTGGCAACCACAGCAGCGTATAGTCTGACAACCGGGGGTATGACTACTTCCGTCCGCCATTTTGTGGCTCTGACTCAGGAACTCTATGCGATCTCTCAGGAATAAACGAGACAAAAAAAGTAACGCCATTTTGTGTTATTGTGAAATCCTCTGGATCTAGCGGGCAACAAGCTCCGCCCATTGGCCAAACCCTCTCAGTATAAGCGGCTCTGCCTTTTTCAAAACTGCGCCCCACCTGGTGGCGGCTTCGCCAATTTATCCATGTCCGCCATTGTTCGGGCGCGCATTTGGAGCATGTAATAATAATAGTAGGGAGTTTTAGGGAACCGATTTGGCACATTCGATACGGTATACGATAGACCGTCCGGTACAAACTACGCATATGGGAGTCTTTTGCCGTAGCGCATGCGCAGTTCGTACCTAATAACGTCGGCGTTAACCGAGTATTAGGATCCAATCGCACGTCTCGCGCGCATGGAACGGGACCGTTAAGGCCGGTTCAGACAGTTGCGTTTGACTGCGTTGCGGCAACGAGAAACCAGGCCATCCCTGCTGCTTATATCGCGTGCCAAGATGATTCCTTGAATTGGATTCCACGCTTCATACTAAGCACATATGTGCCGGTGACTCGCATTTGGTTCTCGACGCAACGCAGTCAAGCGCACTCAAACGCAAGTGTCTGAACCGGCCTTTAATGTTGCTTAATGGCGTTTTAAAAACGGTCGTTTCGCGTAACTAGAGACGCCGGGGATCCACGATAGGATGACGTCCCGCGCAGACTTGCCCTTTCTTTTAGGTGAAATTGGTTACCGGGGTGCCGTAACAGGTAGAAGCAAAACGAAACCTTGTCGCGCATTGGCTTATACGTATCGGTCGTATTGTTAACGGGCGTAAAAGTTGACCTCCCTTTGAACGCCGACACACAGATCTTGTGCCGGTGGCGCACGTGGTGATTTTTGTTTTCTGCTCGTTGCGTGAACAAATATATCTTCGGTAAAAACTGAAAGAAAAAAAAAACGAATCTGAGCAATTTGTTTTTCGGCTTTAACCGATTTTGATGAAAGCGACAAGTGGGTTATTTTAGGAGGGTTCATTGGCTTAAATCGAAAGCACGAAACCGTAGTTATTAAAGATCGACTCGTTGCGTGTCTAGTGCGAATAGTAACGTCAAAAGATCTCCAGGTGGTTCAAGTGAATCGTTGTACCTCCGGTGGGGTGTGCCAAATGCCTTTCGTTGGTTTGACACGTAAAAACACAACTTTGATTGATTCGTAATGTGAACATAGCGTTATTTAGCTTTTCTTTTTAGTTTAACGAGAAATCGAACACGAAAACACTGAAGATAGACCCCTTTCGAAAGTCTTCCCCTTTTTTGGGAGGCGTTGGAATCCCGGCACGAACACGAAAACAGGTACGCGCAAAGTCAAACCGCACGTTCTATGTGCACTTCATGCATTTAATTGGACATAAAAATATAAAAAATAACACTCGCCCCCCCCCCCCCTTAGAAAAAAAAAAAGTCTTATGAACGCAGTGATGTTGCGCCTTCGAAGCTGTTGGATTGACACGCCGGCTTCAATTGTTGGTAGCGCTCTGACGTAGGAATGACTTGCGCGTCCCGAATGTGTCGGTTGGTCCGCCGTTGTGCGGTGGTTCCGACAATATCAGACTGCACGCGACTTTAGAAACTGTTCTATGCGTTTAATTTTACTCGTCTTTCAATCCTTTTTAATGCGCATGGACATGTTGAGTTACTGTCAGCGTGAGGACAGCGAAGCCGTGGTGCCTGCGAAATAGCTCGCCGATGAAGTTTTTGCAGCCTTTGTGAGTTCTCCCAGCTCGTTTTGTTTTCTCATATATATCAGCATCGACTTAGCGCACTTTCAAAATGCTACATTCAACTTGTATTTAGAAATATCTTACTTTCCACTCTGGTTCCATTTATTAAATGTTGATTTGAGCAAGTAACTATTTTGGTACCGTATTTTGGAATAGGTAACAATTACGGCACATTAATAGTTTAGACCCATGTTGCCTTAAAAAAGCTCAATCAAAACTCCAACCTGAAGACATGTTTGTATGTGTGTGTGTGTTTTTTGTGTGTAAGTTTTCTAAAAATATTAGGCGCTTGAGAAAGGCAGCCATCTGCGTTAAATCCTTATTTCGAACTTTTTTTTTCTTTTTTTCACGTTCCGCTCATCGAAAAGCTCGGTGAAAGAGCCAGGCACGCACATTAGAGAGTTTTAGTAGATCGTTCCTATACCTCCGATACCCCCGATAACGATACTATATATGTAAGCGCAAAGGCGGAGGCAGAGTATCGGGTATCGTTATCGGAGTCATCGGAACGATCTACTAAAACTCTTTATTATCTTGCCACGCTGATCTGTCTTTCCGCACGATGAAGTCCGTCTGCTAGGCTCACCGTCACCATGGTAACAAAGTGTCTCTTGGATGGACGCAAACGCGAACGCAGACTCTGAAACCAGCAAGAGGACGCCATTCTGCGAATATCGGCTGCTGAAGCGAACGCGGCGACGCTCTAACCAAAGCAAGACGCACCAGTGCGGTGGTGACGCTTAGAGCGTGAAAGGGCGAACCCCTGATGGTTCTGACTAGGCTTGGTGGAGGCTCGAATCTGAGAATGAAAGACACTTTCCAAAGCGAGGATTGACCGCGCGTAGCGCAGTCTGTTTTGAAGCCCAGCTTGGTACATCCAAAAGAGGCTCAGTAGACCTGTCACTCCGTCGTCTGTTAGTAGACGACATTCGGCAAATGGCGTCGGCTGTTGCTGGCTTCCAGACGCTACGACCGCTTGTGGGTCTATCCAGCAGACGCCTCGTTGCCATGGGGACGGTGACCATAGCAGATAGCCTTTATTATGCGGAAGGAAATGGCGGTGAGGAGAGATCAAGTTCGTGCTCCGGCTCTTTCGTCGAGGTTTTCGATGGGCGGAACGTTAACATAAAGAGTTCCAAATAAAGACTTGACGCAGGTGGCTGATTTTCTCCAACTCATATTATTTTGAGAAGTCTTAGACAAAAATGTGTAGGATTTTTTTTTTATCCAGTGTTTTTTTTAGGAACATGGTGTTAAAGTAATAAACTTCCTTCCAAAGCGAGAAACATGTAAAAAAATGTAATTTAAAAAGACATGCTGGGCTGTGATTTTGTAAATTATTGGAGCGGTGTATGAAGCTTCTAATGAATTGTAATTTGGTCATTTAAAACTTGTGCCTTGGATGGTGGTGCGCCTTGGGAGACTCGGTAGCCGAGAGCGTTTATGCACTTTGGCCTCTCTGTGAACGTGCTGGAGGGGGGCACTCTGTTGGAAGCGGGTGCGTAGGGTCCACCGGAAGGAAGCGGTTGTCGTCCCAGCACTTCCTTTCGAAACTCCCGGCACAACGAGCGCTTCGTCGTCTTCGTCAATGCGTCCATTGTGCCTCGGGTTGGAACCCCGACACGAAACCGCAGCTCCGGGTCTTCGCCTCCCTTCTTGGCGGTGTCTCGCCATTCCAGGAATGTGCCCGCTCTTGTGTCAACCGACGACAAGGAAGAGAAGAGGGTTGGGGAGATGGAAAAGGGGGGGGGGGGGGGGGGTAGGAAAAAAGTGCATGCACGTCCGGGGCTGTTCATTATAGGACGTTTCAACACGACGTCAGTCCGGCAGTTTGTTATTGGATGTGAAAGAGATGAAACAACAACAATAAAAAAAATGACGTCCGTGTTTATACTGCGTAAGGCTGATATCGGCTCTTTGAAGTGCGGTGACTCCGGTTTACGCTGTAGATAAGAAATGTAGCCCGTGCAGTAGCCCCGCTAGGCTGGGGTCTTTATAACGTGCAACACGCAATAGTGATACACGACCGAATGCCGGTACGATGCTCAGCGGGGTGATGAAATGAAACTCATCATGCAGCTTGAGTGTGCCTCGTATTTGATTGTATCAAAGGAATCCTGAAAACACTACAGTCACCGAACAAAGGAGAACGCCAGGGCGTGTCTTTCGAAGGGCCGGCTTCGAGCATGCGCTGCACGCCTTCCGCAGTGCTTCGGCTTCGCGAGCGGGCTCGATTTGCACGAGACGCCGTAGCTTTCTCGAAGGTATACATAGGAAGCTCGCGCTGGAGCGGGATAACCGAAATGCCTCCCAACCGATCTCCCCTTGGAAATAGGGACTTTTAGTGAACCGTATTTTTGAGCTATACGCTTTGCTAGCGGGAGCTCGTTTCTGTCACTTTGAAGAATGGATTGAGCACGCGTTCGCTTCTCCCGCTCTCTGTAGCGTACGGTCTACTAAAACTCTCTAGTGAGTAGCGCTTTCTGAGGGCGCGAGACAGATCGTCGTAACAACGAAATTTGCATCTCTCCCGGCCCGAGATGTTCAACATTGTCCAATCAGAAAACTTATCGGCTCGATTTGTTCAGTTTATGCAGGCACTATGGGAGGCAATACTCTGTATGCGGAGCGCAACTTCGTCTGCTTCTTGCGCAAGAGTTACAGTGACGTCAGAACGTCGAGCTCTGATTTACTCTCTCTTAAAGGATAGTGGGTAGACCTCATGGGAGCTGCATTGAGGTCTACCCACTATCCTTCCAATCAGAGCCGATCAGAGCTCGGCGTTTTGGCGCCACCGCAACCTGTCCGCAAGAAGCAGACGAACTTGCCCACCGCATTGTCACTGAGAGCTTAAAGGGCAACTCCGGTCGAAAACGAAACCAAAATAAATGACTGCTACCGCTTTAGTGGCACGAAATATGATCACAGCCAAAATATTATGTCAAAGTGAAGCCGCATACTTCACTCAAACTGATTTTAAGGATGCGAGCAGCTCAACGAGGGAGGGGGGTGGCTGTTGCCGTGTTGTGCAATTTTGACCACTATAGACACGTGACCGTACCAAATCCAGGGGCTTTTATGCGAAACTGAGCCGAGATTTGTATTGCGATCGCTGTAAAAAAAAACATCATAAACTTTTTTTCAATACTGTTAGCCCAAGAGATCAGTGTCTAGCTCCGATAAAAACCCAGAATACAGTACCGCGCGCGGCTGACGGCATCTGGCGGAGCCACTGCGAAGCTTCCCGAGCTTTTGTCGTAAAAGCACATTTTTGACAGAACGAGCTCTCGCTAGCAAACAAACGGAACCTAACTTATCTCGTCGGCACAGTTATTAAAGATCAGTAAGCAATTATCTGTACGCGGTACTTCGTTAAAATCTCGTAAAACTATAAAGTCACAAGTCTAGTGGTAAAAAATGTGCAACATGGCGGCGGCCGGGTGGCGGTCACTTTCAGCTGCTAGTTTAACGCTCTAAGCCTCTTTGCCTCGATGAACCAGGTACTCTTTACTAAAGGTGTCGCGAACTTTTGTGTCGAACCGGATTTTTAGGTCAATCTTTCGGGGTTCGACTGGGTCGACCCGGTCCAACAAACCTTCGAACGTTTAACCAGATTCGACCGGTTCGACTTTGTGGACAGTGTGGCCAGACAGCTTGATACAAGCATGTCTCGGTTTGGAGAATTTTTTTTTATGTAATGTGTTATTTTAATTTTACGAACAGCTGCAACTAAAAGAAACTAATTCTAATCTCTGAAAAAGTTAATAACTTAATTCTCTGTACTGTATTACATGAAATAACCAGTGCTGCCCTTAATTTATCCCTTAGCCATCACCATCCAATCTGAAGCCAATCGGCCAGCCTGTCGCCCATGCTCATAGCAGTCGAACCTGATTCGAACCTTTGTCGAACTTTTCACAAGAAGTTCGAAAAGGTCGAACCTGGTCGAACTAGAACTTCGACCGGTTCGCGACCCCCTTACCCTTTGCCGGGCGGCAAGCGGGTTAGCTTTTAGTCGAGGAACTCTGACGCAGCACCATCGTGACGTCACACCGCGGCCGCACGGCTGATGATCATTGTTGCCATCCCTCTAGCAGATAGTTTCGGTTTTACCGTAGACACCCGAAACCAAAGTTTGAGCCGTGATATTAGTGATCATTTCTTACTTCGCGATTGGTTCTTCGTGCTTCATTAATGGCGGACGACAGAGGCGCTCAGCTATCACTGCAGCCTCATTAGCTGCGGAAAAATTATAAGATGCTCGACATGTCCGCTGGGGTAGGGCAGAAACGAAGGATTGAACAGCATGACACACAGACGTTAAATGGGATGTCCGTTCCGGTTGGGTACTCTGTGCTGCTGAGAAGAATGGGGAAACAGACCTTCTTCAAAAGTCCACGCCATCTATATTCGTGTTGACCTCAACAACCGTCGTAAAAAAAAAAAAGAAAGTCCGGCCTCTTGTGGAGTGTGACTAATTTTCTCCTTCATCGGTGGAATTAAGATATACTTATGTAGGTGCATCTTAGAATAGATTCATTCATTCCTTTATTTTCAGTGCCCACAAACAGCCTGGCGCCTCCTTAGTGGTGCACTTTCCGACTTCTCTTGAACTATTATATAAACATCATTAACACAAAGAAAAAAAAACGTTAGTCGAAAATTTTGGAGTCAATACACTGTCGAAATGTCATAAAATATGTCTGGTGTTGTACTCGCAGCGACCTGTTTAATATGGTTATATCACACATGTCAATTGTAAGCGAGTCATGGGTACTGCGTGATACGAAAGAGGAAGACTAAACAATGAGCACAGTCTTTAATAGACCTTGGAGGAACACGTAAGTAGATGTAGCCGAGCAGCAAGCCTGAATCAATACCATCATTCATCACCTTATCCAGGAACAAAAAATCTCGCACCGTTTCCCTGTTGTGCAACGCATCGAACGTTATATTATTTTATCAAGACGTAAACGCTTCGGACGACAAAAAGCATCGTTTCTTTTTTTTGTTTTTTTTCCTTCGAAAACCAAATAATGCAAGAACTACTTCGCGCGTCAGTAATAATGCGCAAAACTTCATTTCTTTTCTTGAAGTGAAAACGCTGCTGCGCGATCTATACGAGTGCGCCATTGTTGAGATACGCGTTCTGATCATCTATTGGACACGATGTCTGCGTCAGCTTTCGGCGAAGACTCGGAACCAATCACGGGCATCCTGCCCCAAAAAAATGGCGCCCGCCAATGTTGCTTGTCGAGCGCTTTTCAAAAAGGGTTATTAAAGGATTTTGGCGAAATGTCTGAGCGCTCTTCGGAATCCCCGAAGCAGCGTCGATCACCTCGTTCCTGGGAACTGTCGGTCGTCCCCCATTATGGCTTCGTTCGCAGTCGCTCCCCCGAACCGACGCGGCGCCTATTATCTCGCAAATTAAAGGTACCGCGCCGCCGCCGCCGCTGCACGCCTTAGCGACGCGTTGGGCGAACAATTAAGCGCGGAAAATGGGATTCGCCGTCGCGGGGCTTCTTTGAAAGCGCCCAGGTAACCGGGAAAAGCCGGACAAAGGATGCACGTAATTTTGTACGCATTGTCTTCTCCCCACCTCCCCCCCCCCCCCGGCCCCACCCAAATTGTCAAGTTGCTTAGCATTTTTTTTTTTTTTTGGTGGGCGATTGCTTTTTTGTATTTTTTTAGGTTTCATAATAGCATGCATGTTATATGTATCGTCACTGCGGCTGAACGTGTGGCACGGCCCCGTCGGGCGTTAAATTTGCCTCTCGCCTTGTCACAAGAGATAATGTTTATAAACAGAATTGTTTTTAAATAAGTAAATGCAAACGAAACAAACTCCGAAATTATGGGCGCGTCGCTCGACCGAAGTGCCTCTGTCGTCTGCAATCTTCGTAAAGGAGAAAATGCCAGGGCGGGCTTGTTAGAAACAACGATCAAATGCAGTCGGCAGAGATTGTCTGAGGTGTGTCCGAGGATATATCTGTCCTCGTATCTGCGGATATTTCCGTCATCGTGTCTGCTTGTAGTTTGTAGTACCTGGAGCGCCAGGGGCGCTCCACGCGCCCGAAACTTTCGAAACTATTTTTCAAGTCAGTGTCTAGCTCAGAAGTTTGGTTAGCTCGGGGACTTGGCTAGTCAAAAGAACTTTCGGCTTCGCCTTCACGACCGAGATGGTCATTCCGGAATGACCCGTGACGTCATGGACTTTGCGCGCAGAAGTTCAAATAAATCTCTCGCCGTCAATATTGCTCTAAATTTTTTTTTCGGCTAAAATTTATTTCTTGACACGCGTGCCCCAACCAGACTGTTAAAAAAAAAATCTTTTCTTTTTTTTAGGGGCCTTTTAAGTAAACGGTTAAGAGTTGAGCTTGTTGGTACATACTTGTATAATAGAAATAAACTTGTACACAACTTTGTACACTCGTACAAGTTAGTGCTAGCATGTGCTAACTTGTACATTAACTTGAACACGAATTTGTTCTATCTTGTACTAACTTGCACTAACACGAACTGTGGAACTGAACTTGTACACATCTGTCCTTTCTTTTTTCGGGTACAGGTTTAGTTCTATAGTTCAAGCTGACCTTTTTATAACTCTGTATCAACAATCTAAACTCTTAACCGTTACTTTAGGGTTAAGCAAATGGAAGAAAACGCTTCCATTTTCTCAGAAACGCACTTCCTTCTGCTCGCGTTCATTCAGCTTCCTATAAACCTTGCCTGATAATTATGTGGCCTAAATACAAAATAAATGCCCATAGAAAGCATAAAATAATAAGAAAACGGTAAATTACAAAAAAAAATATTTTAGGAGTTATTTTTACCGGAAAAGTTTGATTTAAAACACCATAGCAAAAGTGGCCTCATTTAAATCATGATTTATATAATCTATTTTTATTCTCCACCCTGGCCATGAAGCAAGGTGATTTACACCCTTCAGGGTTTAAATCCCCCTTTTATTTGTACCTTCGTACACCCTTGAGTGTGTAAATAACTCTTTACACGTCACATTTTTCATTCAAAAAGGTGTAGCTTTGTTCACCCTGAAGAGTGTAAACCACCTTTCACACCTTACTTTTTACACTCTTAATTAAGGCTTATAATGTTTTTGTGTGCTGGCGTAGCCTATTTAGTGGCTCAGGAAGAACCTGATATTGAACAAAAAGGAAAGCAAGCGTGCTCAAATAAAGCAGCGTGGTAAGAAACTCACCAAGGTATGAATAAAACATCAATCATAATTAAAAATTACAATAGATGTTCTAAATGAGACTTCCAATCTTCTCCATAACTATTGAAATTAAGGTGACCTTCTTTCCTTTTCGCGGACAATACCTCCGACGGAGGCAAAGAATACGTCTTTTTATGCGGGTTATCCCCACGGCTTTCAACTTTAAATTCATCCGTTCAATCTTTTTCTCCCCTTTTATATATATATATATATATATATATATATATATATATATATAAAGGTAAGACTTCGAAATTAGTTTTCGAGCCCTCTTAATAGACTTGGTTCACCGTCGTACGCTTCATAAGTCTTAAATTCTCGTTTTAAAGCGTTTTTGCTAATCAAATAGCTTCTTTTTTTTTTGTAATCTCGTCCCTCGTCTAAGACCACCGAGCGTGCCCTTTTTGTTCCTCCACAAATTACACTCACGGCACCGTTGAGTGTAAGAATAAAGAGCCTGCCAGAATTTCAGATAAGCAAAATAGATTTACGTGAAAATTCAAATGAGAGAACCTTTTCTCCAAAGTGAATAATAAAAGTTCCAGTTTGCTCGCCGAAGGAAGGTGGAACAAATAAAGCGAGGGTGGCGTAACCTTCCCTGAACAGAAAGCAAAACAAAAATGAAGCCCTAAGTACACAGGAACGTTCAGTTCAAAGCGCGATTTAAGCGCCGAGATTTCACGCTCCTGTGTAGGCGTTAATGAAATAAAAGAATTATTTCAGAAACCGCGCAAAAAAGGCGGAGTAAAAAATATGCTAATTAAGAAGGGAGTGAAATCTAATTTACCAAAATCTAGAGTTTCCTTCCTTCGTATTTTCGTCTCAAGAGATTGCAGCAAGCAAAAGACGCTCGCTGCTCATTTTTATTTTATAACGTAATTTTTAGTTAGAAAAAGTACCACAATTAAAGTTTTTGATCCCATTTGGAAAAGAACCAATAATTGTCCCCTATTTTCCGAACAAAATACAAAGCGCCTTGAAAAAAAAAAATCATAGTCACAGACATCATAAGGAACGCAGGAGACGGTTTATTATATTCACGCCTCTTGCTTCGTGATTGGCTCTTTGGAACTCTTATCTATTGATGCAGCCATCTGATTGGCTGCGCTTCACAGCCAATGAGATCGCTGCATCAATAGATGAGGGTCTCGGGAGTCACCATGCTCCGCGTTTTTTTAAGTTGCCAGTCGCCATAGACCAACTCAACATCTCTGACGTCGCACCACTGTGATGGCGCTGCTGTCTGCACTGTGCATGCGCAAACGCTTCGCCTTGGGACGAATCTGGTTTGCGGCGCACGCGGGCCAAAAACGCGGCCTTGTTTGCAAACAGTCGTGTTGGTTCGATAGTTTTATACACGTTTCGAAAACGTCTGCTTTCCGACCCTCACACGTCCGTTCTTTGACGACCAAGAACTTTTGGCTTGATCACAAATAGTACCGCCAGTATAATCACGAAGAGATTCAAACTTTCAAAACAGCTGCGTCGGCTTCAACAAAACCGGTTTTTACCCCATTTTGGTGGAACCGACGAAGCTGTTGCCATAGCAACGCTCGCACCCGGTTAGACTAGTGCCACTAAATAAGTCACGCTTCAGAGTAGTGACACTCGCCCATATTGTGGCTTAAAATCATGGTTGCCAGTTATCTCAATCTTTATCTGAAATCACAGGAAAATTTTCTTCGTTTTTTACAAATTTTTAAACAGTTCGTGACAGAGCAAAGCAATATTACATGAGCTCCCTAACACCGAATCTAATGCTGAAGAAGTCGCACTTTTGAATCATGACGTTCGGCAGTTGCGTCTGCTCTGCACAAACACCAAAATGGCGGCGCCCACAACAATGTCGGGGAACAGAGTGCCGATACTCTAACCGCAGCTCATTTAATGCCTCTAGGTCGAACTCAACGCAAATGTGTAAATCTCATATTTTTTTTTAATTTTTTTTAGCGGCTTGATCATAATTCCGGGGCATGTTTTCTATTTGTATTTTGCATTTGACCAGCGTTGGCAGTAACGTGTTAAGGCCTGACCACACTAGCAGCAACAGCGCTGCCGGGCGGCACCGCCGTCCGGCGTCCCAACGCGAGGGTGGCCACACAGGCCTCCGTTTTTCCGGGGTTAAAGTCAAGTGACGGCACTGGATCTTGTGGCGCACACGCCTTCGCCGGATTTCCCTCGCTTTCGTCGTTTACCCTTCGTTAAGATCTTCCGTTCCGGCTCACATCTTCAGCATAAATCAGCGACAAAACCACACTCGCTGCCTGCGTGTGGCGGGTGTCGATGACGACCTGGTGATCAGCGTGACTGGGATCATCTTAGCCTGCCCGTTCATCTTGCGACGTCACCGCGCTCTGAAGGCAAGGGGGCGCAGATTCTGGTTCCGTCCAAGTTGGCGCTACCGAATCACCGAGGGGCAGGCCAGTGCTTTGCTGCCCCTGCTACGCGCCAGAGATGAAGGCTACTTTCGAGAATGAGTGATAGAATTGGTGGCGACAAGTGTCCCCACACTTGTCGCGATTTCACAAGTGTCCCCACACTTTTGAAATCCAAGCTAACGCCTAAGAGTTACGTCTTGTTAGATCGAGAAAGCGAACGGTGACGGTATTTTGTTGCAGTTTCGGGACGGTAACGAATCTCAGAATTAACGCATCGAGTTTTCACGAACTAACGTGTAACGGTATTTCGTTACTTACTTTGGGTAACGGTCACAAAAACTTCATTTGCCCAAGGTTAAACGGAAATGTTTTTAAATGGAACTCTGCGACGACTTTACAATAATAGCTCCAACGCACGTGAAAAAAAAAAGGAAGAAGCAATAGCTAACAAAAAGAAAGATCGGAACAGCTTGCCTAAGGTATATACGCTATGTATTACATCTCACGTCCGCTTGTGTTCATCACAAGGAAGTTACTGTTCCGCTCACGCTTCCCCTGACTTCGTTTTCGTCCACAGACAGCGAACAAAGAGGTCCTACCACTTAACAAGGGTTGACGGTATAGACTCCCTTAACTTCCGTCGACGACGGATTGTCAGCACCCACCTCGTGTAGTATATATATGTTCCGCGCACTCTCGTGGGGTAAAAGAAAACCCTACAGCGGTGCGCCCCGTCGGCTGCTTGCGGGCTGGCTCGTTTTATAGCGGCGCGGAGCTCTCTCCTCGGCGTTATCTCGACATGACGGATGAGTCTTCTAAAAATTCGCAACTTGTGGTACCCTCAGCTTACGAGGTAGACTAGGACGACTCGACGGACGCCCCTTCTGCCTGTCTCTGTCCTTAGCCTCGCGAAGAAGAAGGAACATCGTTGAAGAAAGAGTTGCGTGTGCCGAGCCGAAGGAAGTCTGCGAAAGAGACGATAGAAAAAAAAAAAAAAGAAACTTGCAGTTTCCGTTGATGTTTCTGGAGAAGACTTGAGTCTGCGGTATCTGCTTTCTCTGGCGTTTCGCCTCTCCCGTTTGTTCCGAGTTGTATATACCCCTGTGTTTAAATAGAAGTCTTTTGTAGTTACACAGTTTCGCATCTTAAACGGTGGCCTTTGTTCGCTTTCCGTTGGCTGGAGTTTCGGATTTATTAGTTCACTGTTTTGACGCGTAGCTTCGGAGCGACTCATGAAAAAAAGCTCGTGAATGCCAGAGGTTGGACTGGCAATAAAACGGAGGTCGCACTGTTTATACATCATGCAAAAGGCAGTCTGCAAATAGATTCGAACGCAAGTCATCACAAGATCCGTGCTTCGAATGGCATGGCCATGAGTTGAAGAAGAAACTTACCATGCGGCATTCGAACCGGGGATGTTGCGGTGACTCGTGTTTGGAGTCTATCTTTTGCATTATGTATGAACAGAGTGAACCCGGCTTAAGGCGTGTTGAAACTGGTTTGAACGCTGTAGAACATTTTCTTTGCAAACGCCACCAGGCGGTGCTCCAGTCTTTGACTACCCAGCGAACTTCTGTTTCATAAAAAGAATGAACAAAGCCCTCCTTAACACCGCTGCTTGAAACGTCAATGAAACATTTAACCGCCAATTCTCCAGGTGAACTCCAAAAGAACCAAGAAGCGCGAGATCTGTTCAAAATTTTCGAATATTCTTGTTAACCAACTTGTCTTCTTCAAGAAGTTAAATTGTACATTCGTTAAATTTCCAACTTTGTTGTTCGTGTAGCATTTATGCTTTCTAGCACTGGTGACACTAGCAAGTTCGACAGGCTTGCAAAGACGGTGCGACCGAAAGTCGCTTGGGACGCAAACAACGGTTCATGTTTGTAACCAGCAAGAGGGTCTATAGGGGGTATTCACTGGACGATATTTGAGGGGCTCGACTTGATAGCGTCGAAGGTTTTTTCTGGGAAGGCGGCCTGTAGCTTCTCATTCAGGCCTTTTACCTCCTCGCCTTGACTCATGCGTGCCACCCACTCGAGCTCAAGGCTCGCCTCCTGGGCAGCTATAGCCTCAACTTCTCCTGATCGTACCACCCAGCCTTTTTTCTGCTAGGGGCGATTGAGTTGTTGTATGCATCAGGGTGCGCGTGCCGGATGTGCTGGCCGCGCCCCTGTTTCGTCTTGAAGGCTTTGTCACAACCTTCTACCTACTTCGCACTGGAAGTCCGGGGATTGTGGGAATCCCGGAGCCGGAAGCCAAATTCTCGAGCGTGCTCGAAGGACTTGTTCCGCGGTATTGTCCGGTACAGCGGTAGCACGGTTGACATAACTAGTGTCAGTGATTTCACTTTCACCAACTGGCGATCCATTGTGATCGATTCGGTTCATGACTTAGCCGATTCCGGGCCGACACATTTCCAGCGGGCGCCACGAGGAAGCGCAAGAACCGTGAGAGTCGGAGTGTTTCCCGTGATTCTAGAAAACTTTCCTGCCTGGATTTTAGAATCACGTACCGATTCCCCAGCAACTATCAGTCCGAGCAACAACTCAGCCAAGCACATAAAGTAATCCTACTTGGCGACTTCAACTATCCAAATATAGTATGGATTAACCTGCATGCCTACAGTCAACCTTTCCAATCAGACGCAGTAGAGTTCATAAACTTGTAAAATGATTTCACTTTTTCTCAGGTCGTCACTCATCCCACTCGAATCACGCCCACCAAAGCCAACATATTAGATCTAATTTTAACAACGCCAGCTGCCCTATTCCTTGCAGTCAAAAATATGCAGGGCCTTAAGCCGGGGTCACACTGCTTATACATCATAAAAAAACAAGGTAAAAAAATCATTATTTAAAAAAATCAGATTTATTTGATTTAAGTCAGACGTTTTTTACTCAAGTCAATTTTTTATTATTTAGATCAAGCTTATTTTTTTAAATCAACATTTTGTTACTTTTTTTCACTTTATGTATTAAAACATCACAGAATCATTTTTCGAAGTGCCCTCATAACTGAAAACAGTGCGGAAATGTGTTTACTGGGACTTTACAGCCTTAATATAAAGCTCGATTAAAAACTCCTTATACAAACTACAATACACTTCATGTTGGAATATGCAATGCTTGTTTTCTTACTAATCAAACTTTATTTTCCATAGTACGTCAACAAAGTATGACAAGCTCTTAAGTTTTTATTATGCAACAATATCAGTAAAATAGTTTTTAAGCCATGAACAATTAAGAACAAAAAAACTACCACAAACAAGAACGTACATATACAACGCGAAAGAATCCATTTCACTGCCTGGTGACTAAATTATGCTTCGGTGCAGTTTTCATTCAATAGTTTACAAAAGGAAAACAAGCTTCCCAGCTTTCTCAACACCCAAGTTATTTCGGAGCTTGTAGTGCACTAATCCCATCGATGAGAACATTCTTTCAATACCAGCCGTCGATGCGACGCTTGTGAGAAGCTGAGTTATAACCTCTAAAACTACTCTCGACTCTCCGAGAGCACTGCTTGACATCTCCACAAGTTTATAGGCTTAACACTTCTCAGCACCTCTTCATTGAACAGGAAAGTAGTAAACGGTGAAGACCGGGCTTGAAACCTGACGAGGGTGGGCAAAACACCTGTCCCGGAGTGGGCCTCCTCTGCGAATGTATGCGCCTGGTTTCTCTCGTTTTCTGTCCTAGACCTGATCCACACGTAGAGGATCAACCATGACGTTCAAAAAATGCGCGGGAGTCAGTGCTTGTTCATACCGTTGCCGGAAGTATGAAAGCTTTGCGGCATCGACTGGAAATAATTTAAAGTTTTTCCAAGGTCCTTCCAGGCTTCCACAACGTCTGAGAGGATGCAGGATGAACGCTGCGCGATATCTAAGGCAACTGCGATAGGCTTCATTGTGCTGAGTATCTCTTCTGCACTGGACTTCATTCGGGCTTGCCACTTTTTGCTGCACGGCACTGTCAATTTACTGATTGTTTTCGTCACAAACCTCAATTAAAATTACCCCGTTTGACAAATAAAGTTCCAAGAAGTTTACCAAGGTGTTCCGTCGAACCTCAGGAGGAAAAACCCAGCGTTTTCCACCCGCCTCTTTGTACTTGCTTCCGGCAAAATTGTTGTTTCTGAAGTATTTTACCACGTGCATGTCACGTTGTCTCACAGTTTTCAGCTCATAGTTTCTTGACAGCAAGTTGATAATGTACGCAGAGCAGCTGTACGTCAGATGCCTTTTTTTGTTTACAATACAATGCAATACAACTTATTCTCTTTTTTGAATACATTTCGCTCTGTACCCACGTAAGCGTTGAAGACTCGCTCTGCAAATTTCTTCTCATTTTCGCCACGTTGGCTGCGTTGTCCGTCACAAAACTTCTCACCTTGCATTTGCTCTCGTTTTCACGGTTTTTTACTGCGTTTGTGGTGAGCTCACCGAGGTAATCTGAAGTATGAGAATGTCCTGTGGTGTCAATAGTACGTCGGTCCAGTTTCATTCCTTACAGTGACGCAGATCACTGGTCCTATGTGCATGTTTAACTATCCATTCATGTTCATAGTGAAACCCTCGTTGTGCAGCTGGAGACATGCTTTTGCTTTTCCTTGATCACTGGCCCTATGTGCATGTTTAACTATCCATTCATGTTCATAGTGAAACCCTCGTTGTGCAGCTGGAGACATGCTTTTGCTTTTCCTTGATCACTGGTCCAATGTGCATGTTTAACTATCCATTCATGTTCATAGTGAAACCCTCGTTGTGCAGCTGGAGACATGCTTTTGCTTTTCCTTGATCCCTGGTCCTATGTGCATGTTTAACTATCCATTCATGTTCATAGTGAAACCCTCGTTGTGCAGCTGGAGACATGCTTTTGCTTTTCCTTGATCACTGGTCCTATGTGCATGTTTAACTATCCATTCATGTTCATAGTGAAACCCTCGTTGTGCAGCTGGAGACATGCTTTTGCTTTTCCTTCATGGTAAACTTCATCTAGCAATGCATTTCCGACTAAGTGTCGGGAAGGCGGCCTGTACCTGGGACAGAGCATGTTCATAAGTGTAGCAAACGCCGGTCGCTCAACCGCACGAAACGATCTGTTTGTGGCGAACACAAGTCTGTCTACTTGCTTGTCTAAATCGCGCTTGAAACTTGCAGTCGTTTGAACAATAAAAGAGTCCAAGTCCAAGAGTTTTTGCGACGCTTTCTTGTCCTTGGCCGTAGATCGCCGTGCGCTTGGCGGACCCTTGCTCCCACTTGTGAAGACTGGCCACGGCTGCCTTGGCTGCTTCCTGAAACAATAGGAAACGAAACATAAAAGTAAATATTACAAAAAACGAGTATTCTGGGCTTTCGCTGTCAATTTCCAAATAATAAATTGCTTCAGATCTAACCTGATGTTGTCACGTTGTCTTCAAGTGAGAATCGTTTCCAGCGTCCTCTTGAGTATCTTGCCCCGCTTTAGAAAGAGCAGGACATTCACTCAAGTGTTTTTGCCGTCGCTCTACCAGACCCTACATTTCCTTGCTACAACGTTTACAAGTTGCTCTTTCAGCCTTGCTCTTCTTGCTCAAGAAATGTTCCCACACAGCAGCACATTTTCGACCAGACATCCTGCTTACGCGACCCCCAACCGGTCAATGACCAACACCTCGCTCCGAGCTGTCTCCCGTCAGTTTCGAGCAAAGGAGGAGGAGGAGGAGGTGATGGAGGGGGGGGGGGGGGGGGGCTTTCGTTATTGCCTTTACTTCACAAATGCAAAGCAAAATAAAAAAAATAGAAGTCATTGATTTTGAGCTTAGTTTACGGGTTAGCCGTTGACAATTCCTTTTTTTTTGTTGCTTACCGCTGTATGTACCACGGTACAGCGGTGCGTGCGTGCGTGCGTGCGTGCGTGCGCGCGTTTGTGTGTGTCTGTGTCCGCGTGTGGGTGCTTACGCACGTGTGCGTGTGTGTCTGCGTGCGTGCGCGAGTGCGTGTGTATGCTCACATATTCTTGTTTTCGCTTCTTGTTTTGTTCGTTTCTTTCTTTCGCGCCTTTCCTTGGCTTCCAATCGAACTCCGTGTGACTCCCCAACGAATCTAAAAGGGGAAAGCGCAATCCTCATATTTGTTTTTCTTAAAGGGGAAACTTGGCGCATTGCTCACTAGGCTGGACATTTAGGCGCTCAAAATTCCAGGTTTAGGCATCTAAATACGGCACAAAACTCTGTAATTGGCTAATTAAAGCCCAATCATTTCTTATCGACAAGAGTGTCTTCGATACCATTTTCATCAATGTAGGCAACGGAAGTGCTGACTAAAGCCGTAACATTGTATTCATATGGAGCTGTGCATAAAGTATATTACGGCTTCATTCAGCACCTCTATCACTTACAGAGACAAAACTTGCTCTCCAAGACCTTGTCATATAGAACTGAATGCGCCTAAATGGACCTGATATACTAGGTGTTTTCATTGTTTAATGGGCATAAAAGTGGATTTTTAGTGCCCCCGACATCTGACTTCTTGTCCTCACAGAACTCTAATTCCTCCTTTTTTATGAATGTTTATTTAAGTGTATGCACACATAATAAATTTATAAAAAATCTCAAACGGCAAAAATATGTATATATATATTTGTTTATATATTTATTAGATTATGTTATAGCTGCATACAGATTTGAACGCGAGTCACCGCGAGGTCCCTGCTTCGAATGCCGGCATGGCAATAAGTTCAAGGAGAAAACTTGGGAACCCAGCATTCGAAACCGCGAATATTGCGGTGACTCGTGTTCGCAGACTGTCTTTTTTTTTTTATGATGTAGGAGCCGTGTGAGCTCGGCTTTAGTAACATTCCTTAATACATTTCTTTATTGGTGTACAAATTCAAAACGGACCGATAAAGTTGAAAAAAAGATGCGTGACTATGGCACAGCGTGGGGACTTTGAGGCTATCAGCAATAAACTTTGCATGTTCCTTGAGGACTACTGTCCTAACTTTTGGGAACGAATATACCCTTTTCATGGCAAACGTCACAGCCATCTGCTCCAGTCTTTGACGTCCTAGATAACATCTGGTTCATATAAAGAATGAACAAAGCTCGCCTTAACACCGCTGCTTGAAATGTCGATGAAACGTTTAACCACCAATTCTCCAGGTGAGCGTCAAAAGAACGCAGAAGCGCGAGGTCTCTTCAAAATTTTAAGATATTCTTGTAAACCAACTTGCCTCCTTTAAGACGTTAAATCATTCAGCCGAATGCCCTCATTAAAGGGATTGTCCGGTCGAAACCGGAAGTACTTAAATTCTTGCGCTCGTTACGTCGAGGGAGCCTTCATGTAGACAAACGTCATTTTTATTTTGATATATGATCTGTTATTAATTAAACCTTTCATGAGCCTATGTACGAAACTGCACCCCGAATTTCGCCAGTGTCAATGGCTGACATCCGTAGGTGCTGCGTGACGTCACAAAACGCAAATGTTTGTCGGATGGTCGGGATAACAAGCGTTGGTCGATGGATGTCTTGTATTTTGTTTCGAATTATATAGTCTCCTAGGCTGTACCCTACTTAAATACGATTCTTTTAATGCAGTTCCAAAGCATTTGCAAAAAAAAGTCACGCCTTTTAGCAGGAAATTACTCGCAGACAGCCATAAGCTTCGAGCAAACGTATGCCGTTTCGCGCAAACACAACTGCGACGGCCACCGATCGAACTAGGGGCGCTTGCAAAGCAAAGGATGCAGATTTCGCCTCTGAAGCGGCACCTAAGTACACGAAGCGGCATCTATATTTCGGCGGATCCACTGTATCGGTGATGAGGCTGCGGGTCGTTCCCTCAGAGGCGATGTCCGCGGGTCGACGACAAAAGGCGAATCGTTCAAATGCATGTCGTCACTTGACTTGGAAGAGCTTGGTGAATCGTAGTCACGCTCTATTTTCACACACGGGTCAAACAGAATCGGGCTGCACGCGTGCTAAAAACAACTTCTGGTATCGTTTCCAGATGGTCTAGCTGTTGGTTTCGGTTTCGCTGCATAATCAAATTGATTCATCCGATTTGTGCGAGGAGTGGATGGACGTGGTTTAATATCGTTGGCACAGCATCACACCTCAGCTTACGAGCCTTCTGTCCGCTTAGAGCTCAGCTCGTAGCTCTCTTCTGTGAGACGATTGCTGCATAAGCGGGATCTCGATCTTGACGGGAACCTCGTCCCTATGCACGGCGACGATCCACTTCGCTCGTCACTGCACGTCTCGCGGGAAAGTGTGGAACGTAATGTCTTGGCTCGTATGTGCTGCCCGGTGGTTGTGGCACCTAACCGCGCAACAAAAATCTCACCCAACTACGAAACAAGTCGAGCACAACAACAAATACGAAGCACACTGAGGCAGACAAAAATGCTCGCTTTGTGTTTTGCGACGTCAGAGCTTCAATGTTGCCAACGAAAGCAGCGTTTACGCTAGAATGCGATTGGAGCAGCATAAATTCAATTACTCACGCAGAAAGGCATATAAAATTCAGATATTGCGCGTACGATCCGTCTCGAGGCAATAACAATGATATTCAATTGTTTTCTCGAATTCAAAATTTGACCGGACAATCCCTTTAAATGTCCAACTTTGTTGTCCATGTAGCATTTATGCTTTCTAGCACTGGTGACATAAGCAAGCTGGACAGGCTTTAAAAGAGGATTGCGACCTGAAGTCGCTTGGGACGCAAGCGGCGGTTCATGCTTGTGAACATAAAAAGAGTCTATAGGGAGTATTCACTGGACGCCATATTTGTGGGTGCTGTTTAGAGCGCATGCTCAGAACGAGCTCACATCAGTAGGCTGCTAAGACCGCCACTCTTGATGGTGCGGAATGCACGCTGCAAAAGAACTGTGGAAGCTCGCCGCCAGCACGCGCTCAGCTTTCGCGCACACAGATATTGCCGCCAGCGACGTGCGCGATCGAAAGCGTCACTGTGGTTGACCTTCCACGATTAGCGGAATGCTGGCTATAACGTCGGCAAAGGTTTCCTTATCGTAAGAAATAAGAGTAATGTAATAACTTCA
The DNA here is from genome assembly GCA_013358835.2 of Ixodes persulcatus. Classification (NCBI taxonomy): domain Eukaryota; kingdom Metazoa; phylum Arthropoda; class Arachnida; order Ixodida; family Ixodidae; genus Ixodes; species Ixodes persulcatus. The sequence goes on along the minus strand of JABSTQ010009657.1, from coordinate 266,470 downwards.
ATTTGGACGGTGTTGGCAGTGTTGGTTTCAGAGCACAATGACTTCAACCTTCTACCTTGCTAATTACAAACACCATCGAACAAGTTGTTCGCAAGGTAATGACGTCACAAGAGGGAATCATACGAGGGCGCCACCAAAACATCTCGCCGCTAATACATTATACAAAAGACTGTCCGCAAACAGATATTCGAAGGCGAGTCACCGCACGATCCGTGCTTCGAATGCGGCGATGAGTTCAAGGGGAAACTTGGGCTCGCGGTATTCGATATGGCGGTGACTCGTGTTTGCAGACTGCCTTTTTGTATTATGTATGACCAGTAACAAGAAAAAGCGAAAATTTAGGCAGCTAAAATTTTAAATCTTGACGCTAATTGGTCCGATTATCACGGTGCCGATGGTACTTACAAAAATGCTATTACGGGAGCGAAGGCTACTTCCTTTTTTTAAGTTTTAATATCGTGCTAACAAAGAGTCCAAAAGAAGTTTGGGAATGCTATCAATCGCAATGAAAAGCCCGTAATATCCCAGTTTGATAATTTAGGAGATATGTTGTCTTTTAATGATTGTGCACCGGCTTTCAACCTGGCATTTGTCGACTAATTTATTGACGTTTATTCATCCCCTTTATTTCTATGTTTATTGACGTTGGTAAGATCGTTAGCGTGATTCATAATATAAAATTATCTTGTTCATCGGGAGTCAACGCTATTGACTTCAAGTTCCTAGAAAATACTGCAGAATATTCTTGTATAATACTGGATAGAATATTTCAACAAATTCTTGACTTTGAATTTTTACCCACCCGACTGGAAGGGAAAGGTGATAGCGATACACAAAGCTGGCGGTCAACACTGTCCTCTCAACTACCGTCCCATATTGCTAACCAGTATACCATGCAAAGTTCGTGGGAATATCGTAGCTTCACAGGTCGTCAATTTCTTAGAATTCATTTTTTTCTTCGCCGGCGCAACACGCGGCTTTTGGAAATTTTTTTCTGCAAAACTCATCTACTAACTTTCACTCACGACCTCCACGTCATTCTTGACCGTAGTTCCCAAGCTGAGTGCATATTTCTAGATTTTGCCAAATCATTCGATAAGGTGTCACATAGCCTACTACTCCATAAGTTAAGTTCACTAACGGATGAATCCAGCATAGTCTCTTGGACTCATCTTCACGAGCCAATCTCAATTTGTATTCGTAAATAATACTACCTTACCTTAAGTCTCTCTAACGTCCGGGGTCCCTCAGGGTTTTGTACTGGGTCCTTTCTTTTTTCTTATATACAGGGTGTTTCTGTGGAACATTTCAAAAATCTCTAAATATACGCTTCTGGAGATAAAAATAAACTATTTGCAGAAATAAACTACTAAAATTTACTCATTTAATTTTAATAAATGAAACTAAACGAATGGCATCACAGAGAAACTTGCTAAGCATCATTGAATACCACTAAATCAACCCTTTTTACAAAGATATAAGACAAAGGCAAAATTTTACGGCGCGCCGTAAAAGCGCTCCATTTGGACGTGTTTCTAGGTTTCGGTTACTTATCGGTGGGCATCTCCGCGCCCGCGGTGCTGCTCCACAGAGGCCGAGACGCGCAACACACGTGCGCCATACATCCCTCCATTCTACGAAGGAGGCGAGGTGGTGGCTTCGCGCCGAGACCACCGGGGAGCAAAACTGCGGGAGCAAAGAGCGAATTAACGTCTAGAATGTTCAGTCTCTGCACCGGTGCCCGTCTTCAAATTCTTCCGTCACCAGCCATTAGCATGTACAAATTGTATAACCTTAGATCGTGGTAGTTCACGAAGCGGCCAGGCTGAATTTCGGCACGAAATTCAGCCTGGCCATTTCGTTCGCGTCTATAGAGCGTTCCGAATAAACCCAGGAAACCCCGTGGCGAGGGGAATATACAATTTTCGAAATTCAGTCTGGCCACGTCGATAACAGTATCAGAGATGGCAGTAATGGCATTACTGTAATGAAATTACAGTAATTAAATTACTTTTCGAAGTAATGAGTAATGTAATGAATTACTTCTCTTGGCTAGTCATTCAGTAATGTAATCAATTACTTTCAGGCAGTAATTTCGAGAAAATTACTCATTACTTTTTGAAATTACTTTTGTCCTAAATTAGAAAGTACGTTTGCGAGCTTTAAAAAAGAAGAGAAAAATTATTTCGCATGGTGAAATGTTGGGAAAGAGCATCGGAGGAAATAAACGACGGCCACCTGAGCGCAAAGCCTCGTACGAAGAGCTAGACAGACGCACAAAGGAGGGCTGGAAAGGCGAAGGAGAAAAGCTTACGTGTAGACATCGCTCGAAGGCAACGGCTTACAAACTCCAGGCGCGACAGATTTACGGCGTCGCATCATCACGACGCTACGATACTTCGTTCATCCCTAAGCTGACAGTGCGGTGGGTGCTGCAAGCTAACCAGAACCAATCAAACACCTTCCTTTCATCACCTGACCCGTCCCTTTCTCTGCGCGTAGGTATGAACGAGAGCGTGGTTACGTGGCGAACGACAGACGGGTGACTGCTCCAACAAACACGTAGCTTCCACCGTTCATCCCTAAGCTGACAGCGCGTCAGGTGACGGGTGAACGGCTGATAGGCTACAAGGTGACGGGCACATTACCAGTGAGTTAAACATATTTAAAACCTGAGAGGACAGGACAAACAGATCCCCAGCTTTGTACTTTCGTCAAGCAAGGTCAAACCGTAAGCTTCGAGCATTGGAAACAACAAACGACCTGAATAAATAGTTAATTCCAAATGCCTTGTCAAAGCCCCAGAACGTTTCGTGCGTCCTCGAGCAAAGCAGGTGCCGCTCGTGGTATGCCTCGCTGCCTTCCCTTGGGAAGTTTATTCGGGAATAAGCCTACAAGCAGATATCGCCCCCGTTTGTTTGGAAAGTACCCAACTTAGGAAGCTGGCGCCCTTCCTCAACCGGCCACGCTTCTGCTTAGCAATTATCCAGGCCCTTTGTGGGACAATGCGCAAACACTTAGGCGCTTTGGGTATTTGGGAAAAATGCTCATTGAAAGGAATGACCGAGAAGGTAAACTATACTCGGCGACAACTTTTCTTAGAAATGCAGTGGAGGGTACAGGCACGCGTTCCCTTTCCCATTTTGAACGTTAAATAAAGCTGTGCGCGGGCTCTCCTCCTCTCCACTGCATTGCCAAGAAAAGTTGTCGCCAAGTACAGTGCTCCTGGGAGAATACAATTAGATAGCGTCCGAGACAGAAGGGACACGTTTCACGTGACGACTCCTTGCAAGAACGAGCTGCCATTGCAACTTCTAAATCAGGAAGACGGAAACATATCACCCTTTAAGTAAGAACCTTCTTCGTTGAATGAAGAGAGAAATCGGTGAGTCGACTGTCTTTCTGAGTCACATCTGAAGAAGCTATTCATCATGTTCAACACATCTGTCGTGTGCGCCAGCAAAACCACTGTTCAGTATGGTTCACTTTGAGGCAGATACGGTTGTTGCGGTGCAGACAGGAAGATCTGAGTTTTGTTACATATAGACCAGCTTAGCTCTTTAACGTCACATCACTGCGGTGGCGCTGCTGTCGGCACTGCGCATGCGCAGCGCCTCGCTTCTCCCGGATCTGGTTCCTGCACATCCGCTGTGTGAGCAAACGAGGGCTTGCTTTGTAAACACTGTGTTGCTGCATATGGTAAATAAAATGACCACCAATTACTGCCTCAAGATATTTAAAAGTAATGTCAAAGTAATTTCAAAGTAATTTCATTACTTTTCGAAAGTAATTGTAGTTTAATGTAATTACCTTTAGTCCGCGGTAATTTGTAATGTAATTTAATTACATTTTTGCGGTTTTCAGAAAAGTAATTAGTAATGTAATTTAATTACTTTTTGAAAGTAATTTTGCCATCTCTGAACAGTATCATCGCCTGAGTGTATAGACCTTTGCGAAAATTGCCTTCTGCGCGCTGCCATCTTTGTCTGCTGGGCTGTGGAACGTCTCCTGAGCATGCGCTGTTGCTCTATTGTGCGGTGTATCAGTCGCTGCGCATGCGTCCACAGCTCAGTGACTCAGCATTTTGCGCCCGGATGATAAGCGATGGAAAGGTCTATACCACCTGTACATGCTAATGGTGGTCTTTTGGTGGTTTTTGAAGGGAGTTGAAGACAGGCACCGACGCGGAACTTGAATGTTCTAGAGGTATAGTCCGTGTGTGAGTGAGTCAGTGAGTGAGAAAACATATTACTTAAAGGAAGTGATACATCACGATCAATTGATAAAGTCATCCGATCGTGACGGGGGAAGGGGAGTATGGGAAGGGTAGGGTGAGGAGGCTAAATGTAACAGGCGTGTCATCGTGGCAAGACATATAAACCTTTGTAAACTTGGTATTTCATGGCGGCGCGTTCCAGACAGCTCATGACAATAAAATGTGGTGAACTTTGTCAAACGTTTTGCGGTTTTCCTCTGGTAAGCGCCACGTATACTCTGTTTCATACTTAGCGTGCAACGCTGTCAAAGCTACTGGCGCGAGCGTGGGCTTGATCTCGTTGATCATTTGCACGAGTTCTCGCGCAAACAAAACCATAGATGAAGTCCCGCGCTCGCGCCAGTAGCTTTGACAGCGTTGCATGCTAAGTATGAAACAGAGTATAGAGAGTGCTAGTTTCTCGTCACCATCGCAACTGAAACGAATAAAGAAAGAACTGTGCAGCGAAGAACACCATCACTTTCATGCGCCTCCTGTTGACAAAAAGAATCTAGATGTTCACCGCCGCCATTAGCATGCAAAATTTAGACTGATGCTTAAACCACTCGATGGTACTGATATTTTTAGGGGTGTATTTTTGGGGCATTGTTTTGATGCGGGCTCGAGCCGACTCGAACGATTCATTCTATCTTAACATTATAGGAGCTCAGCACGCACGAAACATAAATCGAACGCAAAAAGGATGCTCCCGCCCACTTTGTTTTACTTTCCTTCTCTGTGTTTTGGAATCACAAAATTTTAAACGGACGTTAACTTCCTTGTCGATACCTCGATAGTCCCACGTGCCGTACATCGATCGGAAAGGCGCGTCAAGCAGACAGCGGATGTACGAGACAACGTCGTCTGGCTCTCTGCGCGTGTAAATCTATAGACCCTTTCTTCAAGGGCGCCGCCATCTTGAATTGTCGTCACTTCCAGTATGGGCGAAAACATTGTTTTGCCGTCGCCACGCCAACAGAATGCATTTAGGAGAAAAGCGTAACCGTCACCCATTCTCGTTTTGTCTCCCCTTTATTTTTTTACTATTTGCAGGTTGAAACGTTTTGATATTTTTTCGTCGCCCATACCGGATATGCCGACTTGGCGGTCGGGGGCGAGAGTAAGCGGAAAAGGTCTATAGACTCGTTTACTGTTTACGAACATGAACCGCTGTTTGCGTCCCAAGCGACTTCCGGTCTCTCCGTCTTTGCAAGCCTGTCGAGCTTGCTTAGGTCACCAGTGCTAGAAAGCATAAATGCTACACGGACAACAAAGTCGGAGATTTAGCGAGGGCCTTCGGCTGTACAATTCAACGTCTTGGAAAGGACAAGTCGGTTTACAAGAATATTCAAACATTTTGAACAGATCTCGTTTTATCGACGGTTCAAGCAGCGGTGTTAAAATGCTCTTTGTTCATTTTTCTTTTTTTAACCGGAAGTTTGAGGGGGATCTCAACGACTACAGCTCCGCCTGAAGGCGTTTGCGAAAGAAAAAGGTATATATCCAGTATTTGAAATCCACGCGCTACGCTTCTTGCCGTTTGTTCTTCATCCGTCAATGGCTCGGACGCCACTTTTTCCGCTATAAAATATGAGAGGTTTCGTCGGATGCCATATATAGCTGTATATAACATGTCGCGTTAGAAAAGTAAAAAAAAAATTAAACAATCTAATTAAGCATGTTTTCATCTCTGGTTTCTGTTCCAAAATAATACATATGACGCGATAAAACATGTCAATACATCAAAACAGGCATTGGCCTTTGCCACCGCAGTGGCGAGCCCTATACGTCCAAGCTCGGTGCGCCATTCTGTTGTCTCTTAATAGCTGTCGGCAGAATGCAGCTGGGGACGGGTGGCGCGGAGGTCATAAAAACTCTTTTCGGCGAATCCTTTGGGAACGCGTGTGTCACCAGCCGCCGCCTATCCCCTGGCGGCAGCTTCATGGGGTCGTTTTTTTTTGTTTTTTTCCCCGTCTTGCGCGGTCATCATTCTCGGCACGCTCTTTGTGGCCGTCTCTAAATTCGCTCGTCTTTGTTTTTGCTGCCGAAACTTTGGCCTCTCTGCGGTAATTTACTTAGTTTCTCGGTCCCTCTTTTGTAGGTTTGTCGTCGGTAGTCTCATTAAAGTTGTCGAAAAAGAAACAACTGAAAAAGAAATTTTTGCAGAGCTCAGAGTGGCTTCCAAAGAAGTTTTATTTTTTTATAAACATTCAGATGTTTTGTTTTTTCGTGTGTGTTTTTGTTTTATTTCAGTAGCTACTGGAGAGTGTATGACGAATGTTCGCGCCGCAACGCATGAAATTTAGGGCGATCTCACGTTACCTGCTTCCGGCTCGAGATCTGATCGGACATAATGTTGACAAACTTTCGCCCAATGTCTTTCCATGCACGAAGACAATGTTTGTGTTTTTATCGCTAAAGTATTTTTTTTTTCGTTATAATTTATTCTGCTAGTTAGAGTAGTCAGAAGCGAACAAAAAATAGCATTGGTTGATACTCGATTTTAAACGTTTAGGACGATCCGGTGATTGAAAATTCCACCCATCGCTAGCCCAAAATGGCCATGTAAACGCCACCCCGGGATGACTTCTAAAATAAATACGAGCGGAATAAACATCGGTATGTGCGGCCTAAATACGACCCCCCGGCGGTCGTATATACTTACCGATTTCTTTTGTCTACGGAGTCACTCGCCATGTTTGTGCGCTTCACCAACGCCAAAAGGAACGCCAATAACTATCATATCATCTGCACGCAAAACCGCAGTCACGTATACTGCTCATGCGTCGTATACCAAAGGACACAGTTTGGCTGCGCAGACATTTATGACCAAATAATCTGGGGACCCGCCCCTAGCGTGTTTGAAGAATGTTTGCTTCGTACATACGTGTGCTTGGAACATGTCATGAGACGCTGTTTGTACAACCAATGTTAGAGGACCGTCAAACAAGGAACAAACACGCCTCAAACAGGTCCTGCAGACTGTCTTATTTTTTTTTTTTTTTTTATTGTGTATTCGCAGTGTGACCGCGATTTAATGCGGAAGGCGGCCGGCGGACGCTGGTCACCAACACGGCAGAACGCGGCTTATCGGAAGTGAAAAGGCATTTCGTGAAACCTCCTTGTATACGGCTACCGATACGCGCCAAATTGTCTCTTTTTTTGTGTGGCAATTAAGAGATTAATTTATACAACTTACGTAGAAGACGCAATACATTTACAGTGAACGAGTGATCGCCTGCTTTCTGCGCTTTGGTTTTGACAATTTTAACTTAGATCTTGCTGCCTTCCTTCGGTGGAGATTTGCAGAAAGAGGGAGAGAGAGAAAAACAGCAGAAGGGATGTCGTTGGGTTTGCGATGAAGTAGTATTCACCGGCGTCGGGGGCCGTGGCCGAGTTCGTTTCTTGCTGAGGACACGCCGACGTTTCGACAAAAACTTCTGCAACGCGCATTTCACACTGCAAAGATTGACGATCGCGCGAGGTGAGCCCGCTCTATAGGGTGTATTCACTGGCGGCCATATCCGTGTGCGCTAATGCTGAGCACGTGCTGATGCCTAGCTTCTACAGTTATTTTCCAACGTGCACCCCGCAGCATCAAGATTGCCGGTCTTGGCAGCCTATTAATGTGAGCTCGATCTGAGCATGCGCTCTAAACAGTGACCTCAAATATGGCGGCCAGTGAATACCCCCTATTCGCGGTGAGAAGCTCGCTGGGGACGCTTCTGTTTCCCTCACCCTGGGTGGTGCACGTGCGACCCACGCGGTTATGTTTTAATATTCATAGTGCACAGAAGCTTGGCAATGCACGTGCTTGCACCAGCAGAGGAAGTTGAAGTATCCTCACTCTGGGTTGTGAAAAAATTCCACCAGGCGGCGATACCCAAAATTCTCGCCGCGAATACATGGCTTGCACCTGACGTCATCATCCATGGGATGGTTTTCATGCCTGCCCCGTCCGCCGCCATGTCTGCTCGTGCGGACAAGCCCGTGCAATTTCAAGCTTGCCAAAGCTTTGTTAATGCGCAACTTGCACGTGCTTGCGCTCATGGGGCACCAGTCGGGGCACAATGCTTGCAATTGGCTATATTTGTTCTTGCCGACAAAAACAATTATTAATTGGGGTTGTGTGGATATTTATACAGCGTGTATTGGTGAGGCATTTCAAAGTTGCGACAAGTCACTCGCTCTGGATGAGCAGTTTAGTCAGCGCTCTACAACCGCTAGCCTGGGGGTCTTTAACGGGCATCACGCAGTAGTGATACACGACCAGCACGCCGGTTTGATGCTCATCCAGTTCGAAACGGGCAGGGGTGGGGATTGAACCGAGGATCCCAGGGTTCTGCAGCGCGAACTTTCGCTCCACGTGCTCGAGCTGGTGTGCGCTAGCCCACTCGGCCACCGATCCCCGCCCCCCCTCTCGACAGAAGCAAATTGGGCGGTGCGAAGTGTATGTTCAAAGAGGTGTTTACTTGGTAGCAAGACCACACAACGAAAGCGAATATGACGTCTTTGCAAGTCACGAATCAAACCACCTGCTCGCTCTTGTTCTTCTCTCAACTTAGGCGGTAAAATTTGGTGTATAGGGCTCGAATTCCTGCGAGAGAATAGTGCGCAAAAGCGCTAGCGTTGAATTCGCGCTGACTGAGCCGAGTAGTGCGTTGATAATGGTATTTCAGTTGGGTCGACTCGACGCGCTTGCTTCCCTCACCCTGAAACAAATGTCGGTGCATTTTTTTTTTTTTAATTTCTACGTAGCACACAAAGGTCTAGTCATGAAGACTCACTGGGGAATTATGTTTAGAAAAAATGAAAGACGTTTACAATTCTCTGTAATGCGAAATTAGAGCGCAGCTATTGAGGGGGAGGAGGAGGGGAGGGTACGGAGGGTAGGGTATGCCCCTCCTCCCTCTCCGTACCCTCCCCCCTCCTCTCCTCCTTCCCTCCCATTTAGTGGGAAATTTTCGCTAAATTTCTCGCTAAATTTAGCGGGGAGATTGACGTCACGTGACCTCAACACCAATTCAGTTTTGTCGTCACGACTTCGTGTCACGTCACCCATGAACAAATTCAGCGGCAGGAGGAGAGGAGGAGGAAAGGAGGAGGAGGAGAGGAAGATGAGGAGGAGGGGAGACGGAGAGCAGGAGGGTAGGAGGAGGAGGAGGGGAATACCCTCCCCTCCTCCTTCTCAAGAGCGGCGCTCTAGTTTCGTATTACAAAGATTTGTAAACATCTTTCTTTTTTTCCTCGCTTTTTTACGGCAAATATTGTTCATTGGTGAATTTTGGGGAACGATGATGCCGAAACATTTAAAAAGTAACTGAAGTCTGTGATGAGACATTGAGCATGGTGTGAATAGGAGACATCCTATATGTTAAGCCAAGTACAGTGGTAAAACAAAAAAAAAGCACGACCAGTTACAGCATTTGACTTCCAGTACCTCCCTTAGACCGACACGTGGCAAGCGGAGCTCTGTTTACCAACACGGCCGGAAGGCAGCGCATGCGCAGAAGCTATGTGGGCAGAAGCGGCCAGGCTCTCCGTGTTTTCGCCATTGCGTTGTTTGGCGTTCGCTCGTTGTTGACGTTGTAGAGACGCTTCTAGATTTATTTGTGCGTCATATTTCCTGCCAACGTATGTCGTATGTTATGCCCGACTATTTGAGCTCGCTACCCGAGCCTGAACGGCAGCGATATCGAGACAAACTGTGCGTGGACGGAGTTGCTTTCGACGACACGTTTACCGTAAACAAGGCCTGCTGGAGAACTGACGCGAAGTTTCTGCTACCGACATCGATGGCTCACGTCCTCGTTTATTTTTTTTTTTCAAGCCAGTTTACGGCTGACGCGGTGCAGGCGTACAAGTCTCTCGAGGCCGTTTCCGTGCTGCCGGCGGGATCATCAGACTGTGGGTCTGCGGAAGTGTATTTATTAATTGATTAACTACCGACAGCGTCCGTCAAGTCAAGGTATGATATTTTTCTTACCCTCATGACCACAAGGAACGACAAGCGGTAACGCTTTGTCCGTTTTGCCGCCGCTCTCCTTCCGCTTGGTATTACGGGCGTATATAGCCACACCGACGAGCGCTTGGCCGGTGCTTTGTGCGCGAACACCGTGGGAACAAAATCTGGATGATCTCGTTCAGACGACGGTTTCCCTCCACCTAAGCAAGCCTCGAGACGGAGATTCAAATGGAAGCCACACTTGCCTTCAATAAAGTGCTTACCGCACAAACGGTCGTCCTCGCAAGGCGATCCACAAATATTATTCACCTTCTGCGCCTTTAAGAGTCCGTCGGGAACTTGGGGAAACTCACTCCGCTACTTTTGCTGTACCTTTCGATGAAATTAACGGCTACACAGCTTTGTGGCATGCTGAAATGCTATGACACCCATGCAAAACATGCGCCCTTCTGCCCACACCACCCGGCTCCGGCTATAGCTCCGGGGCGATCGCAGCGCCGCCGCAGCTCCGTGACATCAAGCCCGCGTGTCCGTCTATATGTTCGATGTGAAAATCTTGCGCAAGATTACTTTTCTAACCATTAAGAAACAATATGTAAACAAGAGGGCGTCTACAGACGTTATTCACTGCAGCGTTTGAAGCCAGTAGCAAGAATGGTATCTTTTTTTCCTCGGCGAGTTTGCGGCGCTTTCTAGGCCGATCTTCCTTCCCCAAACGACTTCGTCTTCGGACATTCCTCCATGTGGCTCAATCTCAACACCGAAGTCCCTTTGTGAGTACATGGACATAACTCGCGAGCAAGCCCAAGAAAAATGCGCTCAGACTCGAAAAAACCACGCTTTCTTCTTTTAAAAAAAGAAACCGTTTGTGTTCACACGTACTATACCGGCGGCGCAGTCCACAGCGACAAACTCTCGCGCTCCCGAACCTTCACACGGCATGCATTGGTGGCGCGGTGCGCGGTCGCGTGTCTCAAAGACTCACATTATAGGAAACATACACACACCGCACCCGACACCCGGACCCCCTGAAGCGTAAACCCGGGTGTCCCCACCGCCCCCCCCCCCCTCCACCTCCCATTCCTTTCTCTCTTTTTTCTTACAGAAACACGTATACAGACACGAACACGTAGAGGCTCGAAAAATCGGGAATGAAACAGTTACGTTGACGCATCCGCGGAGCTGTAAAGTACACACACACGCCGCAGTGCGGGCGCGGATGTATACACGCCACTGTCCCCGCGCGCAAACACACACACCGGACGACAATGGACTACTTTGTGCGTCGGAAGCAAGCCGTGTCCGCAGTTTTCGCTTCCGCTCGCTTGCCTCTCCGAATGGGGCCGAGCCGAGCGGTTTCATTAGCGGCTCGCTTCAAAGGCCCCCCGCCGCTACTTTAGTCGACAAGGCACCGCGCCGTCGAGGGCCGGAGATCTACGTAGTTGGATGTGCTTGCGTATGTGTGCGGCCGAATTTGTAGGCGTGTTTTTGAGAGCTTTGCGGCTGAAGTCGTAGTCGCTAAAGACACGGTGACAGAATCAGCTGCGGACGCGACTATGTTCGAAGCCTGTGTGCCTTATATGTGTGGCCGATATGTGTGCCTTATATGTGTGGCCGTTACCGATACGGCAGTATCGTCATACAAGAAAGAAACACGTTTGAGACAGTGTCTCCAGACTGTCTTTTTTTACGATGTGGTGTCACTATGACCGCGGCCTAAATTGACGCGGCGTTCAAAGCGGGCATGCACTCTTGCGGAATGCGGCCGCCTCAAGTTACGGCAGCCAGTCGTATTCCAAATTGTGGATGAGATGGAGGGCGTGGCAATCACTCAACTGATGGACGGACGTCCCCCTGCCAGAGTGTGAGAGCTGGAAAATTAGCTTAGTATAAATAAAACAGTTTACGGCCACCGACAGCCGAAGGGAAAGCGGGCCGCGATTGTCATGTCTGATTACCGCTGTGCACCCAATGGGGTTACGGCATTTTTCTGTAAGTACACCGAAGAACCGATCGGGAAGCGTGAGCGTGATAAGCTACGCTTTTTGTGTCTTAAACTCTCAGTAACCACGACGTAACTCTGAAGCATAAAAAAAAAAAAAAATTCACGAATTCGAGAGAACATTAACTGAACCAGGTCTAACCCGAGTCATCTTAAGCGGTTTTAAAACTCGATATGCCGTTCGTTGATGGGACTGCCCTTTATTTGTACAGTACGTTTATTAAACGCTTTTATATACATACACATCACGCTGATCGTTGGATGGCAGTGGTAGCGCCGTGAGCATATCAATCTATTTCGATAAATAAAAAGGAGCTAAAAAGAGGAGAAATGGATGTTATATAACGGCGCGACGAACGTATGTCCCGATCTGTCAGTTCACCGTGATATGAGACCGCGATTTAACCTCCACAGTCGTAACACGTTCTTCATGGTGTTGACATGAGGTTACTATTTGAAACTTTGTAACGTCGTCGAGGTGTTTTTTTTTTTCTTTTTTTCTCGGATATTCCCAACGCCACAACAGTTGCTTCAGGAAAGTGCGCTGCGTTTAGTAATATCAGTAATATAGTCATATAGTTGTACAGTGTTCTCTTCGTCGCCTCATCGGCACCGAATACCTCTAGCGTTTGCGCAGCGGTAAGGCAGTGTTCTCACGATATTTTAATCACCGGTGTCAGGCGTCAGACTAATTCGTGACGTATTTGTCGGCGGAACTTCAATTTAAAAACTTGAACTTGTCTTCAGGACCCATGTTTTACTTTGGTTCTAGAACTTGGATTCGTCTATGAAACCCGTGTCGTACTATTCTGCACTTGGACTCGTTTTTAGGACCAGTGTTGAACTACTCTGACCGGCGACTTAAGTTTAGGACCAGTGTTGAACTACTCCGATCATGGACTTGCCTTTAGGTCCGATGTTGTACTTTAATATCATAAATTGGGCTCGTCATAATGAGCTACACTGAACCTGGGCGCGTATTTAGGACCAATGTTGGACTTCTATAAACTCGAACATGTCTTCATGTTCAACGTTGCACAGTGATATCCGAACTTGGGCTTTTCTTTAGGTTTGATGTCACACAATGTTATCTATCCCTGAACTTGAACTTCTGAAGCAGTATTGGACTTTGGTCTCCCAACTTGAAATAAATTGGCAAAAATCGGGCTGTGTTTTAATCTCTGAACTTGGACTTGATGGAGGCCGGCAGCGGAATAATGTGCGAGATGACGTTCACCAGGCAGAAGGAACCCACGAACGCGAAGCAGATGCCAAAGTTGAGCCAGTACAAGACGTCCACTCCGGACTGTCCCCTGCCGCCCATTCGAAACTTGTGTCCCAAGTAGTGCGTCCCGTTGACGAAGAAGCAGCGCCCACTCTCCACGTTGGGTCCGCAGAGGGTCCCGTTGAAGGACGGCAAGTTCTCGAGGCCCGGGTGCATGTCCAGCTCGTTCTGCTGCACGAAGGCTGCTGCGTAACGCTGCAGCGTGGCGTACGTCAGGTAGTACGTCCAGTCCGGGAGGACCACGAGGCTGCGGACCGTGCCGGAGGCCAGGGCGATGCAGATGGACAGGATGCAGGCGGATGCCCTGAAGGCAGCGTAGGAACTCTTGACCACCATCATGAGGGCGACCGTCTGCTGCTCGGCGAGAGCGTACAGGCACCAGAGGACACCGCAGAAGGTGGCCCAGCGTTGCCAGTCCATCCTGAGGCCTGTCCCTCTGCAACGGAATGAACAACGTAGGGCCTGTAGCAAGGTTTGGAATGGGACGAGTTGCTGCATTATGTGACCATCGGCCTAGTTGAGTGGCATCGCGTGCAAAAAAGAGAGACGTGTAACTGATATATTGCCTATATAGCCTATTCCGAATAATTGCCCATCCTCGTTTCCTGCGCATGCATTAGTTTTTGTCCCAAATAAAATAAATAGAAAATTACACCATAGATAAAAAAAAACTAACAAACTCGACGTTAAATGTTGAAGGGCGAGAAGTTGGTCTGCCGTTGAGGTGTGGCAACACCGGTTCACGCTATGGCTAATAACTTTAGAGAGAAGTATTTCTAGATCCAAATGTAATCCTAAGTGACGTTGCCCGAGTTTAGGCAATGTGTGAAACATGCTTGGCAATTGAGTTTTTACATTGATGGAGACTGCTCCTTTCATAGCTTGGCGGACGACTTAATGAGCAAAGACCTCCCTTTGCCCTTGAAATAACGTTTTTTTGTTGTTGTTGTTGTTTTCTAATGGCAGCTGATCTAGCCATGAATCGGGCTATGTCTTGGGATATATTAGATATCCAATGGATCTGTTTTCGACCGGCGTGAGGTGGCGTACTCACGCGTAGATGATGGTGGCTCCCGCAAAGACGCTGATGACGCTCAGCGGCATGCTGAACACGGTGTGGCTGAAGACGAACAACGGGCCCCGGTACTTGCCCTCACGGCTCTCCTGGTAGTAGCGGGTCCGGTGCGGAGCGTCTGTAGCAAACCACGAGTGCCGCAATTCATGAGGACCACAAACCAACACGGCGCGGTCTTCGAGGGGAATATAAAACAAATAAAATCTTCCGGCCGTTATCCCTGCCAAAATGTAATACGTTAGCTAGGGCCGTCACGTTACGTGGTTACGTGGTCATGTCCCGTGACTATCGTCCGGTAAAATTGGTTGGACGTAAGCATCTAACCATAGCGGACAACGTCGTTGACGTGGAAGAACGCTAAAGTTCGCGTATGGCGTCGCCCGTGTCGTTTTTTTACGTCGTTTTTTTTTTGTATTTTTATACGTATCCAGGTTTTAGTGGCGTAGCAGGATTTTTTTTCGAGGGGGGGGGGAGGTTAGAAGAGGAGAGGAGAGGAGGCGGCTGAGGTGGCTGGGATGTGAATGACTTGTTGTGCGGAAAGGAGGAGGGGGGGGGGGGGTCAAAATGCATGTGTATATTATAGGGTCGGCTGGATTTCGGGAAGGGGGGGGGGAGGGGCTGAAGCACCATAAGCCCCCCCCCCCCCCTCACACACACACCCCTGGCCACGACCATGGCAGGTTTATAATGCATTCTACGTTAAAAAAAAAGATTACTTAATCGGGGGTAGGGACAGCGATTTTATCGAGATTTTATATGTTGTTTTTTGTATTCCCATGACGATGCCCCGTATTTTTCCGACTCCATAGCGCGTGCGCGGGCTTATCGGGTGTTTTGAGCAGGTCATCTGTTTTTGGAGATTATCGTTACGGCATATCGAGACTATTAAGAATATTCCCTGACTACCGATTGTCTTCTTGACTTGGCTTCCCGAATCTCACATTTTGTTCGCATCTACTGAAAGTACTAATTTAATTTAACGGTTAATTAGTAACATTAGTTTATGACACAAGATATATGTCCTTCCTTGAGAGACGTAGTCTATAAATTCTATAATCTGCTCAAACGTTTGTTAATTTTTTTTATGAGAGTTTTAACATCTTTTACGCGGCGAGCGAGCGGCCTCACAGCGATTTGCAAAACGTGCCGTCTAAGACGTTTTCTTTACCATATAGCTATCAGATATTGTTATTGGAATATGCAACAACGATTAAAACTCCAAGCTTAAGTGCAGGTCAAATAGATCAGACATACATTAAATATAAATAAAAAAGAGCATGGAGACAAGCTGGAGGACTTTCAACATTTGGAAAACCCAATATTTTCCGAAAAACAATTTAGCAGTATAATATGCTGTAATGGCGCTAAATAGTGTATTGCGTTTCTGTGAACGATATTAAAAGCCCTAAATTACGGCAGGCCGCGAACGACAGCTTCAGAAATGGAAAAAAAGTAAGGTGCACTTGAGTTCCACAAATATTTCTAAAAAAAGTCTAGTCTCATTAGAAATTTATAAGGAAGCCCCTGTGTGAAGGAGATGCATTTTGCGAGCTAATGAGCGTCTCAGGCGCCGTAATCGCCACACAGCAATTAAATCTTCATCATTATCATCATCATCATCATAATTGGCACTTAGAATGGGCTAATGATGATTATGGAGTTGCGGCCTAAGGCGCGCTAACATGAAAAAAAACTAATTCGCGCCATGTGAAATGGCGCTACTAAGCTGACGCCGAGGCCTTGATACAGCAATTTTCGATCCGTACATCCTGCAAACGTGTCTTCAATTGTCTCTGCACCATTTAAATTCATTTGTTTTGTATTTCCGCTGACGTGCAGTCATTGTCCAGCACGCAAAAACACATTTCTGAATGAACTTGCGAAAGCTAGCGTTTGAAACAAACCGTGAATCTCCTAAAACAAAGGAAAGGGCGCTAGACAAAACACAGACGTCTCCTTTCGTTTTTCGGCAGTGATACGTCGGCCAGGCTATACTTGCGTCTCCGTCAGAATCCGTCATTGAAATGTTCGAGCCGTTTTGTTCTCGTTTGATGCAAGCCAAATAATATATCGGCCATGTTGAATTAACCCGAGACTGTTCCTTCTACGTTTTGTCGCTTCTCTTCTACCCCAATCTCAGGTTAATTCAACATCACCTCTTTACAGCTCTCTTGAGAACGCGTTTGTGAATACCGATTTCTCCTCTCCTTACGATTTTCTTAACTTAAAAACTTCTAACTAAACTTCTAGAAACTAAGCAGCACTTCGTGAATCTGGCCTTTGGGCATTAGTACTGAGTCCGTGGAAACGGCCTTTCACGAATGTTTGGGTATGTCCAAGGTCAGTGCGCGCTGAGTTCCCAAAATCTTGACGCCTGAAATGAAGAAGGACCGAGTGGAATGTTGTTGTGAAATGCTACCAATGATGAACGCCGAAGAGGGGACTTTTACTGGCGGTTGGTAACGGCGGATGAAGCTTGGGTCTACAACTGGGACCCCGTGAGTAAACAAGGGAGCATGGCCTGGAAGCGCAAGTATCCTCCTGCGCCCGTAAACTTCAAGGCTGACCTCTGAGGGCAATGTCACCGCGACATTTTTTGGGAGATGAGGACGGTGTTCTGCCGATCGATTACCTAACACCCAAAACTTCGATAACGGGGGCCTATTACGCCCAAGTGCTGGTTTGGTTGCGTAAGGCCCTCGAAGAAACACGCCGAGGAAAATTGAGCCAGAGGATTTGACTTCTTTGCGACAACGCTGCAGCGCACAGCTCCAACGTTGCAGAAAACACTGTCCCGGAATGAGGGTTTCAAGTCGCCAACAATCCAACATGTTCTCCGGACCTTGGTTTCAAGTGATTTCTTCCTGTTTGGACATTGGAGTAAAAATCTTCGAGGACACCGATTGCTCGAAGATGATGACCTGAAGGATGCAGTTGACCACTATTTCCAGGGGAGTGGCAAAAAGGTTTTGTTCTCTTCAGGAATAAGAAAACTTTGAAAGCGATGTGTCAAATGTGTTGATCATGATGTGAAAATCTTGAGACTGGGAACATCCATTAACATCATGATCAACATACACCAGCTCGCCTGCACTTTGACCATTTTTTCGTCAAGTGTGGTGACGTTCAGGAGGGCTGAATTGAAAAATGAAACTCTGTTTCTTGTCCTAGAGTTTTCGCTCCTATGTAAGGATTAGAGCTCATTGAACTCCCTTCGTAAATCATACAAAAGACAAGGCGTTCGCTGAAGAAACGATGGCGGAATTATCTACAGATAGGCCTCAAGAATTGTTCGCATCATGCATGTCTCTTTCACGCATATACATGCTTTGAACATGCCTATGCACACAGTTTTTGTATGACCAAGAAGACAGATTCGTCATACGAGGAAGACACCGCTGATCTCTATTGTGATAGATTGGATCGCGAATCGGAATCCCGTCGGTGGAACCACCGGCGGCCATTGCTGGACACTAGGAAATACACGCCAGTCTATGGGAGAAACAAACAAAAGTAGGAATTTTGAAGATTCTGCACGATGCTCGAAGGCAAGTATTTTATTATTTTTTACTTTGCATTCACGAGTGGCTTAATTGTCGTGTGGTACAACTTATTAAAATAACTAATGTACGTGTTACTGAATATTAAAAGAAAACTGGGGTTTTCTTGGCCATACTGCAAAACCTCCATGTTGTTTTTTGTATTTTGTTTCCATAGTTTTTGATACATAGTTTAGCTGTTAAATAATTTACATCGCACCGTTATCACGCCCCTTGCATAATTTAGGGCCGTGAGTTCGACGTCAGTTTTCTGTGCGTCGAACTGAAGTTTCGAGGAGTATTATATGGGACAAACTATGTAATACTACACCCTTTTTCTGAAAGCGCAACAAAGTCGCAACCCTCGACCCTCAACGACGAAACATTTGTATTAAAAAAGATTGGTATTCAAGGCTCTCGATGTGTGCGCCCAGAATATTAACTGCCGTTCACAGAAAAGACGATAGACGTTTCATTGCCGAGAACAACCAACTAAGGTAAGCAGTGTGACAGCGACTATTAGCGGCGAGATGTTTTGGTGGCGCCCTCCTGTGGTTCCCCCTTGTGACGTCATTACCTTGCAAACAACAAGTTCGATGGTGTTTTTTATTAGCATGGTGGAAGCTTGAAATCATTGCGCTCTCAAAGGAACACTGCCAACACCGTCAAATTTAAAGTTCTTTTGATTCCTCTTATTTCCGTCGATGATAAATCCCCTTTCCGACGTCATAGTCAGCGTTCGGCCAATCGTGGAAGGCCGACCACAGCGACGCGTTCGGTCGCGCACGGGGCTAATTAGCGGCGATATGTTTCTGTGGCGCCCTCGTATGGTTACCTTTCGTGACGTCATTACCTTGCGAACAACAAATTCGATGGTGTTTGTAATTAGCATGGCGGAAGCTTGAAATCATAGCGTTCTTGAACCAACACTGTCAACACCGTCCAAATTGAAGTCCTCCCGTTCCTCTTATTTCCGTCCATGAGACCTCCTTTGCTGACGTCATAGTCAGCATTTGGCCAATCGTGGAAGGCCAACCACCGCGACACTTTCGATCGCGCACGTCGCCAATAGGAAGTATTCACTGGCAGCCATAACTGTGTGTGCAACTGCTGAGCGCGTGCTGACGGCGAGCTTCCAGAGTTCTTTCGCAACCTGCATTCCGAACCATATCGACATTGCCGGTCTTAGCAGCCTATTGATGTGAGCTCGTTCTGAGCATGCGCTCTAAACATCGCCCTCAAATATGGCGTCCAGTGAATAGCCCCCTAAAGTCCGTTCACGCATAGGGTACAGTGTACTACAATACGGGGTGGTGTTGGGACCGAAGCGGCTCGCGTGAGGCGTGTGGTGTAGATCGCGATAGGTGTCGACATCGGCCACTGGCAGTAAGGTCAGTATGGTAGTGGTTATGCGCGTGCACCGCGTGCACGCGCACGTGCGGAGTCCAGCGACTTTCTGCTGCCCTGTCGACTGCAGTGACACAATTGTTGCCTACACGCGCAGCCTCACAAGTTCCCATTGTTGAGTTGCAAGGCTGTGCAAGCGCGAGCGGCTAGCTTCGACTGCCTTGACTGGAGCACTCGCTGCACGAGCGCTCGTGCAGCCGCCGAGGCTTCATCCAAAGCAACTATACTTCGTCTCACCTTAGCATATACTAACCGCGAATGCTGTGCTAGCGCGAGCGGCTAACCTTGACTGCCTTGACTGGAGCACTCGCTGCACGAGCGCTCGTGCAGCCGCCGAGGTTTCGTTCGAAGCAACTAGCTCGCACTTTTAGCACGCGCGGCTAACAATAGTCCATACTAAGGTGAGACGAAGTATAGC
Source organism: Ixodes persulcatus (assembly GCA_013358835.2). Classification (NCBI taxonomy): domain Eukaryota; kingdom Metazoa; phylum Arthropoda; class Arachnida; order Ixodida; family Ixodidae; genus Ixodes; species Ixodes persulcatus. The sequence goes on along the minus strand of JABSTQ010009657.1, from coordinate 246,524 downwards.
TCGGGCTTTTGGCACGTGCGGCTAACAATAGTCTATGCTAAGGTGAGACATTGTACTTCTGCTGGGACTGCGGTCAATGCCACAAGCACGAAAGCTCGAGGTCGTTGCTGCTTTTGAAGCATTCTTCCGCAGAACGAGCACTCACGTTAGAAATGCACGTCTCAAAGCCAGGAGCGAGGGCTAGCTCGCGCTCGTAGCTTTGGCTGCAATCTCAGCTTTAAGGGTGAACAGAGTATAGAGCAGACGGCCTACACACACACACACCAGTAGCCAGATGGCGTCGGTCAGAGACCGTGCTTGCAAACCTGCATATGAAAGCCCGGGTACGACGCTGGCTAATACCCCTTTTGAAACACCCGAGACTCCTACAGCGAGCTACGTAATTAAAAATGAAACAAGGGTACCCCCTCCCCCTCCGTCTTCCCTTCCTTGCTCTTCCTCCGCACGGAGCAGACCGCGGACTAAATTGTCCGTGACGGCGGGTGCGGAGCGCGAAAGCGGTTTCTTTTCGAACTCCCCGACAAAGGCGACAAAGAAAGGCGACCCGATCGTGTTTGCGCTCGCCGTCGTCGCGGCACACAAAACAGCTCTGCGGCAGCTCTACCGCAAAAGAAAAAAAAGAGAGAAAAAACAAGGGGCTACTTGTTTTTTCGACAACGGGCCGCGGCTTCTGGGTGAATGCTTCCGATTCAGCTTACGACGGACCAGCAGACGACGCTACGAGCCATCTGACCCAATGGAAATGCCGCGCGAGTGTCACGTGACCTTGGGTAAGGGTCACGGTGCCATTAGAGAGATTTAGTACATCGTTCCGACAACGATACCCGATATTTCGCCGACGCCTTTGCGCACGGATCGGATCGTCATCGGGTATCGTTATCGGAGGCATCGGAACGGTCTACTGAACCTCGATACAGTCGCCGACAACTTAATTCAAGAAACGCAGGGCGGTGAAATGGCGGGTCCATATCACATGAGCGAATGACATTTTAGCGAACAGCGACATTTGAGCGAATTGACGTTTTAGCGAATAACGGGGGCGCGCGTTAACCCATCCGCCGCGCTGCGCTTACGCCGCTTCGCGGCGACAGTCTGCGTCGGCTCATTACAAAAATGTGAACCCATTTGGCCCACCCGAAAACGCCGCTTCGCGGCGTCCGACTATTCGCTAAAGTGTCATTCGGTGAAACGTGGGCGTTCGCTCAAACGTCATTCGATCAAGTGAGTGCCTCCCAGCTCGAAGCGTTCGGCTGCGTCTGGGATTAAAGGGGCCAAGAAACGATTTCTCTACCTTCGCTAAATACTACTTAGAGTCACTCCCCAACGGAAATTACCCAATAAACGTGCCTTAGTTTTTTTCTTTCTAAGCAATTGCGGTCGCCAAAGCAATTCGAGCGTCCTCAACTCGGACATGGAACAACCGGCCACGTGGCCTGGAGTCAATCTATCTCGCCGACGTTAATCGTAGCCAAGCGCTGGGGTTCGCAACGTAGGAAACGCGTGCTGAGCTCCAGGCATTGTGAGAGCTCGGCTATTTTCGTCGTCTCATTGGTTGGATGCGAGCCACTACTACCCGAGTGTCCGCCGAGGCATTGATTGTTACGAACCGAAGTCGGGTGCTCACGCAGTTCTCGTTTCTAATCCATGAGCCGCGCCCGACTGTTGTCAGGCGGGTGGTTTCGATCCCACAATTATGTTATCAAGCATTACGAAATGCAAGACCGAAAAAAATAGTCCCCTTTTATCCTCGCAATTTCACCACGGCCAAGAAGCTTCCGAATCAGTGGTGGCCCGTGCGAGCATACTTGTGCCACGCTAGGACCAGTATGCCTCTGCAAAGTCGCGAACATTTCAACCCGATATCGTTTCATGACCCCTTTAAGCTGAAACCAAGTATTGTTTCTTGTAGTTGGCTGCTACATGAAAGTATCACGTGACGGTTAAACTACTTGATACTTTTACGTAGTTGACGCGTATTCACCGCGCATAGTTACGTGAAAGAATCGCGTGACTATATGCGCGGAATGCTAGTCACGTGATGCTCTTCGCGGCGACTGATTGGCTAGGATGGCTTTTAGCGTCCAGCGCGGTTCGTGGTAAGATGAAACGGAGTCTGGCCACCTGCGTACACACGGAGGCTGGCCCCGTGTGTACACAAACATGGACAAACACAAGGAGAAGAAGAGGGAGAGAAGGAATGCTCTCTCTCGGGAGGGTGTGGTTTGTCGTTAGGAGGGGAGGGAGGGGGGGGGGGGGCAGTTGATGAGGTTTAGAATTTACGAAAGTGGAGAGGGGGTCGGGGTTCGCGAATGGGAATACGGAGAAAGGGGATGCTGTCTAAACATTTAGACGAGCCGGATATACACTGTGGTTGGAAAAGAAGCGGCTTCCTTTGGGCGGGGGCGGGGATCATGGGGAGAGAGGGGAAGGGGTCTAAGGAAGAAAGAGGGGGTCATGGAGAAGGAAGGGAGGCAATTAGTGTGAGTAGGGGAGGACTTTAGGTTGATTCAGATGAAGAAATTTGTAACGAGCTAAAAATAAACGAGCCGTTTCATGAAGAAATAGGGTGTCCCGAATAAAGTCTGTCTGTTTGCATGCAGAGTTTAATGTGAGCCTACAATAAAGTTATGTTGAATTTCAAGTGGAAGGAGAGCCGTCGGGTGAGTGGTTGTGTATGTTTCGATATATGCAGAATCCGCAATGGAACTTTTTGATGCACAAAAAATATGTAAGCGGGCGATAGTAACCCCGCAGAAAAAGAAAAGGGGGGAGAGGTGGAAATCGAGTTGTTTTCTTTTTTTTTTGTGGCGGATTGCATTCTCTTTAAACTTAAAGGAGCTGTGCAACGATATTCAATTGGAATGTTTTTCACTTTACACGAGCTTACTGGCACTAGTGGGACTCAAGGATACTCGCATGCAATGCCACTGGCCAAGAAACTCCTTTGTTGCGGTGTAATTTCAAGGACAAAAGCGATCATTTTCATTCAATCTCTCCCTTGCAAAATTCGATGACGTAACGCGGGGATCGCAGTACACCCGTATGACGATATTTGAATGCGGTTCATAGATTGGACCCGAGCATTGCGTGGGCACTCGATTTAGGCTCGTGATAATTGATAGCTCGAGAAGCATTCGAGTAGTGGCCCGTGTCCAATCGCTGCAACGACGACAATAGCCGAGCCATAACAATGTCTGGAACTCAGCGCGTGTCCTGTGCTTTGCCAACCCCAGCGCGTGGCTATGATCAACATTGGCGGCATATAATCGGCTCCAGATCACGTGGCCGCTTGTTCTGGCCGCGAGTTGAGGGCGTGAACGCTGCTCGTTGTTTTTTAATTTTTTTCTGGGACTTCTAATGCGTCGGGTGAAAAACGAAGGCGTGTTTCATAGGTCATTAACGTCAGGGATCCGTTCTAAGCGGTATTTGCGCAAAGTAAAAAAATTGTTGCATAGCCCCTTTAAGAAGAAAAACGTGTGTTTTGCATAGATCTTGATGTCGGTGAAAAGAAAACAACGTGTTTCGATTTTCAAAAGTGTTCATTATGATAAGCTAACAAATCATTTTCGTTGAATAAGCATTCAAGTATCTTAATATCACTAACTTTCTCGGACATCAAAACTCTTTTGCGCATGCACTAAAACGTGAATTTCAATTGAACAGCGATAAACATCGCAACATTCTCAGGAAACATTTTAGATGACAGTCATGAAATACCAGTTTGTCAATTTCTGCTTTTCTTCATTAAAGATCGTAATGTTCCCGAGTACTGTAATTGCCTGGGTATCATAGAAACGCAAATGATATAAAATTTTAATATGTCTTTGGAAAGTTTTTTTGGTGATTTTTTTTTTTTTTATTTTACGGAATGTCTCAAAAGGTTGGCCATGTTCCCCTCATAAAAGGTGAAAGTATTAATGGTCGGCGGCGGCCCGAACGTTTTCTTTACTGCGTTTATTTTTGTGGCGGAAACGCGTGTACCGGAGTCCTTTTCAGCAGATGTAGAAGTTGACTATAAATGTCTCAGATGAGCTTGACATATTTGTCTGTTTTCTGGGTTTCTTTTGTTCTTCTTCCTTTCCAAAGTTTTTAGATACAAGCCGCATTTCGTTCTTCACGCGAGGCCAAGTTCGTGGCGGCGTTGCCTGCCATGATGGTGCGAATTTTTGACGGAGCGGTCGCTGATAAGAGCAGAATGAACTGGAAGACGCCGTAGTCTGCAGATGTCTTTTTGTATGATTCATTAAAGCGGGACCGCGGTTTAAAACATCGCTGCTCGCACGAGACGATGCATCACGTATCGCTACATCAGTTAAGTGATTAAGTGATCTATTGGCACGAAACAGCTGCACCGCACACGTTAGCGTGCCAGGCAAAGCAGATAGGTAAAAAAACAAAAACTGACACAAGTGCGTCTGCTAGCCTGCCACCGTGTACGCTACGCGAGTCCCCCGAAGAAACCCACACTGTAGAACAAAAATTATGCAATGGTGATGGATAGGATTGGGGAAGGGAAGGGTGAAAGGGACGGATGTGGGTTGTCGTGCTCACACGTGACGGCAGTGATGGCGGCTGCTCCGAAGGACGACGCCACGAAGCAGCTGAGGAAGAGCCCGTTCCTACTGAGGAAGCTGTGCTGGAAGCCCGACAGCGGGAAGTAGAAGAGCAGCAGCAGGGCGAACAGCACCGGCATCAGCGCCACTCTTAAGCCCAGGTGGCCCATGGCGCGACCGTTGCAGTTGAACGACGAGGCCCACAGCCGCCTGCGGGGGGAGACCGACCTTAGGGTGACGTCCAGGTAATATGAAACATGGGGTTCCTGGTCGACACTCTTAAATCCCTTTACACTTTATATGTTATTTCCTAATCTGTAGATATCGGAACGCAAAACAATTTGCATAATGAAGAGCTGGGCATCAGCACTTAACGTGCATAGCCGCTGTGGCCATATCTGGTAGCAAATATTTTAGGTAATATTATTAATAGAAGTTAGTTAGTTTTGGGGTGAAGTTTTATTGGTTTATTTAAGTTTCTTTGTAAATAATAGTAGTCGTTAATTGCGTTACGTGTACTTCATGAAAGCTCTCGAACATAGCGACTTGAGCGATCGTCTGCAAATTTTGCACGCCTGCATGATATAGTTATGCGCGTGTATGCAGCATGAACGGGCAGTTTCTCAACTGAGTTGATCTAGTAGCGTTGGTATATCCTTGGCAGCAAGTATACACAACAATGGCAGCCGCGATGCGACATCAACGTAAGCCGCGTGTATGGCGCGGCTGGTTTCGTCGAAATCCCGTTTCGTATCTGACCCGTAGAGGGCCCAGAAGGTGTGCCAGCAGGAAGGCTGTCCGTAGGCGGTGAGCGGGAGCTTGTACTGCGACGACTCGGTCATGTTGCCCATCTCGGAGGGCGGGCCCCCCTTGCGGTAGCGGGAGCCGTCCGTCCGGAACTTCTCCACCAGGGTCTGGATCTGGCTGCTCGAGTCGATGAACCGCTCCCGGGAGCGACGGTCCACCGTGGCCAGGCACACTGCGGGGGCCGACGACGTACACGGCGTCATTGTGGGGAAGTTTTATTTGATCGCTTTTTTATAGTTTTGATTCGAGTCACTACGTAAGGAAGACTATAAAGGCCGGTTCACACATACGTCGTCACAAAAGTCAGATTTATCTTATTTAAACCAGACTTACTTGATTTAAATCACCGTAGGTAACCAAATATATTTATTGCTGGATGATTCCATATACGCGACAAATTGCTTTATTAATCCATCGGATCCTTTAAAACGATGCGAACAAAATAACTTCTGTACATTTAGAGTGTAATTTAATTAACAACGTTTTACTGGTATACATCCCGCCATGCTACAACAAAAGCAGCTTGATCTTTTTTTTTTTTTTTCAGTAAAACAGTTTTAATAACATTTTGGTACGTTTTGCTTTGCTTGCAATATGCCATTACATCGCTTGTTTTGTTCATTCTGTGTAATGATTTCCATGTAATAAAACACGACGTAACTGACGAACGATGTGGACAGTAGAAATAAATCCCAACTTTCCGATGTGCTCAGATGAGCACTGCGTTTTTGCTCATGTTCAGCCTGCTACAATCTTTCTTGCTTGGTATTTATTTGATTCACATACAAAACAAACTCACAACAAAAAACATAAAGTAAGAGACAAACTCTGAGGGAATGGTTCGGAATGGTTTCTGAGGAAATGGTTTGATTTAAACCATCACAACAAAGCTAATGTGGTTTAAATCACGATTTAAATCATCCTGATTTTGTTTTTGTCCCCTGATCAGCGCTGTGTCACTAATATAGCGCGAAGTTAGCGCTTCATCCGCAAAATCAGTGCTATACCCAGCGCTAACAACACTAAGGTAGCGCTGTGGTGTATATGTGCGAACCGTCCTTTGAAGTATGGGCACCCGATTCCCTGAGTGCCCCGCGAATCTTGTTGAGCGCCGCCATTGTGGTACTGAGTCCAGAGTGGGCGCCATTGAGGGGCTACGCATGTACATACAATAGTGGTTCAAAAGTGCAACTCGTGAAGAAGGTCCCCATTTTTCTTCCTGTGCAGGTGAATTTCTATTCTATTTCTATTCAACCTGAAGGGCAATGCATATCTGGAATATTACAGGGAGTCCCCGATAAAATACAACCGTGTTTTTCGGCCCTGGTATAAAAAATAGTAACATCGCAGAAAGCTCTAACTCCATAAGAATGTGACGCTAGCGGTTAGGAAATAGAGGACGCGGAAGTTTGAGAACATGACTTTATCTGGATCAAAAACTAATTGAGACAAACGATATTTCTTTATGAGCCGACGTACGCCTAAGCCTAATACTGTTGAAACAAGAAAGGACATTGAAAATGCTTGCGCGATTCATATCAGTCAAAAACACTTGTTAGCAAGGAAGAGAATACTGTTTCCTTTCTTGCTGACAAGTTTGCTTTACTGAAATAAATGCAACAGGGGCCCATAATGTGTTTTTTGGCGACATTTTATGCTTAGGTGAACGTCAGCTCCTAAATAAGTTTTTTTTTTTTTTTCCTCATCTATCTTTTGACCCAGGTAACGACAAGTTCTCAAACTTTCGCGTTCCATCCCAACTGTTGGCGTCACTTTGTTGCGAAGTTTGAACTTTCTGCAATCCATAGTTCATTTCCTCGGGCCGAAAAAAACACGGTTCTCTTTTCTTAGAACTGGTACAAGTCAACTAGTACAATTATTACCCCTCAATTGACGATCCTTATTATATTTATGAGCAAAATACCACCTTCTAAGCTTTAACGCCCGTTTTCACGTACACCGCAGCGCTAACATACAGTGCAGAGTCAGTGCTGACAGTAGTGCTGATGCAGTTCTGATTTTTTGTTATCTCAGTGCTGAGGTGCGAGTGTGAATCGGTCTTCAGATGCGGTCTCAAAAAGCTCAGGCGATATAAATTCACTTTCTCTGTCGCGCCTTTTTTTTTTATTGTTTGTGTGTGTGTGTATTTGGAGAACGGAAAAGCGTTTTCTACGATTTTAGATGAAGCTTCAGATAACCGACAACAATGGTCTTCAGCATCAAGGGACTCCGATAACAATACCCGGTGCTCCGCCGACGTCTTTGCTGATGCTTCGTATTGTTATCGGCTATCGTTATCGAAAGTTATTGAAGCGATCTACTAAACCTCGCTATACGCGTGACAGTTGCTATGGTAACGCTTTCGCGTTGCCCCTTTTTACCGAGCGTGTGTTTGCCACTTCTTAGTAGTGTTCACCCCAAGAACCGGAACAAAAAAAGAAAGACGTTTACAACAAACACCCTGTAACGCCGAATTAGAGCGCAGCTCTTGAAGAGGAGGTGGGACGGGTACTGAGGGGAGGGTATACCTTTCCTCCCTCCTCCTCACCTCCTCATCTTGCCTGCTACCCCTCCTCCCCTCCTCCTCCTCCTCTTCCCTCCTACTCCCCTCCTCCTCGCCGCTCAAGCCGGAAACGGCCACCTAAGAGCTGTGCTCTAAGATATAGAATCAGAACAAATATTTTGGCAGGTTGACATTTTATCGATTGGGGAAAAACGGTGGTGTATATTGGAAACTGCGTTGCATATCCAGCGAAGCTTTACGCCCATAACGTACACGTGACCTCACATAACCCTCGTGAGGTCACGTGACCCCCGTGACGTCACGGAAGTCACGTGACCTCGCGGGGGTCACGTGACGTCCCAAGGGTCACGTGGCCTCACGGTTACGCCGACGGCGACGGCGACGCCGATGCTTCTCAAGCCGGAAACGGACGCCTAAGAGCAGCGCTCTAAAAACAAACCAAAAAAGTTTAGGCCAATCGAGAAGCATTACTAATTGATTTCATAATGAAGCAAAATAATCCTTGTATGTTCATTTCACTTCAGCTGTGTTATCAAAATCTACAAGTTCCGAAAGCCAAAGCTTCATTGTTCGCTCTAACAACCGACCCTTGTAAGAACCCCATGATGTATTTGAAATATATATGCAAGACTCGATAATATTTCCTTTTTTCCTTTGGGGGGGTTGACAGCGGGTATGGTTATTAGGGCTATACGGACCGCTCACGCAGACGCCGCTCTGCAGGGGTTTCTAGATGATAAGCTATACTCGTGAACAATTTTATGTGGCAATTCAGAGGAAAGAAGAACATTGGCAGCTTAACCCCCTAGATTAAAAAAAGAAAAACACTAGGCTGATATTCCTCCATCACCCTAAGTTGCTTTAAAGGCAACAACAACAACACTCTTTCAAAAATAATAAGTCTCTAGAGGGGTTAGCTCCGTTGTGACGCCGCTTCGACTCCACTGGCAGGAAAAAAGGGAACCGCCAAACACGTTGAGGTTCGAATCCTTGATTACGCATCTTCTGATAGAACACAATACGGAACGAAAGTGTAGGAGAGGAGAAGATGAGAACTTGTGAGACCGGGCGGGGGACGTCAGAACACCCAGCCCTGGCTGGAATGATTAGTGGTCAGATGCACAAGATGGCTGCCGTTGTCTTTACCCACTATTCGAACGCATTCAAACCTCTTCAAACGGTGGGTATAGAGCAGAGGTGGCCAAGCTGCGGCTCTTCGCGTGTTAAAGTGCGACTCACGGTACCCTTCCCTACCCCCCCCCCTCCCACTCTCCCGCCTCCCTCCCGGTCACACGAGCACATCCCCAAAAAGAGAAATGGAACGCGTTTTAAATCGAAAGACAGGTTGCGGTTTGGTAGTATTGTGCTACTGTTCCCTTACGTACAGTTGGACTGCTTTTGACTCGGACAGATTGAAAGTAGTTCGAGTTTCGTTTAGTACTCTAAACAAAAGTTTGCCCCCTCCTTCCCCCCCCCCCCTCCCACCCCCTCCCCATGGCTCTTGGAAGTTCCGTGGTTTTGTTTGCGGCTCTTAGGCCGGGTCAGCTTGGCCACCCCTGGTATAGAGGCAAAAGCAGCTAGACTCTGCGCATATACCCACTAGTCATTCCAATCAAGGCTTGACGTTCTGACGTTCACGCGCCCTGTCGTCTCCTCGTCTCCCTCGGTTTCTTTCCGTGTTCGTTAGACGAGCGGTTTCACCTCTCGTGCCCAGCTTCGTCACGACATGGGATGCTGGAGAAAAAAAAAAGGAGAGTTGGAATCAAGACGGTCACTGGCACAGCGGACGACGCACGCGGCAGCGAAAGGCCTCGCGAACACAGACACACCCTAGCCGTGCTCCAAAATGTACTCGATCTCTCTCTAAAGGGTAAATATTGTTGTACCTTGGCGTTCAAAAACCTATCCGCATCCAGTAATTTGAAGGAACACTGCACCACTACACATAATTTTGATGACCAACACTAATTGAACTAACTGACAAGTTAATTCAAACATTTAAGTAAGTCACAGTTATGAAGACTTTGTTTTAAGTTAGAGAGTGCTTATCTGCTAAAAAGTTAACTAATTACAGTAACCCATGCAGTTTTATTTAATCACTTTACCCCTCTACCGGGGACTTTGCGCGCGTCGGGTATAATTAGCTTCGCTAAAGCTTCCCGAGAGAGACATTATGGCGTAAAACTAGCCAGACAGTGCACTCGACACCATCGCCGGGCCGCCGGAGGGCCTCTCCCCTTCCGGCGGCCAATTACAGCTCGCCGCACTTTCCCCTCTTCCGGATCTTCGACGTCCGCTAGATAAATATAGCGACCGAACAACACTTGACAGGCTCCTGTTTTGCCGCCGTTGCTCTCGGAAGCACCGGCGGGGCACCCGTCGACGACGAAGCTAAACAACGTCTCCCAGCAGCCAAGGCCGTAACCCCTGGTCTTCTGCGTCACCGACCGGGGGCCACTGCAATTCATAAACTGGACTCGAGCGATTACGTCAATGTTCGGCTAAAATTCGTGTTCAGCAAGTGAGGACCGATGTTCCCAGCAGAACGCTTATGCAGCGCTCGTGTGCAGTGATATAATAGATGTATTTTTCAGTGATTGCCCGCGCCGGCCTCCGAGAGATGACGTGGAAAGTGTGGCAGTGAGGCCTGGATATGTAGGACGTGTCGGGCGAGAGGACTTACGGTAGTACATGAGGGGGTTCTCCAGCTCGGGACAGGGGAAGCCGATGCTCCGGAAGTACTCCAGCATCGTGCGCGTGTGGCCTGCGTGTGAGGAAAGCGGTCTGCGTTACGACGAGACGAGCACGACGGTTGAGAAGTCACGACTTGACGCCGCGACGACGTTGTGGTAACGGCGCGGCCTGGATGGCGACGTTGCGACGCTCTGAAGCCTAATTCGCGTGGCGCCATTTTGCTCGAGATTTTCGGTTGCGAAGCTACTCTTCCGAGCGACTCACCTTCCGTGTAAAACGGAAGGTGAGTTGCTCGACCTAGCAACCGAAGATCGCAAGTAGAATCGTGTGATGTAAACAAGGCAGTACGCAAGCGCCTCACGGTGGTAGTATGGTGCCTCAACGCGTTTTTTGCCGGTGTGTTTACCGGTGTCCAAAAAGGTGCGTCCCTTGATTTCTGCCATGGTGACGTCACAAAAGTAATGTTGTCGCCTCTAGCACCAACCGCCAGGATCGCGACATCCGACAACATGACACTCGAGCTTCTGTGACGTCATTTGTCGCCGTCAATTAGCTGTGACGGAAATTTTTTCGCTATATTTAGCGCGAAAACTAAATTTGTGTATAGGGGAAGTGACGTGCAGTCATATGTTCCATCATTTTCTCTGCTAAATTTAGCGGCGAAATTGAATTGGCGTTAAGGTAACGTGACACGAAGTCATGTGATGTCATTTTTCCCGCTAAATATAGCGGGGAAACCAAATTGGTGTTAAAGTCACGTGACGTCAATTTTCCCGCTAAATCTAGTGAGGAAACTGAAGTCATGTGAAATAACAGGTCACGGCTTCACGAAATCCGGAGCAACTAGTCAAAGAACGTTTTACGTTAAAAAGACAAAGTAACAACACCTCTCCAGAGCATCTTCTGACGAGGAAGCCTATATACCTGTGTAGACGAGTTCGCCGAGGCAGAGGTAGGCCACCCTGTCGAGGAAGGGGAAGATGTCCGACCTCGGCTTGGACATGGTGAGCAGCACGAGGCGGTTGTATTTCTTGGCATGGTTGGCCAGGATGGACACCACGAAGTACGTGTTCAGGGGGTCCAGGTCAGCCGTTGGCTCGTCCAGCACGATCAGCACTGCACGTGCAATACAGGCATCAATCTCCGTCCCCTTTGTATGTTCGTGCTTATGTTCCATTCAGAAGGAGGGCAGCCAGAAAGTACATGGCCCAGAGGTTGTTGTCTATGCGAAGCTAAACCAAAACGAAAGGCCGACTGGCTGTATGAATATATTTAGACATGAGGAAATTAGTTTATACCTTGAGGGGATCGGAGTTGTGTGTCGGCCAGTTCAGTGGTAGATCAGGTCGAAACTGGTTAGGAATGTAATTGAAACTCCTGTAATGCCTTAGTCCGCAGGCGTCTGTTTGCGCTCTACGTGTTGTTGAGCGGTGATCCAGATTCAGTAAAGGACACGGTACTGATGAAGTACAATAACTTAGTCTTTTTATACGGAATGGAACAGCAGTATGTTTCTGCATCTTCACTCATGTCTGGACGAAGGTCTATTCTCGCAGGTCATGACATCCGGAGCACCTGTGAAGTTACACAGTCGACTCAGCGCTTTGTGAAGTGATTTGATATATACGTATATTTTGAGTTATATATATATCCAGAGGAGGCCAACAACGGCGAGGAGGGTAAAGATCGGGAGGCAGTAAAGATGTGCGAGGAGGTCATGTTGGATGAGGAGGTTAAAGTTGGTGAGAAGTTAAAATATGTCAGGAGGTAAAAGCCTGGCGAAAATGAAAATGATGGGGAGGAAATTAAAGTTGTTGATTAAGTAAGAGTTGGTGGTCATGCAAAGGTTGATGAGAAGGTGAATGTTGGTGGTCATGGGGAGGGGGTAAAAAAGCGTGATCAGGAAGTAAAAATGGTAAAGTCCAGGAAAAATATGGTGAAGATTCAAAGTTCCTTATGATTTAGAGCGTGGTCAGGAGGTCTGGTATCTCCTTTACGGTACCTGGGTCCCTGACAAGCTCCATGGCGATGCTCAGTCTTCGGTACTCGTTCACTGACAGTGTGCTCACCTCCTTGTTGGACACCTGGTTCAGGGCCAGGTCGGCCATCACTTGCTTCACCTGCGCATGCGTGTGGTCAGTGATGTCACACCGGGGGTCACGTGAAAAAAAAAAAAGGCTCACCAAAGTATGTCTGCTATCACCGCCATTGATCACGCGAGGCCGTGTTTCTTTTTGTTTAATTGTAACGCGTTAGCACAAGTAAAGTATTGAAGTATGTTTGCATTATGGGTACATATTAATTTTATTCTGCGAAGGTTATAGAAACTTGATTAAAACGCTTTTTATACAGCCGGTGTAACACGTGTAGTGAGTAGTAACGTGCAAATCACTGAAGGCCGACCTTGTGTCGCTGTGCTCGCGTGTCTGTGTTCGCATTGACGCTTTCGCTTCAACAAAAGCACGTCTTTGGCGCCTTAGAGGAATATGACGACAGCCGCACTGCTGGCACGCGTGAACACCAAACTACAGACTGCGGTGAAGCTAAAATAACAGCTCTTCGCAGCGTGATGTTGTCGAACTGCAGCGTATTTTCCACTTGGAACGATCAAGGAACCACTAAGGATGACTTAACATTGTCGTTTAAGTGGTAATGCACAAACGATTGTTTTTTTTTTTTCCTTTTTTTCGTCGAGGTACTTGGCAACGTTATTATATTACTAGGGTCCTTGGCACATCTTCTCCTCTATACGGCCCTCACTCCCTCACATTTATATTTTTGTTTCTTTCGTATGTAGATGTACGCAAGTCGCGCTCACCCGTCCCCTCTTGACGGATCCGGACACCTTGGAGGCGACGGTGAGCTTGGCCGCGAAGTGCAGCGTCTGCCTGACGGTGACTCCGGGCACGAGCGTCACCCGACGGGCCACGTAGCCGCACTGCTCCTGGAACAGCCGGACCGTGAGGGGCACGTCGTTGAGCAGGATCTGTCCCCGCGTGGGACCCATGGCCCGGCGGGCCACCACCTCCAGCAAGGGCCTTCTTGCCGCTCCCTGGCAAGCAGACGGAATCCACAGTTAATCACCATTTGATTGTTTACAAAAAAAAAAAGTTGATGAACGGTCCATCAACGTTTGAAAAGCGAAGTCTTCTTGCCGCTTCCTTGGAAGCAAACGAGCCCTTCAGTCGGCGAACATTCAACTCTTTCAAAAGCCACTGACGGGATGAGGACGACAGGGATGTCTCTCAGTTGTCCCGGCTCCAATGCGAACTTTATATACCTTGAGTTACGCTTACTTAGACGTATCGTGAGCATCGAGCGTGTACGCACAGCCAAAGCAGAACGGAAGGCAACGAGCCATGTTTGCGGTGTATTTAGCTCTTCGGCGAGGAGCTGTTGTTAGCCGTCGTCGGTGTGGTCGCAGCCTCGCTCAACACCATGCAGTTCTTTTTAGACGTGACTTTTGCATTGCTGAAATGATAAAAAGGACTCGCAGCTACCACTGCTACGTCATGGCACCCGTTGACGCGCGCTCAGGGTACGAGCCCTGAGGGATCTGCCCCACATCATGGCGGCTGTTTTCTTTGAATCGGGCGGTGACTCGCGCCACCTAGCCAAATATATTTCTCCAGTGTTGCGGCACTAAAAAGAGGGAGTCATCAAGCTCCTTCTGCCGGGCGGCCGAGTGCTTGAAACGGCCGGAGGAGAGCTTTTTGGCAAGAGCAATATCGGAGGCCTTGGTTGAACTATGTCATAAAAATCAAAGTTGCATCATTATGTTTTAGTATACATAGTGCCTTTACAGTGACACTACAGTCTTGCGTACTACAGTCTTGCGTGCTCCTTAACTCCGTTTCACCTTACGATGGACCGCAAAGTATGCCACGAGCCGCCGTAACCAATCTATTGCCGTATGAGTATCACCCGACTTTCGGGATTGGCGCATAGCCAAGTGGGGCGCATAGCCACGTGATCCGCTCACAGCGCTAGGTCGCCTACGATGGCTCGTAGCATCCGATGCGGTTCATCGTAAGATGATGAAATGCCGTGTCGGCGATAAGATCAAACTTCAGGGAGCGCTGTGTCCGGCTTGTTTCCCACAGAGCTTTGCGTTTGCCCAACACAAGGTTTGTGGACTGGATTCTTTTCGTCATCTTCCTTGATCAAGTGCGGGGCTGATGGGCGCAAATTCGGCAGGAGTGCTGCGTTAGCGTTCCGCTCGAATTCGTATCCAATCGGGGGCTTGGCTGACTTAACACGAGCCTAAGCCAAACGCAACGTTCGGCTATGTCAGCCAGGCGCCGCGTCAGAAACGCAAACAAATATCTCACGTTGCTTTTGTCCCGATCGGTTTAGTTTTCGGATTCGCCGCTAGAGGCATGGCGGTTGGATCTCCTCCCCAATATTAGGTGAGTGGAGGTCTCCCTATTAAGGAAAATTACGTCAGCCGTCCCTTCTCTCCATTCACGCAGCCGGTGCTTACCCTTGGATCCGAGCACCGCCATGACCTCTCCAGCGTGCAGCTCCAGACTGACATCCTTGAGAAGGGGAGCCGTAACCCCGGTTCCTGTGAAGGCCTGAAAGCAGGTAGGAGGAGCCACGGGTCCTGTGTAGTGCACCCCGGACAGCTCGAGCACGTGATCGGTCGCCATCTTGGATCAGTCTCCTAATCGTCTGCTTTCTCTCTTCTCAGGTCACTGTGGCCCTCGAGTGAACCTCTTGTCGACCGTGGCAACTCACAGCGCTGGAAGCAGACGACGCTGTTGTTGTTGTTGCTGCTGCTGCTGATGATGATGATGATGCTGTTGAACTATTCCCAGCTTGAATGATTCGTCTGTAAGTAGTCAATGGAGGAACCAATTAGAGATGAGTTACTAAAAGGCATATGTTACATTGCTTAGCTGCTGGTCTCATACAATCTTTTTTATTAATACGTTGTATTCATATTCTCGTAGCTTTGAGCGTCACATACAGAGGCAGCGCTATAACCACAGCACCACCTGTAATTTGGACACTTCACATTATGAGTGTAATTAATGTGAAGCGTCAACATTATAAGGATCTGTACCACTGACGTTTAACTTATATTTAGGGATGCGCTCGATGCACCTTCTCTCGTAGCTGAGTGGGTCTTTAGGCTTCTATTGTACCAGTACCAAAATGCAGCGTGTTACCTCACTCAAAAACATTGGTGGCGTTACGTAAGTATAGAAAGGCGCTATACCTATAACGGGTGTTTCATTTTAATTCGAACATATTTTTAGAAAAGGAGGCGAGAGTTAGTCATGTCGTTTAAAACCTGAGACTGCGGTACAGAAAAGGAACCACTTTTAGCTTAATGCCTTTTATACGATGACTTTATCAGGCTCGACGGACATTAAATGAGAGAATAATCGTAATAATAAGTTGGCTAATTAACCAAAATTTGTATATTAACTTTTTAAGTATTACTTTTATGGGTCATGCTGTAATTGTAGCATCGATGGCAATTAACAACAGAGACCAGATCAATTAAAAAAAATATTGAGAAAGTGTTATGATTTTTAAAATTTTAATCAATCAACTTTTGTGTTTTTTTCGTCCCATTAAAAAATTGCGGGCAAAAATTGCGGGCAAAAATAGCGCCTCAAGATCTGCCCACACTGAAAAGTGACGTGCTAGTCGTTTCAATAACGTAGCCATTTGAGTTTTCGGCGCGTCAACCATGGACACAGTGCGGAGATAATGACAGCGTGATTGAAGCGACTACGTCACTCTCTTAGGCGTCATTGTGGGCGGGGCGTGCGGTTTTAGGAAAATCTGTTCGAATTAAAATAGAAAGCCTGTATACGTAGAACCTAAGACGACAAACCCAAAAATTATTTTAATAAGAAAACAAATAAAGCTATAAGAGAGTAGCGCAATTAAACTTCACCAAATTGTCTCATCACGACGCAGCAGAGGACCCAAACGCAAAAGCAATCCTCTCATCGTCACTTCCGTTTCCGGTTGGGCAGGGGCGGGCATGCGCCGTAGTAACTTCCTTTCCCCGCGCCGTTTCGCTCGCAAATACCCCGACGCGACGCGTAAACTTTTCCTCGTTTGGGCTCCCGTTCTGTCCTCTGCAGGCATCCGTGTTGTCTTTTCGAAATGTTTGTATCTTTTTCTAAGTTCGTGCCGCGAACCCTCGCGCACGCCCGTGCTGTTGACGTCTGCTAGTGTTGCTAGATCTGAGAGTGTTTCTAACTTCTCGTTCCGGGTCACGTGATTAACGGGCCGCGTTTGCGATGTGAGCAGCCAGCAGTCGTGTACACGTCACTGAAATAAAGTAACTAAATGCCGCTACTGGTTATACATTCAAATATAACCAAGTACTTTACACTCTACTGGGATTGAGGAACGCGTTACTTCTGCTCGAAAGTAACGCGTCCCGTATTCTGGTTACTCCAAATACGTCGTTTTCCGGAAGCAGAAGCCGCTTCCAGTATTTGTCGGCGTTAATAACTCCTCGCGTTTTAACGCGTTCATTCGGGGATAACAGCGGCTATACTAACACACCTTGTGCACAATTTTATGCTCCATTTAACGCTTTTTGTCGTCGTGCGAATTACAGGGGCAAGCTGGAGTGAGAACTATGCGGAGCACAAGTTCATCTGCTTCTTTGCAGAGGTTGTGACGTCAGAAACACGGCGAGCTCTGATTGGTTCTGAATGAAGGATAGTGGGTAAACCTCAAAGCAGCTTGCTTTGAGGTCTATTTACTATCCTTCAATCAGAGCCAATCAGAGCTCGACGTCTTTCTGACGTCACCGCAATCCCTGCAAAAGAAGCAGACGAAGTTGCGTTCCGCATAGGAATTGAGTATCTGTGTCGTACAGGTTCCTCTCCAAAAGTAACCGAATACCGTTGCTGGTTATTTCGTAAGAAAGTAACAAAAATACGTTACTCGATCTTTCCTTACAAGGTAACTAGGTCATTACTTTGTTACTGAAAAAAGTATCTAAGTACAAGCAACACGTTACGACACGAGTCTAGCTGAAAGGGGAATACAAAAGCAGTGATCGTCTGCTAGCGTCTCTGCCTTTTCCGGCCGCTTTCCTCCTCGCCGCGCGAGATCGCAACGCGCATGCGCGTTGCCGACCAGTCTGCGCAGGAGAAGCGTCTGTCATTAAATTGCAAACGCTCTTCCGCGGTTTCAGTCGCTCCCTCTCTTAGATCTAGGCTCTCGTGACGTTGCCGTTCCCTGTTCGCGTGAGCACGCCGGCTGTTGGGCCGGAAAGGGGTCTGCCACCGGCAGCTGTCCGAATCACGTCTTAGAAGCGGTCTCCAAAAGCCCGTCGCGACCGTAAATCGCGGTAGACTTCTCGCAATTTGTTTTTTCTTCTCATATTTAAATGACGGGCAAGTCGTTTTTTTTTTTCCCCTCGTTTTTCGGAATGTTAGGCGGTGCATTTTGAAATGCGGGCTGTGGGATTGACGTATTCCCTCCATGATTACATTTGGTTTTTACTCGGCTTCATTTTCAATATTGGGACCGTAAATATTGATAATTTTAGTTTCTGTCGCGGAACGGGAAGCGTAAAGTTGCCGTCACGCTGCTAGCACACCGTACAAAAGACCGTCTGCAATACTGAGGCATTTTCCTGCCTTGTGTGACTGTCCTTATTTACATTGGTCCTACAAAAATTGTCTGTAGACATTGTTCGAAGCATGCACATATGTAAGAGGAAGAAAACATGCTTCGACAATGCTTGAGGCGCGTGTCCGTAGACGTTTCCCTCATCGAGTCTGCAACAAACACCCGTGTCTAGTATGACAAGCACACGTACACACACATGCACACACCATCGAACTCGTGTTTCACAACTGATGATCTAAAAGTATAGCCAGGATTACAAATCCTGACGTCACGGCGAGGCAAAATCCCGGTTGTGATGTCCCGAACGGAAACCGTAACCGCTCATTCACACTGGAAGCGGATCCGCGTTCGCAAAGCGGTTGCGAACGCGGTTGTATAAAGATCCAGTACAATTGCACGCGCACTTGATGTCATCGAGTGCGCGTGCAATTGTACTGGATCTTTATACAACCGCGTTCGCAACCACTTTGAGAACGCGGATCCGCTTTCAGTGTGAATGAGCGGTAAGAGGGCATCACCGAAACGTCTCGGCGCTTAATAACAGCCATTGCTGAAATTGGAACTGTACCGAGAGTTTCGAAAGTGCAAATCGAGGACACACAAAATATAAAATTATCCATCCGAACATTAGAATTCGTTTCGGTTTAGTTTTTCCTTCGACCTTACCGGTACTTGAGTATACGGGCTGCTTGGAATAAAGGAGAAAAAGTTTATAAATAAATTGCTATAATTAAAAAAAACAAAAAAAAAAACAGAACATTGATTGCTGTAAAAAGCCTCTTCCCTCCTTCGTTCAGCAACCATTCATCGTGGTTTGCTCGGTACCGCCAAGTGCCTCGTTCCTCTTGAAGCCGTTCGACCGACGGGGCAATTACCCAGCCACTTTGGCATAGAAAATTTAGTCAGCTAATTGGACGTTCGTAAGGCACGCGTGCGACGGCGCACTATGGTTTTGCCGTATTTAATAAACGAGTCAAGTACTAAACAAAAGAAGAGACATCAATTTCCTTGCGCCGCATCGCCTGGAACGGTATGTTCGAACGCGCCAGTTTTTTTTTTTTTTTTTCATTTTTCAATTTTAGTTTTTGATGTTATTTGAGCCAAGAGCTGAGGGGTGAGTAACGGCGAGGGGTGAAAATAATTATGATTAGTTACTCGGAATTCTACGATGGTTCTTTCATTTTTATGTATGTAAAAAAACAAAACAAAAAAAACGACAGAGGTGAACTCCGTCTTGTTTTACATAATTGTGTTGAACTGCGTGGCGAAGGATTAACAATGAACGACACTGATTTAAACTTCGTTTCATCGTACGTACTAGCGTTGCCGAAGGCACGAATGCCATAACAAAAGTCGTAATCTCATCTATATATAAGATTGCGAGTTTTAAGATGGGGGCCGAGCGTGTCATCTCTTGTTATCGGAGTGACGTGCTCGCAATCGTACCTTGACATAACCTCATTCCCCCGCGCACAACGCAGTCAAACGTTGTAAAGCGTTGTTCTACGATACCATTGACGTTGTTATATTTGCATAAATCGATTCCATAAATTATCGCTGCAGTTAAAAGAAAAACGAGCATGTAGTGGAGTTATTGTAAGGCGTCTCTACGATTAATACTAGTGACTAATAATATTGATACTGATGATTACGATGATGGCGGCGTTTGATTATGTTGATGTCGACCCCTATGATGATGGTGATGTCCCGGTCACACCAGCAAGACAAAACACAAATTTGTGGTCAACACAGCAGCAAACAGTATCAATCTTTTTTTTTTTTTTCTTTTTGCGGTGTGAATGTTTTTATGAGGTGCAGAATGCTGGCGGGTGCATTATGTGTTGACCGGTTTCTCGAAGCGCGATCACCAAAACAAAGTTTGTGTTTGACGCGAGTTCAAGCACTTGTTTGTTACTTGTTGCCTTGATGTGTCAATCGCTCTCAGGTTTTTTGTTGTTGTTTTTTCGCTCTTCTCGAACAATCTGGGTCCTTAATTTCTTTTTTTTTTTTAACACGTTCATAAACAGACCGCAAAAAAAAAAAAAACATGAAAACATTCACATGGTAAAGATAAGAACGTTCGGTGGATCTCCACTCACCATCCGCAGTTCCTGGGGTTTGTTCTGTAAAACTCTAGCAGAAGCAGGAATCTCGCGCAACCGACAAACGACGATGCCAGGTGATGACACCTACGCTAAACCGCTACAAGATGGCGCGGGAGATGCACCTCCTCACATTCTCTCACATTCTATCTTCTTTTCCTTTTTCGCGCACTCTCTGTCTCTTTCTCTATCCATCTCTTTCTCCTCTTCTTGCCCACACCCGAACCAAATCAGCCAAGGTGAAATACATGTACGTACACCGTCCCTTCTGCCGCGTTCATCCAGCCGTTAACGCCGTCTGCCCACACTCGCGAAACCTCCTCAACTCCATCCGAGAACGCATACATCCATTCGTGCAAGTTTCGTACAGCGGAAATATATTTTTTTTCTCGGCGTCACCGTATCACGCAGCGTTCTTGCTTTCTCGACCACATAAAAGAGAGAGAGAGGGAAAAAAAAACACGACACATTCGGAGTAACAAGGACAGAAGGCGTTACATCGAAGCCGAGACAACGCGTTTCTTTTGAATCTCGGTAACGAGAGATGTACTTGGTTTCTTTTTTCAGTGAATAACGCGTATCGGTATTCAGGAATTTCAGTTACATTATTTCAGTGACGTGTACGTGATCTACACGTGATTGCGCGTTATGCGCGTTGCTGCAGCCCGTTCCGAATGTCACGTGACACCCACGCGACTTTCGGATTGGCTCGGATGGCATCGTAACGTCCTCTTCACAGCAGCTCGTCGTAGGCCGAAACGAAGTCTAGCGGAGACACACTTTTTTTTTTTTTCCGAGTCGAAGCCGACCTCAAACGCAGAAGAAAAGGCGAGCGTGGGAGCGTGTACAACGTTTCTGCGGCCTCCTAGCCGCCTCCATTCTCTTTTTTCCTCGATTCAGATTCACCCTTTTGCGTCTTCGCCATGTCGGGGGCGTCCTCAGCGTGGCTGCTGAACTTTCTTCCAGCGCTGTCTCCTCCCCCAGTATACTCCCACTCAAGACGGCAACAACAACACACGCAAACAAAGAAAAAAAATCAGCAGTCGCCGCCGCGTTACTTTAAGTCAGCTGCGCTCATTTGAGCGGGAGCACGGACTGTATAACGGTTTTCTATAGCCTTTTAAATTGCAAACAAGAAAACGAAGAAGACCTCGTTATTTCCGGTAAGCAACCCCAAAAGCGTCAGCTTCCTTATTGTTCGTATTTTAGCGCTTCGCGCTGGTGTGAACTTTCTCGTAAAAGAGTTACGTTGTGGGGAGAGTACAGGGAACGGTTTCGACACGCTCGCTATCCGGTTAACCGTGACGCCCTTCGTTCGAGGTAAAGTTCTTCGCGTGTCCTGCACAGCGTCGGGACGTGAAATTCCGGCCGGATACCACCAACCAACTTGTGAGTTCAGTTCTTGTTGTTTATGTTCTACTTGATAATTACAGTACTGTTTTTTTTTTTCGTCTGCTTATTTAGGAGAGAGAGAGAGAGAGAGAGAGGGAGATTGGAGGTTCAACTCGGCGGACCGATGGATGTTCTCGATGTTATGACTAAACCTTGTCGCGACGAGACGTACACACTTATATATTTTTTTTATTTTGTTCTGGCAAAGGTTTTCGCGTGATCGTCGCTTTTCGTGTGAGTGTTTGCGACATGTATATAGCCATTCATGTCATATAACACCTGACACTGTGGTGTAAGAAATTGGAAACTTTTTAGTAGAAGGAGCAGACACAGAAAAGGACACAGAAAGGGACGTACATTTCTGTGTCTGTTACTTCTACTAAAAAGTTTCCAATTTCTTCCACCACAGTCTCAGGTGTTATATGACATGATTAGCTATCACCAGCTCGCCTGCACACTCACTGTCTTTTCATGTATATGGCGCCGTCTTTGGATATTTAGCGTTATGGCGGTCGACTATATATACTGTCGCTCGCGAGAGAATCTCCGAAATGTGAACATCTCTCTTTTTCTCTTTTTTATTTATTTTTTTTTGTGAAACAACTCCGACGTTGCGTCACGTTAGTCGACCCCTGTACTGTTTGAGATTCCGCGACATTTTGTCAAACTCCAAAATGGAAGTTGTGGATTTTTTTTTTTTGTTTAATGTCATTGGTTAGGGTTTTAGCGTTTGTCTTGATATTCCCGTCCCCTTCTATCGACGTTTTCCCTTTCCTTCCGTTGTCAGTCGCGTGGGTTCCATATCTGGTATGCGGGACGAAAAAATAATGAGACATTTCAATCTGAAATATGCGAGGCAAAACAAGAATGTGTGTCAATCGCGTGTTTTTTTCGCGAACACCTTCCAGCGGTGTGGAGAGATCTAAACGATGTTTTTAACGCATACCACAAGTGATGACATTCAAGATGGCCGCGCCCTTGTGGAAAACGTGTATTCACGGGACGCCATATTTGAGGGCGCTGTTTAAAGCGCATGCTCAAAACGAGCTCATATTAATAGGCTGCAAAGACCGCCAATCCTGATGGTGGGGAATGCGCGTTGCAAAAGATCTGTGGAAGCTCGCCGTCAGCACGCTCTCAGCAGTCGCGCACACGGCAATGGCCGCCAGTGAACACTTACTATTAGCCCCGTGCGCGACCGAAAGCGTCGCTGTGGTCGGCCTTCCACGATTGGCCGAACGATGACTATGACGTCGGAAAGCGGATTTTCATCGACGGAAATAAGAGGAATGAAAGAACTTTAATTTTGACGGTGTTGGCAGTGTTGCTTTGAGGGCGCAATGATTTCAAGCTTCCACCATGATAATAACAAACACCATCGAACTTGTTGTTTGCAAGGTAATGACGTCACAAAGGGGAACCACAGGAGGGCGCCACCAAAACTTCTCGCCGCTAATGGATCGTCGCCAGCTGTCTGCTTTTCTTTTTTCTTTCGTGTTTTGTTTTATTCGCAGCAGTTTGGGATTTCGTGTTGCACGTGCCGCTCCACGTAAACCGGAGTCTCACACGCAAAAAATAAAAAAAATAAAAATGTATTTGTTTGGTGGCACTTCGAAAGAACTTCTTCAAAACACAAGAAATGTTGTTTTTTTTTTTTTTTCACCAACATGTTTTCTAGTTTGCTTACTAACGTGTTAATGTGTGACCAGCTCGTGCCATTTCGGCAAACAACTATGTACGTTGTCTATTTGGGCTGGCGTGGTGAGGTTCATTTGCTGTCTCAAGCCCCAATCGCACTGCTCGTATACATGATACAAAAGACGCGGTGTTCGCTTGTGGACACGATGATAGAAATATTCTGCGGACACGACTCAATCTGCGGACTCTATTTCGTACGATGCATTAGCAGGAAGTGACGGCGGATTTGGAGGGCCTGTTTAACGGATCAACTTTCCCCTATACTATTCAGCCGAGCACTCGAAAAGCTGAATTGCTGCGAACCTTTTGATAAAACCTTTTCAAATAACGGCAAAAAAAAAAAAAATTTTCCCTCAGGTTGTTATCCTCGGCATTCCGATGAAGCTTGTCGAGTTCTCCCAAAGTTCGCTTTTCCAATGTTCTGCAAAAGGAAACCCAATCGTGATTTTTTTTTCTTTTTTTTTAAACGACGAGATGAGCACGCACAAAAAAGATTATTATGACACACAGTGTTTGTGTACGTGTGCTCCTTTCTTACCTGTCACCCATTGTGTACAGTTTATTTATTTATTTATTTATTTATTTATTAATTCCCTCAGGGCCCGAAGGCATTATAGAGGGGAGTGGACACACACATCTAATTGCACACAAATACAAACAGTAATTAGGCAGGTAAGCATAAAAATCCAAAAAAACTCACTAACTACTCAAACTTCGGTCGTAAAATTAAAAAATTATTTTCTAAAGCCGCTGTCAGATTGCCAATACATCGTACAAGAGACAGTCTGACTGTCTCTTGTACATAAAGGACATCCTTTTACATTGATCATACAGAAACAGTTTGCGGGCATGTTCGAACATGCGTACGTATAAAGTAAACGTGCTTCGGACCTACCAGAGGCGTGTCCACAAATAATGTTGTCATGACGCCTGCGGCGAATGCCGTATCTCATGGACGCCATGTCCAAGTGGGACTGCGCGGCTTAACGGCGGCAGTCTCTTCGCTAGTCGAAACACTAATATTCAGCCGAGGAATCGAAAAATCGACCGGCTAATTGCAAAGGAAATCCAATCAGCCAGACGTCCAAATTACGCGTGTCCGTTTTCTGTCTTTTCTTGCAGTGCGTCGCAAGAGTTCGAGTGGTCTTACTCGTGGGCGTCAAGTCCGAGGCGTACGCCGTGTATCCGTGCGCCGGTTGTGTCAGCGACTCGTTCAACGCCTTTGATCGACTGCCCCCCCCCCCCCCCCCCCGAATGTGACGTCGGCGTCTGGCGTGAGCGAAAGGGAGGTCTCGTAGCCGCGAGAGTCAATGTCTCTTCGAGTGCCGCCGCCGGCGGCGACGCAGGACCCCTACGACCACAGCAGAGTCCTCACCTGGCTCCAGGACTGGTCAGACACGTCTTTTTTTTCTCTTTTTTACGTGCTTTGTCATAGCCGCAGCCAGCCCTTAGAAACGCGGGGTAATGAGATGGGCACTGCCATGCATCTCATTATCACCCGCCAGCCAATGAGATTGCAGCATTTGTCGATAAGAACGCCGAAGAACCAGTCACGAAGCAAGGAGCGTGAATTAACATAATAGGCTACGCCCTGCGTTTCTGAAGCTGTCAGGGACCGTAGTCATGTTTATTCTAACACGCCATTCCTAGCGTAATATGCTTTCTGAAAGACAATGAAAAACTGTGCTCGAAACCGCAGTTACGTTTCTTGTGACAAGTAGCTTTTTCTTTTATTTAAAAAATAGCTCCAACGGGCACGAAAACCGTTTGCGTTGCAGCCGCCATCTTGAATAGCCATGCCGTGACGTCAAAGGTGGTTACTCAGTGCATCTGGTTGCGTTACGTAGCGCGCGGGCAGTTGGCTTTTGCCCTGCTTGTGTCTCTTTATTACGCAGTGTGCAGTGAGCGGCTAGAAATCGGCTCGTTTAGCGGAGTCAAATAAAGATCGACAGTAGCCGGCATATGGTATCGGCGACAACTTAATAGTCTAGCTTTTTTTTGTAATTTGTTTGCATTGCATCAGAGGACGTGAGCAGTTACGCTCGAAGAGCTAGTCTCGCCACTGTGGATGACGCTTTGTTGGTGCGTCAGTCTGGCAACCGTGAGCACGCCTTAGCAAGGCCCGGTGATAGCTACAAAATTCCAGAGGGGAAGCAAATTGTCTTAGAAGGGCAACGGGAGGAATCCTACTTTTGCTTGTTTATTTTTTTTTCTTTCTAGGCTAGGTGGCGCAAGCTACCGCCCGTTATAAAGTGTACAGCCGTTATCATCCATCCATCCGTCCGGCTTGACTAGCAGAAGACCGCCACGCGCCGGCAGCGAGATGGCGGCGCCCAGACGCCATACTTTCAAAACGTGGAACGATAATATCTTTGATACTCGTTACGGACGTCGTTTCTTAAACTTTCAATGATTATATATAGACCAACACACTGTCTACAAAACAAGCCCGCGCGTGCCCACACCAGGTGTGGGTAGTGCGCGTGTGCAGTAAACATATTCGTGTGAGAGAAAGCGTCTGCTCAAGCGCACTACCGACAGCAGCGCCACCGCAGTGGAGTAGGGGTATAGAAGTATGTATTGCCTGACTTCAAGATGCAGTATGATGACATGCGAGGCCCTGCGTCCCTTAGGCTTTTATTGACTATAGTTTTCGCACTTTACGAAGATATAAACCATTTTAACACTCACAACGTTTTTGCTTGATTTTTTTTTTTTTTGCGAGATAACTGCTTTGCTGCAACATGAAAACGATTGTATTGCGGCGAAAGAGGTACGCTTCAGTCTTCAAGCTGCGCTTTCAGACCAGTGCCGCTAGCAAACGACACAGTAGGAACAAGAGTAAAACAGCAACATACGTTTACGAGGTCGGACCTATTGATCCGCTATAGTTTGTTTTGGATTGACCACGCTGGACGCAGCTCGAGCGCTGCCCACTGCCTAATGATCCGGAGAAAACGGTCGGTTCGTGCCTGGCCGGAAGGGGGGGAGACGGCAACGAGGTCGCGCCGGTGGTCAGACTGACGGGGCCGATTGCACATAAATTGCCACCATTTAAAACCTAATGAGCGTCGATCAACTAGGCCGGGCGCGTGCGTCTCTCCGAGATGACCCGCGGCAATCCTATCGATGCCGGGCCAATGTCTACGCCAGCGTTATTAGATCAACTCAATGGACCCTTTTTCAAACGTGCACGCCATCTGGTAGCAGCTGCGCCAATTAACCCAGTTCGCCATTATTCTTGTACAGACCCTGAACATATAATCGACACGAGTGTGACGTCATCGTTCGGTGTGCACTCGGCTTGGTTCGTATTGGAAACGAGTGTGACGTCAGTGTTCGGCGTGCACTCGGCTCGGTTCCTTTCGGAAACGAAAGTGAGGTCAGCGGTGTGCACTCGGCTCGGTTGCTATCGGAAAGGAGTGTGACGTCAGCGTTCGGCGTGCACTCGGCTCGGTTCGTATCGGAAACGAGTGAGACGTCAGAGGTCGGCAAGGACTCGGGTCCAATCACACGCGTCGCACCCATGAAATGGCGACCTGGCCAACTTTGCTCGATGGACTTTGGAAAGGGGTTTGTCGTAGAACCCAGAGCCCCATCTATGCGGAAAAGTTACGACATCCTACGAAGAGCGCCGCTTGCTGTCTTGGGACGTTCATCGTGGCATGCTCGTGCGTCTCTCCGCGGTGACCTGTGGCAGTCGAAACTCTATGCCGGTCCGAGCGTTCTTGGATCAACTCAGTTGTAGAACCTAGAGGGTGGTTGGCACATTTGCGTTTGCCTGTGCCGAGTGCGTTGTTATCTCTTGTAACCGCTCAATACACTGGCGTCATCTATCGTGTCGACGAGGAACGGTTCCAAGCTGTGTATAAGTAGACCAAAGGTTTTGCAGTATTTGTGAGATCAAATCTACGCAAGTTTTATGAAAAATGGTCGCGTATAACATTGGTACAACTACTATTCCAGGCCCATGATGAAAGAATGATACGTAAAATATACGGAAATATATATATATTCGGCCATATCTAAAGGTGGCCTACAGTCTTCTGGCTATGAAATCCTATCTTCCTTATTTCTTTTTCTGTAATTATTTTCTTCCTCGCTCTCTTTCTCTCTCTCTCTCTCCTTCTCAAGCTAGATGCGATCTGAGCGCCGACGTTTCTGCCGCAGTGGCAAATCAGGGAACTAAACACACCGCGGAGCGGTCAAGGTGCTACAGTCTCGCCGTGCTGTGGCTTCCACGCGAACTGCCCAGTTCAGAAAGTGCACCGTAGTGGAAAACAAGGTCTTACCAGTGTTGGCGAAGTGAAGTCCCCCACCCCCCGTCTCGAAACGGATTATACCTACACAACAACTTCCGTTCTTTTTTTATAGGTTGCTTACATGCCTGTCTGTCTCAGGGCGAACACATCCTCTGTTGCTCTGGGCGGGTTAGCGCGTGACACGCTGGCATACTCAGTGCGGTGAAGTGGCGTCTAAGCGTTAGCAAAGGTTACGGGCTCGAGCTGAGTCACACTGGATTGCGCGCACTTCAACAGACATAAAAGAACGATTGGGCGGAATAAATAACTGAGATGTCGCCACTCAAGCAAGACGCGCCCGTGTGATATGAAGGCACCCTAACCGAATCTGGCTCGCAGTAGCTCGCTTTCGGTGTTGACGCGAGGAGTACGGCTTTCAACGGCTAGTTTTTATACTGAATAGTACTAACGTTAAACTTTCTTTTGGCTAATTGCTCCGGATTTCGTAAAGCCGTGGCCTGTGACGTCCCCATAATACAACACGCGCAGTGTTGCATTATGGGACTCACAGACCTACAAACCAATTCAATTTCTCCGCTAAATTTAGCGGGGAAGTTGAATTGGTGTATAGGTCACGTGACATCAGGTCACGTTACGTTCATTTCTCCGCTAAATTTAGCGGGAAAATTAACGTCCCGTGACTTAAACACCAAGTCAGTTTTCCTGTTAAATTGAGCGGGGAAATCGACGTCACGTGACCTGGTGTGACTTGACCTATACAGCAATGTAGATTCTCCTCTAAATATAGAGGAAAACTTCACGTCACGTCACCTACACACCAAATCAGTTTCCCCACTAAATTTAGTGGGAAGACTGACGTCACGTGACCTGATGTCACGTGATGCCAGAACGTTTCCCGTATGCAACACAATTCCCCAGCAATTTGTCATTATATATTTTTATGCGGAGAGCAAGTCGTCTGCTTCTTGCTCAGTAGTTGCGGTGACGTCAGAACGACGCCGAGCTCTGATTGGCTTTGATTGAAAGGAGAGTGGGTAGACCTCAATGCTAGA
The DNA here is from genome assembly GCA_013358835.2 of Ixodes persulcatus. Classification (NCBI taxonomy): domain Eukaryota; kingdom Metazoa; phylum Arthropoda; class Arachnida; order Ixodida; family Ixodidae; genus Ixodes; species Ixodes persulcatus. Next base: position 217,823 of record JABSTQ010009657.1, on the reverse strand, counting down.
GGCCTTGAGCTCTACCCACTATTTTTTCCACCAGCCAATAAGAGCTTGGCGTTCTGACAGCATCGCAACCCCTGTGCAAGAAGCAGACGACACTTGCGCTCCGCATAGTAAATGGCCTAAGTACGAGTGGCAGGGTGGTTCTTTCGAACGACCGGCCTCCAGCTCGAGACCGTTGCCTTTTGTCATGCTTCGGCTTCGCGTGCACGCTGGAGCCTCACAAGACGTCGAAGCACCGTCGAAGGGCAGGCAGCACGCGCTGGAGGCAGGGACAACTGAAAATCCTCCCCGCCGTTTTCATCCTGTGAGTTACCATAGTAACGTTGGCTACACGCCATTCGTATTTTCGAACGGTGACGAACGTGCGTCAAATGACTGGAAACGATCGATGTGACAAAGGGATAACGGACGGTTTAAAGGGGAAAAGGAACAAACCGAGCGCTGACTTACGACTGAATATTTCATGAAAACAACGGGAAAAACGCGAACCACAAGCATGCACCGCATGACGATTCGTTAGTTGCTTTCAAGTTTCATTAAAGTTGTAACACAGCGCTCAGTTCGTTGGTCTTGATTGTTTGTTTTTTACTAGTTTCTTACACTATGGAATCTTATATTTCTGCTTTGTTTCCATTTAACTCCCAGTTGTATGTCAGTACTCGAATGTTTTGGGTTCCCTCGATAGTCCTTTACGTTTATTTTGTTACCTTCGTTTTTGCGCGCTTTATGTTCAATGCAATATTCACTAGCCCAACTTTCTATCCTTTTGCTCGGTCTGCTTGCCTTTTTTTCTTGTCCTCCTTTTCTTTTGCGTTTTAAAGGCTGGTGTGCACAGCACGGTTTCCTTAGGTTACGAATCTTAGGCGTACGCTTAAGGTCAGTTCACAAAGCACCATTTTCATACGTTACGTGACATTACGGAAGTTTACGCCCTCTTACGACAAGAGTCATCGGGACGTCTGGGCCGGCTTACGTGAAACAGCGTCTTAGAGACCGGGTGAAAGAAAGCCGGCCAAGCCTGGGGCGCGCGAGCGCTTAAGACACGACTTAAAACGCCACTTCGCCCGTGCGCTAGCTTTGGCAGTGCCTTCTTTCACCCTGTCTTGCCTGAGACGCTGCTTCTAGAAAGCCGGCCCTGTACTTCGACATTCGAGGTACGGATGTCCCAATGATCCATAACGTAACGAAAGGAAAACGTAAGCAAACGCTCCTGTGTGAATGGGCCCTTACGTCGAGATACGACCCAAAGTCACCGGCATATACGCGTGCCTTGTACTCCGCGTGCCAAGCTATTCCTTCAACTGATAGCGACGCTTCGTACGAGGCACGGATGTCTCAGTGCCTTGCGGTCGTATGTCGACGTGAGCGTACCTAAGCTTCGAGACTGTAAGAACACAGCGCTGTGTGAACCAGCCTCGATTCTTTCCCGCCCTGCCATACCAAGTAAGCTGATACTCATCTACAGCTGTCAAAGTACTTTAGACTATTCTTCATGCTAATTTAGCTTGAAGGGTAACTCCGGTCAAAATGTAAGTCCAACTAAAATAAATTACTAGTATCGATTTACGGAGACCAGATACAAACACTGCCAAATTATTACACTAATGGCGAACCTCGATCCACTCTAAAACCGATATTAAAAAATCTACCACACCACCAGCTTCTCAGTTACCATTCAGCGAGTCCGCTGTTTCTCAAGCAACCTTGCGCCCCGATGTCATCATGTTCGTACTCGGGGAGGTCACTTTTCATTCTGCCACTTCTTTCGTCGTGTTTTTCTGCTGCGTTCTCAGCCGTCCCAGCGGACGATTTCTGCTTGTTCCGTTTTGTCTTAGCGGCCGTATTTTGTAAGTGCTTCTCAGTGATCACGCACGAAGATTATTGACTCCCTGCTTGCTCAAGAGTGTCGTGGTGCCGAAGGTGGCATTCACTGGCGGCGACTGCATGGCGGCCATATATTTTAGCCCGGTCCTTCTCAGCGCGAGCTAACGATTAGCTTCCACAACGCTTCTGCAACGTGCATTGCACATAATCAAGATTGTAGTTCTTCTCAGGGAATAAGTGGGGGCTCGTTCTGAATTTGCGCTGAGCCTGCATTCGTTGTGGCGAACTGGCTTTTCAGCCGGCAACTTTATGAATGTGTATTGATAGTTGCTACAGAGGTTTGATATCTGCAAAGCAAAGCCGTAAAACAGCCGTAGCATCTTATCCTTAATAATTAGAACTGCTTCCGCGACTGGGCCTGTCGTACCTTTTGCGACACCACTGTACAATCTTCGCATCACACGATGGCCATGCAGCTGACCACAGGGATTGCTATCAAAGCTCACGCTGGCAGTATTGCTTTTGACGTAGACCCTCGAAACAAAAACTTGAGATAAGATATCTACAAAACTACACAAGGCATCGGGAGAAAAAAAAAATCGACGGCACCTCTTACTTAAGGGAGAATTCCTTCACTTAAAACAATGTAACCCTATAGCATCGAGAAAATGTACCAGAGGTAAACTTAACCATATTTTTTTTATTGCAGTGTGTCTTTATAGGCATGAAATCCAATGTTCTCCAGCCACCGTAGCAAGACCAGCAACCTACTGAATGCAATGCATTTACAGAAGGTGCCTTGAGTTGGCCCTAGTTTAAAGAGAAATACTTCACGCGTTTTAGTAACCTTTTAAGTGCAGCGCTCTTAAATGCACGAAGGAAGCCTACTTGGTTCAAAAATATTCGTATGCGCCGGCAGCTCCACCTCTGCAATCAACATTGGTCACGGCTTCGGAAACTAACAAGTTGACGTTTATAGTTCCCGGCAGGATGAGGTGGTCATGGCGTCTATTTCGAGGCCAGGCCTCCATCACGCGCTCGTTGCCTTCCACCGTGCTTTGACTGCACGCGCACACTTGAAGCACGCGAGACGCATGTTACCGAAGTAAGGAAGCTCGCGGTGGAGGCGAGACAACTGAAGGATTTTTGTCATTCTCAGCCATTCGGTGACAATAGTCCAAGGATTCGTCTCAACCAGACCTTGGTCACTAGATGCGCTGATGCCAAGCAAGCACCACCATTGGTACCATAGACTGAAAAGAACCAGATGTTCGAGGCGCGAACAACAAAGGGTGATACCACCCTTTGTAGTATCCGATGCCGACAGCACGCGCTCACGGGTGAAATACAAAGATATCGACGCAAACAAAATGTCGCCATAGCACAGTCAGCGCCACAAATGCGTGCCGGGACACGCTCTTTCACGCGTTTCTGAACAAAAAAGAAAAACAAAAGTGTGGGACAGAATGGCCCAATGTCTCCACCCTAAGCAAAGCGCACATGGAGGCACCCTAGTGTGAAGCCGGCCTAAGCGAACTCGCACAACGTATTGCAATGTCAACAAAAAAAAAATGCTTTCTTCCTTTTTTTTTTTTCTTTCTAGGATGAACGTGAACACAGGGGACGAGGATTTCTTGGGGCCGGGCGCGCCCTCTTACGACGGAACGGAGCACCATTACGCCACCATCTCGTCGGGTAGAGTCCGGGCTCAACTCGCCGAGCCCCAGCGACCGCCGTCCTGGGCGGTAAGTGGCCCGCGCCCCATCGCCCAACGTTGCCTGGCTCCATCTAACGGTGAATTTATCATCGCGTCCGCCGCGGGACCGCAACACTGCGGAGCGACCCCCCGCGGCTTCAGCGCGCCGTCTCTCACCATTTACCATTGGGCGCAGACTGCCGCGTAGTATTACCGTGTCTTCGTGTCGTCTGGCAGGTCATTCGTTATGTACAAGGCGTCATATACAACGGCTTTTTTTTTTCTTTATTTCTCCTTGCGCACAACGACTCCGAGTAGGTTTCTAAGACTGCATCGTTATTTTCCCCCCCGCTAGGGTTTCCTTCAGTGTGTGTGTGTGTTTGTGCGTGTGTGTGTGTGGTTGTGTGCGTTCGACACCGTTTTTTGTGAACCCGCTTAGTCTGCACACATGTGAGGGCGCACACCATTAGTGTGCGCACACATAATAAGGACAGTTCGTAATACGAGGTTTTATATAAGAGGCGTCATATAGAACCTGTTTTTGTGTGCGCAGGCGACAAGTTTGTAGGACTGAATCGTTCTTTTCTTCTCGCTTTAATTTTCTTGCGCGTGCTTTTGTGTGTATGTGTGTGAGTGTGTGTGTGTGTTTGAGATATATAGTTTAGAACCTGATTAGTGTACACATATGTGATGGTTACTGCATGTTTGCCTGTACGCTTATAAGAGCAGTTTGTTGGACAGTATAGTAAATCCCAACTCTGCGAAGACAAGGCGTGTTGTTTCATTTGCCGCCATATCCGCAGTTCGTTTTATGTCTGGGGCCGTTACGGTAGCCATTTTGAATTATCGGTTTGGGAGATGCCAGTGTAAGTTCGTACCTGCCGCGCGTTTTGCCCGTTTGGGATGGCATACGGCTTATAAGGTATACATAGTACACGTTGCGTAAGGCGTAAAACCTAAACGTAAAACTGTCGCTGCCAAGTGTAACACGTCACATTGGTAAAAGCTGCCGCGTCTGTCTGCCCGCGTTGTATCTTCGCATTCCACGCTTTTCGCTGCAGAAAAACATTTCGAACGGCGCGAAATTATAGGTGAAGCCTGATTACAGAAGAGATTGCGCAAACACGATTATGGTTAAACGTTCATCCGAGTGAGGGGTTTCGATCTCCACGTATCAGGCCGCAGAACTACGTCAAGGAGTTCGTCACAGCCTCCATTGGCTCGGAGATGTAACGTATCATAAGCAGGTTGCTAATTTACGGCGCCTGGCACGTTATTCGATATATGTATTCATTAAATGCGTTTTTCGTTGTATGCTTGCTTCATTATATGTGTTTTTTTTTTTTCACTTTACAAGTTTTTTGTTTTGTCTTTACGCGTTCTTTGTTGTATGCGGTTGTCGTTATACGCGTTCTCGTTGTATGCCTTCTTCGTTCCGGCATTCTCTGTTATAGTATATGCGTTCTTCGTTGTATGTGTTCTTCGTTGTAGGCGTGTTTTTTTTTTATTATACGCTTTCTACATCGTGTGCGTCCTTCGTTGTATGCGCTTGTTGTTACAGGCGTTCTTCGTTGTATGCGTTCTTAATCGTATGCGTTCTTCATTTTACGGATTAATCATTTCACGCGTTTTTCGTTGTACGCGGCCATCGTTATACGCGTTCTTCGTTGTATGCCTTCTTCGTTCTGGCATATTTTGTTAGTATACTCGTTGTATACGTTCTTCGTTGAAGGCGTTGTTTGTTGGTACTCTACGCGTTCTACGTCGTATGCGTTCTTCGTTGTAACCGCTCCTTGTAATATGCGTTCTTGGTTGTACGCATTCTTCGTCGTATGCATTACATGCAAGATTCTAGATTGCAAATAGTACGTCCTTCGGAGGACACGGGTATCTTACACGGGTACGTACGCTTTGTATACTGCAACACGTCGAGTAGAAAAAAATAAAACGCAGTATTTTTTCCCGGTACAGCGACGTTCCGCTTAATGGCACATCCACTGGATCAGCTATTGCAGTCTGTTTGTAGCTCCGCTGTCTGCGATTAATCCCGCGCTTTCTCGCGAGAGGCCTGTCATCTCCCGGACGTGCTGCTTCGTGCGTCCGGGAGTCCGTCCCATCGATTGACTTACTTCCTCCACGTCTGGACTCTGACGCTGACCGCATTCTGCAAGATCGGGCCCGAGCATTTTTATTCTCTTTTTTTTCTTCGCTTCTTCGTGTCTTTGTCTTGTTTCTGTTGCTTGCCGTAGTCTTGTCGGTTTCTATTTTTTATTGTTTTTGTGCGCGTTTGTCGCTGGGTACGGGACCTGACCCCTGCCATCACCGTCTTGTAGCCACTGTCTTTGCAGTTCTCTCGGGGTGTACGTAACCGCGTCCGACGGGCCATTCTGACGCGGAATCAAGTGCTTTCTGCGGCACGGAACTGGTTCCGATGACGAAGAGGGAAGGCATTCCAGACGGCAGCTCCGTCGAGGAATGGCGACGGAAGATCTACGTGGTATTCCGCTCGCGAACTGCGGGCTGACGATGGTTTAGTCCGATAATTTACTTATTTTGTCTGGTGACAGAAACGAGCTCAACGAAGAAGTTTATTAAAGCTAGAAGGGCGCCTCAATATTATATTTAAAAGAGAAAAAAAATGTTTATTGTCCAACGACTAGACCATTGATCGAGAAGCTCGAACAATCTTCACCCCACTTACATACTATCGCTTGCTCGCAAGCATATTTTTGCGTGGCTGTGTGTGTGGCAAATCGGTGACGCTCGAGTCTATAAAACGAACAAACGAACAAAAAACTTTTAAACAATGTGTTTGACGTTCGACCGCAGCCCCACTGAGTCCCAGAGTACGACCGCATTGGTCCTTATATATACGGGCTGCGAGGAGGGCGAACGTCAGGTACAAACAAAAGCGTTCAACTGTTAGGCTTAAGCCACGATCCAACTTCTCGTATACATCGTGCAAAATACACGATGTTCGCCGCGGACATAATGAGATAATTATCTGTGGACATTCCTCAGAATTATCTGCGGACATGCCCGAAGCATGTGCTAAGCTTGTTTTATTCATACATAGGTATGCTTTGGATATGTCATCAGACATGTTCTTTGTATGGCCAGTGTGACAGCGTCACCAACAAGAAAGAAACACGCCCGAGACAGTGTTTGCAGACGATATTTTGTGTTGGGTATTAGCAGTGTGAATGCGGCCTGAAGTCGGGGTCACGCTGGTCATACATCGTACAAAAGAGAAGTCTGCCATAGCCTCCTAATAGCCCCGAGAAGTGTGCGCGGCGCCCCCTTACGGCGAACCGGGGTGACGTCACGGCGAGGACAGATTTTTTCCCCGACTCCTCCCGGTCGCCCTGTGGAGGCTGTGACGATCGATGTTAGCTGTCGGCGCGCTCGTTTCTATTTAATTTTGTTTGTGAGCGTTTTTTTGTAGGAAGTGTAAATTTTCATATCTGGCTTTATTGAGGTATGGCCTGTAGCTGCAGGCGAAACTTCAACCAACATTTCAGGAAAATAGTTGACAGGGCAGACATCGTATGAATTGCAGTTGGTATATGAAAAGGAAGAAATATGGCCACAATTTACATTTACATTTCACACATTTAATGCTGCTGATGGTATGAACGAATCAGCAGATTATGCATATTAATTCGTGTTTTTATTTTGTATCTCCGTTTTTAAACAAAAAACGCGGAAGCAGAAAAGCTGCATGTGGTGCTCGAGCAACATGTTAAATAGAGTCTGGGCGATGGAGATAGAATCACAAGTGAGACAGCCCAAGTAGAGGGACAAAATAAAGAAAGAAGCAACACTGGCATATACCAGTTATTTGTTTATATCTGTTTATATTGCTCGCATTTGGATTTTGCTGGATTTGGATAGTATTTCAATGGACTCCACTGGTGGTACCTGTCTACTTGTTTATAATATCACTGAAGTAATGTACAAAAAACGTAAGTGAAGGTGTCTAGCCCATTACTAGTCCCTTCTCGAAAATTTACGTTTTAAAGGCTCTAATAGGGAGATTTTAGCTAAATCAAATTGTCCTGAAGCTAAAATACCTGAAGCTTTTCTCACGCAAACTGTCACCCTTCCCAGGTTTCACATTTTTCTGCTACTGGTGCAGCATCTTCCACTGGACAACCCTTTGAATGCTTGCTGTTTCTCCTGTTTTCCTCTGTTGTCAGAAAGTGCAGCTGAAGGGAGTATGGAGGCTGAGGAAGCTTTTGGGCACCTACAGCAGTGTATTTTTTACCTTGAAATGACAACTCAAACTAAACGGTGTATTTTCCGAATACACAAGGCTGGAATAAAGAAAAAATGTCAGGAAAAAGTATAAACATTCCAAAATTACGGTACTATTGCTGTGCATATTTGGGCAGTTCAATTCATCTCATACAGGCAACTGGGGGCAATTCGGCCGTTTTTCCTGCTACCATACAAACTATGTTCCTGTAATTGTTCGTCTTCTAAAAAATAAAACATGCCTGCATACGTGTACGAACTATATCTATATTTCACAAAGAAGCTAAACGTATGTAAAACAACCCTGTTTCACGAGCACTTCAAAGGTATTGAGACCCACGGCCTTTAAAACATATGTGAACCATGTGCATCCAGAGTGACTCGCACAGAGTCGGGGACGCGAGCTTATTTGCCGACCGCCCAAAGGCCTTTGATATAGATGCCAATTGAAAGGCCTGCAAAGCGGGATGTAATATTCTCCTAGCTCATGAACGTGCAAAGAACAGAATTCCAATGTCTGAAACACGCCGCCGCGTCACCGACCCCTCGCACGATCGCCTTGTGCCGTGTGGACCGGCGGAATTGCGCCGATCCAGAGGGCGAAATTGCCTCCGCCGATAGCTTTCAGGATCGGTAACCTAATTGTAAAAGTAGAAGTGACAAACACGCTTAGAAAGAATACGGAAGCACGTCGGTATCGGCCTAACCCAGCGTCTTGTACACCGGGTAAACGAGATCCCGCTCCTCGAAGTGTTTGCGGCACAGAACGGCCGACGTTGACGGTGCCTTTCCCATCCTCAGTTTGATTGTCCATGCTCTCCTTAACCTCGATATCTTCGGGTGGTGAAAGCTGATACCGGCTTCTTTTCGGGATTTGCATTGCGGCACTAAACAGTGGGTCAGCATGATCGCAAACCAGGAAACGGGAGGGAGGGAAGCCAGCCGGATGCGAGATCGCAAAGCGGAGTCCTTCCCCTGACGTCACGGTACACCTCACCCAATCAGGGCGCGGCGACCGCAGCGACGCTTGTGTTCGCTCTCGGGGACAAATCCTGGTAGATCGCCACGAGAAGCGGCCGCCGATATGGAAAAGGTGGAGCGGCAGTCAACGGATGAGAGGAGAGCCACGTGACTGGCACCCCGCTGCGGCGAGACGCCGAAACACGGGTGCGTGTTTTCGGCACCGATTTGAAGTCCAGGGGGCGCGGCCAATGACGTCACGGACGTCCAAATTATATTTGATGTTACTTTGGCGTAAACCCGTTTTATTTTGGATGCCGGTCGGTCGGTCGGCGAGTGTGTGCGTGGTCGGGTACTCAGCGGTATCCTCGCTGGTGTGTTTTGTCGACTTACCGCCTGCGCTCGTCACGTATCAATTGCCGACATCCAGAAACATTAAGGTAAGCGTTTTTCAATTTCGTTCGCCCGGTGCCTTCGGTTACTCCTGTTGCAAATGAAGATTCGTAGTGACTAGAGTACCGTCCGACTGCACTTTTGCACAGCGTTCAAGTGCCGTCCGACGGTGCTCCACTCACGCGTTAAAGCCTCGTATAAAACGAATCGTCAAAACGAGATTTCCGAAGATGAGCGTAGCGTAGCGGTGAGATGTCTACCTCATACGCGGGCGGTCGCGGGTTCGGTCCACAGTGGAGGCTTTCTTTTTTTTTTTTTGACATATTGTTTTGTTGGGGCATTTGGCGATATTTACGACATTTCTTTTTCACAATTAACACTGAAAAAAAAAAAAAACGAATGTTTTCGACGAATTTTTGTTGAACAAAATGGTATGGGACTTCCTTTCCGGAGGTGCACTAGCTCGCCGCTTGCACGGCCTTCGCAGCTATTTTGTGCAAGGGTGATAATCCGTCGTATTACACACAAGTACAGCTCCAGGAAAATGCGTACAAAATTACTGCGGCTGGGCTCTGCCGCCTCCGGTGCACGTAATCTTCATTTGCAACAGGAGTGACGGACGGCACCGGGTGAAGTTTGAAAATGGAGAACGCTTACCTTGATGTTCGTGAGAACGCGACGAGTGCAGGCGGCAACGTCGACAACACGCACCAGCGCGGACACCAGCGAGCCGCCGAGCACCCGGCCACACACACGCCGAGCGACCGACATTTCAAAATGCAGTCAGCGGCATCCAAAATAAATCGTGTTGTAGACGTCAAAATAACAGTGAATATTATTCTGACGTCCTAAAAGCCGCTATTTTGACGTCCGTGGCGCCATTGGCCACGCCCCCTGGACATCAAATCGGTGCCGAAAATACGCAACCCCGAAACACACTTCTCCCGAGCGAACAAGTGTGTTTCGGGTCCTCGCCGCTGCAAACGCTGTGCGCTAACGTCCAGGTTCCACGAGAAAGGACTCTTTGATGCTCCGTGCTACCAGAACCTCGCGCTCCAAATCTACGATCGGGCACTCTATGGCTCCGTCGTCGAACTGCCAGGCTTTGTGAGTATTAGCGGCGAGATGTTTTGGTGGCGCCCTCCTGTGGTTCCCCGTTGTGACGTCATTACCTTGCAAACAACAAGCTCGATGGTGTTTGTAAAATAGCATGGTGGAAGCTTGAAATCATTGCGCTCTCTAAGGAACACTGCCAACACCGTCAAAATTAAAGTTCTTTCATTCCTCTTATTTCCGTCGATGATAAATCCCCTTTCCGACGTCATAGTCAGCGTTCGGCCAATCGTGGAAGGCCGACCACAGCGACGCTTTCGGTCGCGCACGGGGCTAATAGAGGAGGCTATGAGACTGCCTATACAGGTTCGAACGCAAGTCACCGCGAGAACTCAGTGCTTCAAATGATGTTCGAGGAGAAAGCTTGGCACGCGGCATTCGAACCAGGGATGTTGCGGTGACTCGTGCTTGCAAACTGTCTTTTTGTATTGATGTATGGGCGGCGTGACCCCGGCCTTAAAGAATAGGCGAACGGGCGCACGATAGTTCGCCGAGATCGCGAGCGAATTCGTCGGTTCTTTAAAACCAGCTTTGTTCTCGAGGCCTTCGACGTTCCCGTATAATGCGGGAGAATAACGCGAATTTTGCGGTCTATGCGCGTCCAGGATTCATTCCGAACAGTGTTCGAAGAAAATATAAGACGATCGATCATGTCATGGCCTCTTTGACCTTTAGACACGTGTGACAGTTGAATTTCGCGATCGATGAATGCATCAAACGTGGCCTTCCGGCGTGTCAAATTTTGTTGTACGGAGTCTTAGCCGGTCGTATAGCTTGTCACTCGGAGACGTAAAGTATGATATATTGATATTCATCGGTCGACAATTTGAAGTGAAAAAAGTAGACTACAAGAAAAAAAGAACAGGTTGACAAGCTTTTTTTTAGAAGTCCGTACACGTCCACGGCTTGAGGTCGCAGTAACCAGTCATCGAGTCATTCAAAATTTCTGTTCTTGACCTATACCAAAGCCAATAACGTAGCAAAACCTCACTAAAAAAAAACAATGCTCGCCTAACAAAAGTTAACGGATAAAATCTCACCGGGAAAAGCTCACTCATTTTTTTGCTGGACCCGCACAAAAGCTTAACTTGTTTTTTGTTTTTTTGTTGTTGTTGTTTTTTAACTAGAACGGAAACTTACCCGACGTAAAACGGGCTGGTCTAAACTGGGGGTGTTCAAGAAGGGGACACCTCAACAATCGTTTGAGAACTATGTTCTTTGAACCAAAAAAGTTAAAAACCACGATCAAACTTTTACAGGCTGTGATGTGGTTGGTCTTATTGTTATCATTCTATGTGGGTGCTATATATGAGACGGGTATGCGGCACGCATAGCGTCAGCAAAAAGGACTGGACTCGATGGTAGAGTCGACACCAAATGGTCGGAAGCCGCGGAGAAGCGATCGCTGCAAATCTCTCCGCGAGTATATGGTAACTATTTATTATCAGAATATATTTTTAATAGATCCGAGTCTACACATTTTAGCAAAGTAGAAAAAAATAGTCAAGATGCCGGCGAGCTGGTGCGTATCAATCGTGATGTTTAAGTCCCGAGACTAAGAAGTAAATTTGAAGACAAGGTAGAAAGGCCCGAATAAAGTGCACAAGCAGCTTCTGTCTACATTCTTTTTTCCCTTCTACTTTGTCTCCAGGTTTCCTCCCCAGTGTCAGGGTTTAAATATCATGATTTCCAGAGTATGTTTAGTCAAAATACCTTTACGATGTTAAGAATGAAATGTCGGAATATATATTGTTATATTTACTTGTACAAGGAGAAAGTAAAACCATGTTTTTTTTTTATTTAATTATTTAGGCTTATTTTTAAACCAGATTTATTTCATTTAAATCAAATTATCGTATAACATAAAAAATAGTGATTCTTTACCACGAGATGTATTTCTCAACATGGCATAATTGAGGTATCAATTCGTCCGACCACTGATAACAATGCGGAAAAAAGAATTACTGTAAATGTAAGGTGCCGTTTAATTAACAACTTTTTCTGCATGTTATCCCCGTCGCACTAAAACAAAAACAAAAAGCTTTTGTTTTTCGGTGGTGGTGGTGGTGGTGGTGGGGGGGGGGGGGGGGGGGGAGGGGGGGGGGGAGAAGGGTGCTGGTTAAAAAAACTTTATTTAATTTTTCTTTCGCGTTCTAGCTTGATTCCAATAGGCCATTCCTTTTCTATTTTTAGTTTGTTTTGCGTTCTGGATATTTTTTTTTTTTTTTACAGATAGCATCTTACTTAGCTAACAAACAAGGTGGAAAGTAGAAATCGAGCTCAGCGCTCCGATTTGCTCAGGAGTGCACTACTTTTTGCTTGATGATTTTGTTATAGTTTATATACGAAAGCATCAAATAACACACAAACGGTAAATAAAAATTGTCTTTGGGGGAAAGGTCTGATTTAAATCAACATAGTAAAAGTGGTCTGCCTTAAATTCGATTCGAATCGTAATATAAATTATGATTTAAATCATATTGATTTTTATTCTCCACACCCCTTGTACATAATGCCAGTACCTGATATTGATTTTTTTCTTCTCCACTAAAGGCACTCATCTTGAACCCTGCGCAAGTCATGCATGCTTTTTCACTGCTTGAATTCAGTGTTGTAGGCGGTACCAAAAAAAAAAAAGTAACGAAATACGTTACTCGCTACTTGCAAATAAAAGTAACGCATTACCGGACTACGTTACCTCAAAATAAAAGGAACGCGTTACCGTTACCGATAAAACGTAACGCGCGTTACTTCTGCGTTACTTTTTTTTAAATTAAGAATTAACTTAACTGAATTAACTGCATCTTTTTTACGGTTTCACTTAAATACTCACGAGAAAAAACGCCAAGAAATACGCCATACACTCGAAAATGCACGTGGCTTGGAGCCTAAAAGCGAAAACAAAAATTGAAGCCTCATTTTTTTTAAGTCTTGAGAAAAAGAAAAAAGTAACGAGTACGTTACTACGTTACCAAAAAAAGGTTACGCGTTACCAGTAACGCCGTTACTTGTAACGCGTTATCTTCAACACTGCACGAATTACTTTTTGGGGAAGTTCTCATTGTGTTATCTCATGTAAAAAAACACAGTTTTATCTATGTGAGTGCTTGTCCGGGTTTACGAAGATCTGGCGAGCTTTTGTCCTGCGAGCTCTTGTTCAGTGTGCTCTTGTCCGGTGAGCTTCTGTCCGGTATTCACCAACGCCAGACCAATCTCCGGTTTCGTCTGTGTCAACGTTACTAGAACCACTCAGTTGGGAAACTGCCATAGAGCCTGCTTTAAAAAAGTGGCTCCGATCCGTACTCGAGAACCGAGCTAATGGCGATCGCAACGCCGCTATTTCTCCCGCAGCGTCCACTCTGGGAACTGTACGGATGCACGCCGAGTCGGGCAAGGGCCGGTGGCGCCATCTCGCACGGCTATCTTCCAGTAGCTATGTGAAGCAATTTTCATGTTTCAACTTGTCGCTAAAGTGTGGCGCTGTTATCGTATTTAGCTCGGTCTCGGTGGACGCCAGCGGCCCAGGTTTCAAGGGTGAGTTTCCCAACTGAGGGTTTCAGTAACGTTGGTCTGTGTTTATCACGGTGGCCAAACATTGGAATGCCCCGTAGAATGAGCCGCCAAAATTGGCGCCTGCTGTGTATCGCGTTTGCATTTTTTTTTTTTTTATCAAATGCGTATTTTTAAGGTATAGGATTTTAATTTGTGAAATTACGAAGCATTGTTGCGTTTCACTATGTAGAAGTCAGAAAAAATTCACTAGAGACTCGTATACGCCTGACCCAGGCGCAAGCGACCTACTTTCGATGGGTGCACTGAATACAGTACGGTACAACGCAGCGTTTATTGCATATCTTCATTGAGTTTACAATAGCTGTGATTAATACTCCGCACGGCAGACATGTACATAGTTCAACCACTCTACTCAAGTTACTGTAGTTTAACTACTTTTCTCAGCAGTTTAGTAAGTTTCAATTACATTTTTATTTTGGTAATTAGTAGTTTACTGTAGTTACTTTTTGTGAGTAACTATCTACTCAAATTACAAATTACTTTCGAATTTTAGGGGTTGTTTTGCCTTTTGCTTATCAACAAGCATTCCTGCACAAAAGAGATAGGATGTTGGAAGATCAGCTGATATTTTCGAAGACGGAGAGGCATGTGTCGTAGAAAGGGGGGGGGGGGGGGAGAAAATGGTTTGGAGAGTCCGAAACCCCCAAAAAAGTTTCACGAGCCCCTCAATGCAACAACACTGCTACGAGGCGTGGGAAGCGAACAGACACGACGCAAAAGAGGCCGAGTAACTGCGGGAATAGCGCCGAAGACTGGCGTTTCTTTGTATCCTGAAGCTCAAGGAGACTCGACCCATTTGAAGAAAGGGCTGGTCCCTGCTTCTCCCCAGTGTAGCGACTCTCGCCCACTAGAGGAGGTGCACAAACTGCATCCTCCCTCAAAGGAGGCAACAAAATGCAACACCTGCTCTGAAGCTCATCTGATGCTCCCGTAGTTAGTGCTCTACTCGAAGAATAGCGTGCTGAAGAGCAACGCAAAGGCGACCTTTTTGCTTTGCCTTTTCTCCCAAAACTCAGAATATGCAGATCTTCGAAGATTCAAAGCTCGTTCGAAAAACCTTAATAATTCCCCCAACGTTTTTATATAAAAAATAATAAACAAGCAGTGTTGGGAAGTACTCTAAGTACATGGTACTCAAGGTACTACTCTTTAAAAAACTTGTACTTTACTCGAAGAAAATTTTCTGAGCATGTACTTCTACCTTCCGAGGAAAGAAAAACTCCCGACTTCAATGTACATTCCCCGTATTTGAAAACAAAAAAATGGCCTATCGTCGTGTTAAAACGCGCTCTTTCGAGAGGTCATCTGTGGTAATTTTTCTGAATGAAGTGCCTCACAAGTTGTTTGTGTCAAATAGCTCGTCAGCGAGAGCAAAACGACTACTCTGTGGCGACTTCATACAATATTTGCTGCCATTTCCGTAAAAGCTGATGTACCTCCGATTACCCCTGAAGCAATGCACACCACTTAAAAACACTCTATAGGGAATGAAAAGTCATCATGAAAGATTGTGTTAAAAGCACTTGTACTTTACCTCGAAATATATTGTATTTATAGTACGTTACTTCAAGTACATTGCACCCGGTGTCTTACTACTTTACTTGAAGTGCATAACTTCTCATTTAATTTGTACTTTACTTCGAGTACTTTTAAGACGTACTTTACGCAACACTGTAAACAAGCATGCACTGTCTAAAAAAACAAGCTCAGGCAGTGCTAAACCTCAAAGTACAAATGACACATTTGCGGGACATCATTGACCAAACAAACGAGGAAGTGCAGAAGAATTAACGCAGAAGCAGAACCAGCTACTAAAGCATTTCTGTGAAAAAACAAGCAGATTTATATTTCGCTAGCACAATTTCGCTAACGGATCAAAACCTATGTACTTTCTTTTTACCATAAAAAAATATATAAAAGTAACTTCAATAGTAACTTCAAAAGTAATTCGCTACTTTTTTGCGGTAATTAGTAGTATTCTCAATTACTTTCCATTTTAGTAATTTCTACTCTACTCAAATTACTTTTGAGGTCAATACTCAGTAACTTAACTTAATTACTTTTTTTTTTTTTTAGTAACTCGTACATCTATGCCGCACGGTGTGTCTGCGGTTGGTCTCTGAGTCTGAGGCATCAGCTAGCTTTAGATCTACCCACTAATCATTCCAACCACAGCTCGGCGTTCTGGTGTTCCCGTGCGATTTCGTCGCCTCCATCCACTTCCTCGGTTTCGCATCGCGTTAAAATCGACCGCAAAAATACGTCCTTTATAAACGCGTCCAACTTGATTCGCGCGGGAGCGAACATTTCTGGCTCGTCTTACGAGGTATTCGATTATATTCACGACTGTCGTAAACCAGAAATCCACGAATCGCGTGAAAACTAGAGAAGCCTCGTTTAAAACGCGAGGACAGCGGAAAACATTAATCATCTTTTGCGGTAATAAAGCTGAAATTTTATAAACCACCAAAAAATGTGTATAACGCTTGCAATAACTTATTACTTTATATTATACTTTTTCCGAGGAAATTTAAATTAGGATGCATCAGAGGATGTAAAAGAAGCTTTTTTTTTTTTTTGTTAAGCTTTAGGTCAATGCAGGATTGTGCGATATGAGCTTTTTACCAGGCTTTTTTTATGTTTCAGAAGCTTTAACATCAAACGGGACATAATTTCTTAGTAGGAACTATGATCCGTACACTAATACTTCTAAAATATGAAAGACAAAACTAAAATTAATTTTTTATCAGAATTATTATAATAAAATTGGCATTGATAAAACGAGTATCAGTGTTGCTTTTAATTATTATTATTATTATTATTATTATTATTATCTTTCTTTCTTTTTAAGTAACAAAGAAGAAAAAACACGGACACTTGCTTCCTTTACGATAATGCCCTCCATGCGCTGTAGGCATTCTGTATATAAAATATATATAAATGCCTTCTTTCCCGGTCGTTTCAACTTCAAATTTCACGTCAAACCATGTACACGTCAATAAAACGGGCGGTAACGTTGATTAAATTTAAAATTCTGCCGTCAAATCACGCCTGACCGTTTCTCCGTGTCACTTTCGCTAGACATCATCCTGCCCTCCGCCGTCAAGGTGAATGGCTTCGCTTGAGGCAAATGCTCGAGCGATACCATCGCTTGGGCATTAGCCTCAAGCGACGTTGCTCATGACATCCAGGTAGCTTGAACGCGCATATACTTTTACGTGCTTCACGGTTATCGCTATGGACGTTGTCTTCTTTTGTCGGTGACAAGTTAAGAACTGAAAGCACGAGCTTTCCACCTTTGATAGCACTTCGTCGCACGCTTAGCCGGGTCGGAAAGCAGCGAGTGCCTTCTGGAGGTGGAGCACTTATTGCCTTCTTCACTTGTCACCAACTATACAGTATTGCTGTACACTTTTCTGTATACTTTCACAAAACACTTAGTGATAAGCTAGCGGGAATTCAAGGATAAAACTCTTGCTTTGATCTTTCATCCCACTCTAAGAGCGAGGATTGTATACAAACGCTGATGAATTTCAGCCTCGTTCCCATTCCGAAACTAGCGATGATACCGGCGCAACACAGCGGCCGATTAAAAAAAAAAAAAAAGATCATCCTCAAGACGAGCTTCTTTCGAAGCACGGGCTATACCCGTTACAAATTAAACGCAAGTTTGAGACCTCGAAACATGAGACATACTTACACCTGCGAAGAACGCGATGCACAAGCGTCCAGAGTCAGAGAGCCCGAGTCAACTCTCACTTCTTGCAATGTCTCGCCAGCCGAGTCCCCATCCCGCTTCAACCCACACACTCAGAACATGGCCGCACGCTCCGTGACTGCGAACGGCGCACGGGTGTCGACGTCGAAATGCGCACTGTGCAAGAGCGCAGGTAGGTCCCCCCCCCCCCCTCCCTCTCCCCTCTCCCCCCGGTACCGGGACCTTCCACGCAAACGAACGTAACATAAAATTCTCGGCAGGTAGGACCGGTTTTACGCCGCTTCCAGGCCGTCGCGAGCGTCTTGGTACGAGGGTATTCCGGCACGGCGGCCATCTTGAGAAGGAGGGCGCACACTTCGGGGGACGGTTGCCGCGTCCACTTTCGAAAAAACGCGCAGCCTTTCCGTCAGTATGGAGTGCAGCCGCTCGGGCACGTCCGTCTCGCCGCCGCCGCTCCACGATTGGGAAGTCGTCGTCTGCTAACGCCCGTCGTTCGAAATGTTCGTCTGCTATGTGCGGTCGCCGTCGTCTGCTACTTGTGCTGCTGTGGTCGCATGCTGAAGAACTGTGGTCCTCCGGTACCTCAGTCCGTTCCCGGTGACTAGGTGATTGAGTTGTGTGGTGTCTCTGTTGTTGTTGTTGTTGGTGGTGGTCTTCGTCGACCCGGCTGGCGGTGGTTTTCGAAGAAGAGTGACTCAACTGGTTTGCCGCCGGAATCCCCTGCGCTGCGCCCGGAGACAGTTCGGTGAGTTTCTTGAACTCGGCCGTGGCATCGAATGTTCTTTGTTTTTTCTCTCTTTGGATGAGTTTTCGAAGTTGCTTTTTGTAAGGCTTCTTTGGTCTCCTACTTTGCATATCAAGTATTCTTCACTTGTGCGTGACACAGAGACATTCAGTCACCGCCAATTATACAAAGACTTAGCATGATGACCAAGCTCATGACTTGATTAGACAAAAATAGATCCTATGATAATGAACATGACGTTTCACTTGCGCGTTCTCCCTGCGCACATCGTATTTTTACCCTGTTATTGTGTTCCCAGCTTAGTCCTTCACTTGTGCCATTCTATATATTGTTAGACATGATGAAATGTCTTCGTGTTCTGCGAAAAAGATAAACTCAAACTTTCTTTTTAGAGCTTTGGCTTGGAACCAGAAAGAATGCATTAATGTCACGTTATGGAACCACAGGGAAACGTGCCCTTCAGCCATTTAAGTGCAGGCCTGCTGCATCGCTTTAGAGCGTTAGCATATCTTTATGGAAGCTTTTATCAGATCCTTAAAAAATCCTAAATGAAAACCAAAAGCGCCTTTATCATACACTTAAATACCAAATTATTTGCTCACTCTGCACAATATGTCCTCAACATATCTCAGTATTTAGCATTACAGTCATCGCATTCCACCTGAAGTTAAATTAGCTAGATTTTATATGGCTATTTTATCGACTTTCTGCGTGCAGAAACTTCCGAACGTCTTCAAAGTTAAAGCTAAACAAAAAAAAAATCAGTTGTATATGATCTATAGTAAATATTCTACTAATTTGTAAAAGTGTGACCTTTCAAACCGAGCTAGAAGTCTTTGCTCGTACTACAAAGAATGACGCGCTAACTTAAGAAGCGTCGTTTTTGTCGTCGTCAATAATTAAAGATGGTATTTGAAGAACGACAAAACGGTGGAGGCAAGTCACGTGACAATAGAAACAAAACAACTATAATTTAAGCAGTCATGCTGCACAAATTTATATACATATATAGTACGCACCACCAAGAAGAAATTTAGCTGAAATATTCAGTGACATCGGAGAAGAACCGTGAATCCATCGTACCGAAAGAAACCCAATTTACGAAACGTAAAAAAAAAATATATATATTTTTGTATTTTGTTTTAGGTCGCTCGGCTTGCATAACTTTTCTGGAACAAGCCACATCAAAACCCGGATAATATTCGATCGCTAAATTTTGTTTTTATTTTTCTTGTTTTCTCCTTCACCGTTATATGATGTCGAAATATGTGACAAAATTTAAGAAAGAAAAACACACACAAAAAAATGCCTGTTCAGACCTTTAAGTCAAACGACGCCGCTCGCAGCCGCTTGCACTTCAGCGATTTTCAATCTGACTTCTCTGCCGGTCGCCGAATTTACATTTCTCTCTATTTTCTTATGTTCATCTCCCCTCCTTCTATATCATTCGTTCTTCTGAATTCAGTCGAATTGAAAATCTGTGATTGAAGAAATCACATTTACAAATGTCTCTACATTACTACTTCTCTTGGAATGTACGCTTTTCCGTCCTTTCTTTTTTTTTTTTCCTTTTTTTTTATTAGATATTTTTGACATCCGAGAAGCTGGTTTCAGGGTGAATAATTCCCCTTGGGATGCGGTTTTCTTGCCTCCGGCAATTTCGAGGTCGTCACGGCAGCGCACATTTGGCGCCGGCGTGCGCGCGTGTAATTCCTCGGACGATATCGAATGCTTGTCGCGTTTATACAGGGGCAGTAATCGGATCACGAGGGAGCCCGTTATCTCCGCTTTGTGTGGACGCCTTACACGCGTGTTGAGAGCGAATGTTCGCTTTATGGGCGCACACTGTACGGACAACAGGATGTAGGCGTAATACCCGAATAAAAACCCAAAATAATATTACAAGAATGCGGCTTGCTTTGTGACTCTTGTTTTGTCTTGTGTGGGCGCAATATCTGATCTGAACTCTCACTATAAGTGAAGACGATCACTGATGCTCCTCGACGATCAGTTTATGCGTTCATGGAATGACTAAAAAAATTCACTATACTCGTGTCATTTTCATGACACGCATTAGAAAAGAAAAAAGAAAGAATGTTCGGCTCCTCGCGGTGTTTGACAAATTTCTCTCTTAATGATGTGCTAAATTTAAATACAGTCACGTATCTTTAAGATCAACCCCGCTAACATGGATGTTCCACTATATGACACCCTTTTCACGGACAAACGGGGAAAATACATGCATGTCTGTCTCGCTATTATGGACAACTCATGTCATGGACAACTTTTAGGGGGAACTGAGGTTTACATATTAACGAGACGTCGCTATACCTGTATGTGTAATTTGGAGCAGTTAAACAGTATTCTATAGAAATCTCTATAGTACTTAACAGAAGTCTCTACAAAATGTTATAGAAATACTATAGAAATTTATTTAAAAAAATCTATATATAAATTCGAAATAAATGTATTGAATTCTATAGGAATGCTATAGACATATATTTCATTCTATAGAAAATTAAAAGATATCAATTTTTTTTTCTTAGCAATCGAAATATGCTAAAACTATTTCGCGCGGCGTATAAATCATGTGCTAAGCTCGCTTTTCTTTTTAAGTGACGCAAGAAACACCTGACGTTTTTGCTTTCTATGGGCATTTCAGGGCCTCTATAGTGTCACTTTATCCGAAATCCACAGAACGTTTCGATGCTTATAATCTTGTCACCAGCACACTATGTGCGCCTAAAATACTGCTCGTATAATGTGGACAGCGTGTTTTGAGATTACTGCCCAAGCCTTCGGATTATGTGAGCAGGTCTTTTGACTGAGTGCGTGGAGTTGCGCGGACACTATCTTACCGGATTGGCTGAGTTGCCAAACTGAATTCCCTGGACTTTTCTTTTATTGTTTTATTTTAACGGAATACATATTTTTATAGCAATGATAAACGCGTTCGAAATCGGAATCACTTTTTCAACGCTTAAACTTCTACTTCCATTTTTTTTGTTCCCTTTCTGGTGGAGACGTGGGTCATTAAAGCGATCGTAGGTGAACGAATTCGCAAAGACATAATTAGACACTAAAGGAAACGGGGAAAGAATATATCATGAAAGGCATTTTAATGTCAATGTCACGGCTCAAGGTTTTTTTCAAAAGATTTTATATTTTAACTACCTTAAAAAGAATATTTTTTTCTTGTTTTCTCGTATTGTTTGAAGTCAGGACCCGGATTGTTTGAAGTCAGAACCCAATGAAGTCAGGACACGAAACGTGTCCTGACTTCATTGGGTTTATTAAATGCGTACATGCTACAAATTGTGAGTGTTGTTGTTGTCGCGCGTGAATTTTTTATTTCGCCCGAAAATATCTCGGTACTCGTAATCGCCTCAAGAACCACAGTAAAAAAAAAAAAAAAGAATTGTCCCATTTTTTGTGGGACATCAGTAATTTCCCCGTCCATGCGTCTTAGATTAGCTTTACGCGATTTCATCAAGACGCGCACGTCACAAACTCCAAAAACATCGTTTCTTCCTTCGACGACGAAACCCAGTAAGAACTATGCTTCGCACAGCACACAAATCATCAGTAAAGATTCGAACTTCTTTTTTTTTATTTTCTTGATGCGACAACGGGTATGGTTCGTTTATAGCTATGAGCTATGTCGACGGTCTTAGTACGTTCCTGTCATTGTACACTACGACGCACGTTCTAAAACAAATATTTACGCTTTGAAAGCTTCAAAGAATCACAATGTATAGGTGAAGCAGTTGTCGATACTTCTCGCGAGTGCCTGTTTTAGCGAACCAATTATCACTCAGTACTCAGTATATAAGAAAATTCTCAACAAAACGGGCAAACAAAAAAAAAAAAAAAACTTGCACCCCATGAAGTCCTGCATTCAGAGCGCTCTCGGTTTATCCCAAGTCCGCGTTAAAATTTGTCCAATTGCCATTTTAACTAAATTATAAATAAGAAAAAAACGCCGGCAGTGATGGGTCTCACGCCTCTAAACATCGCTTCAAATCAGGCAGAACGAACCACGACGCAAGACGCGCGAAGATAATAAACCACGCCCTGGGTGTCTTAAAGTATCAGTTTTTTTGTGTGTGTTTTTTTGCGTTTCTTGAAGTGTCAGTTAGTGTAGTGATTTATATTTTTGGACCTATACCACCCGAAACAAGTAAAGCGAGAAAAATTATAGTGCCAACAAATTGATCTGGAGCTCCCGACAGCTTTTCCACACCTTCGGCAGTCGTCGAACGCATGCTTCATTGCGATACGCTTCCAACAACCAATCCTCGGTTGTTCATTTGTTGTCCTCTTTAATTAAATCAATTAATGAATCGCCTCTCGGGACGCGACCCCAATCGTCCTTCTCATTGGTCGGACAACTCCCGTTGAAGGAAGGCCGATTATTGTTGCTCCGAGTGCATCGCGGCACACGAGATGGAAAGGAGCATTTTTGAAACGTATAGACCAGTGTACAGCACTATACTTTGTTTCAGCTTCGGTCCGAGCGCGGCCGATGTAATGAGCCGAAGGGCCAATCAAACAGCGAAGAGGCAGAACGTAATGGCGTGCTCTCTGCAGTTGATAGGACCAGCGGGTATTCGCCGTCTCTCTGTGCGTGCTCCTCGGCCGGCTAGTCCAATCAAGCGCAGAGAGCACGCCATGACGTTGCGCTTTTTGCGCTGTTTGATTGGCCTTTCGGCTCATAACATTGGCCGCGCTCGGACGGAAGGTGAAACGAAGTATAGACGGAAGGGAGATACCAGTGTCTGCTCTGTTCCATGGGCGCCGCCATGTTTGTTTATGCTGACGCCATGACACAGTAGGGCGGCTGCGCGTCTTGCAAGACTCCGTTTTTTTTTTTTAGAAGTTTTTACACATATCGTATTGCACGAAAGTTAGAAATGCCTAGTCACGAAGCTCCAAGAACAAACACCGATGCCGTGAGTGCTGTAAAAAGCAAAAAAAAAAAAAAAATCGCGTTTTATGCAAAGCCTATCCCTTCAAAAGAGGTCTGCGTTTGAGAATATTATTTACCATTTTTAGCGCTGGCGGCTGGGATTTCTTACACTGGTCTGTGCACTGTTAAGAAATCCGGCGTGTCTGCCCTATGGTCTGCTTTTCCGCTGACGGCTCATTGCAGCGATCTACAGAGCGAGCTCCGCTAATGACGAGTCCAGAAATACGTTTAGACCTCAAAAAGCAGCCCGCCGTGGTGCTGGGCATGACTCTCCACGCACTTGCGTGAAGCCCCGCCCCGTATTGTAACGCAGACTGATTTTTTTTTTTTTTGCACATGTTTTTTTAGTTTTGGCCTTCGCCCGATTCCCTCCGGATATCGCTGCAATGCGTACCGTGAAGACTGATTCCAATTCTGTATATTCTTTTTTTTTACTACGGGTAGTCAAGGACCAGAGGGAGATTTTATTAGTTATATCATTACTGACACCAATAACGGAAGAATAAAAAAAGAACGCAGCCGACCCCCTTACTTGTTTGATGAGAAATCCCGAAACTCAGACGCGCGAGTCGACGCGACTCTGTTCGGATGCCATTCAGCGAGGGAGCGGCTCTGCATTATACATGTTTACGCCCCAATAAAACAGATATCCTCGTAAACCAGTTTACAACCTTCGTGAGATCCCCGTGTCACCCCCCCCCCCCCCCCCCTTTCTTTTTTTCCTCTCGTTTAAGCTGCTGCACTGCGTTCAGAATGAGTAGCTTTCTCCTTTATTTTTGTCGTTATCTTTATTTTTTTTTTTCCGATTCCACTTAACATCTGGCTCGTATCGATATTCTCGCGTGACCATCTTCCCCAAAACGAGACTTGTCGAGAGACTCGATGTCATGAATATATGGTAAACAACGTTCCGCTTTTGTCATTTGTTTTGTACGTTTGTTTTGTTTAACTGATGTCGACGTGGTGGCGAATCGCCAGAGAGAAAAATATAAATGAAATTAGTTCCGCAGTTGTTGTTGTTTTTTCCTTCCCTTCATCTGTGAGCGGACGAGGACGCGTGCCGGACTTCGAAACTTCTCAAGGACAAAGTTTATGGTCAGCGAGAGCCTTATCTTTTGGTAAAAGTGCCGGGCGTTCTCAGTTTTGTTCTTGGCATCGGGATCCTTGTAGGCTTATTGGTCGAAGATAACGTAAAGCGTGTCATGCAGTGACGTCATACGCCTTCTTACATGTATTAAATAGGTCGGGTTATCACTGCACTTGCGCGGTCGATCCGCTTTTCGTCGTGGACAATTTTATTCTCACCCTCAGACGCAATCTATAGAATTCTTATTGACCCTTGGTTTTTTTAAAGTACGTTACACAACTGGGGACTGGGTTGGTCTACAATTTACGAACCCCCGCGTCTGATGCTTCTATCTTACTTTCGACGTACCGTGGTGTCTCTATACGCTTTGATAAACTAAAGGGTATAAACTCCAGCGTGCTTATAGGCACGCCTACATGTTGGCAGAAGCGCGACTAAGCATAAACGTTTGAAACTCAAAATTAGTTTGTCTTTTTTATCCAAAAATGAAAAAAAAAACACTGCTGAGACGGGGTTTGCTGTGGACTATACCTAGCTGTCTCTCTCTTTCTCTCAGCCACGTGACGTATGACGATACAGAACTCAGAATATTTAAGACGTAATAGTCGGGCTGAGACGGCTGAGACACAACTACATACACAAAATATAAAATCAACAAAAACACTAATAATGCGTTTGTTTAAACGAGTTTGCACGCGTATGGACCAGCACGCTGTGTGGGCACTGCGCGAGCGCAGAGACCAAATACGCGAGAGATAAAGCGTTAGCACATGCGCATTGCTGACGTCATAGAGTTGAGTTGGTCTATATCAGGGGGCCCGCAGGCAACCGGCTACGAGTCCCGGTTTCCATGCGCTAGAAATGGCATGCGCCATTGTGATCTCATTTCGCCGATTTATTTTCGCTCGAAAAGTAGCTCTGCTCTTTTAACGTGTCCACATAGTTTATCATTATCTTTGCTCCATTGCCCTTTGTTTCGCTTTTGCTTCCCAGCTTTTTGTAATGTACAACAATTCCGCTACTAGGCTGCAAGCGCGAGCCCTTCATTCAAGGATGCATCTCGGCTGCGCGAACTGTCGGTTAGCAGGATCAATTTCCAAAGATAAAGCTAGGAACAAGGAATTATCGCCTTAAAAAAAATATATCACCATTAAAAGACAAGTATTTGGTCAGAGTCTTATAATGAAAATCGCCAGGAAAGCAAGAACTTTCAAATTAACTGATTGTGTTGTTGTTGTTGTTTTTTTCGAGACAATTAACCAGGCTCAAGCCTGGCTAATTCCTGAGTGAAATAAGCAACGGGAACGACAATGTACTTGCTTTCTTGTTTTATTAAAAATGAGAGCACGCTGGCGGGGTGGTGCCATTTCAATTATTATCATATTAGGCCAGGGCCCAAAGTAGTCATATACACAAATCAAATCTGAAGATGTCACTGGGACTTTCCGGTGTAGGCTATCTGGCCCCCATACTTAAATGAGTTTGAGACCACTGGTCTATATAGTCGCGTGAACTAAAATAAGCCAATAACACACCCAACTCCCTCGACACGATCCTCTTTTCTGATACTCTGGTTTCAGTAGTAAACTTTGTTCGCTTTTATTATCCAGTTCACGATTCTCTAACAAGAAACTATATTGTTGGGGTGGCGACGCAGGGAAGGGCTAAATAGTTTAAAAAATGTATTTAATTACATATTCATAATAGTTCGACAAATATTTATTTAATTTCAAATTCAATCACACTTTTAAGAAAAGTACCTAAACACAAGATAAAATACCAACGAGCGTATTTGATCGTCTTCAAATACTTTTGCAAATACATTTTGCTCAGAGAGTGACATCTTAGACTTTAATTTAATCCATGTAAAAAAAAAAAAAAGCCATACCCAAATAAAGAGTGAAGTTTATATATGCCGGGAATCAAGTGCTAATTTTACGCAGCTTTAAAGATAAAATGTGTTTTCATTACATCCTACACTCTAAAAAATGCGTGCGCGTCTACTTACCCGCAAAACACTCAAGGAACCAATCTCTGCGATCTACGGAATCAGCTCAGCGATTGATGAGGCGGAACATCCGTTTAGACCTAAAAATGAAGTCTGCGCTGTGGTATTACGCGATGCAAAGCGTCATGCCTGCATTGCGTAATGCCACAGCGCAGACTAAATTTTGAGGTCTAAATAGATGTTCCGCCTCATCATTCGCTGAGCTGATTCCATAGATCGCAGAGATTGGTTCTTTGAGTGTTTTGCGGGTAAGTAGACGCACAGGCATTTTTTAGAGTGTATGCGGATACAACGTATACGGAAAAGTAATATATTCTGTTTAAGATAAATTTAAAAGGCCAAGTTGATGCATCGAAGCCTTTTCAAAGCACAATTCCTTAATTCGACGTGTTTAAAAAAAAAAAAAAAAACTAAATCGCCCAAACAAAAAGTCAGTAATTGTACTCGTCCCATTAATTCGTTGTTCTACTCTTTCTTTTTTTATTCATTGTTCATTCTGAGCACAGCGCAGCAAGTTTCATGCTCTTTTGCATATGATACCCTTCGCGAAGAGTGCCCACTATCACATCTGACTGCCAAGAGCAGGGCCCGAAATTGTAGCTGAGACTCTAACTGGAATACATCTACTTGAAATGCTCAGTTCTAAGTATCTAATTACAGTTGTCATATCCATTCCCTAATATGTAATTAAATACAAAATGCAAATTACTCAAAGCATTTCAAATGCGAATTTGAAACACTGCCCATCTCTGCGTCTAGGCATCATAATTTCTCACGTCGTATGAATAAAAAGATAAAAAGAGCATGAATTTTGAGAGGAACTGTCTAGGGTATTTTAGGAAACCTTCAAGCTCCTGCAACAACGAAGGCGCATGAGTGCGCGTCTTAATTAAGTTCGCCTCTCTCGCTGCCTGCACCGCGACACGATGCAACCCGAGTCGGGCATTAAGGGACACGCCGTGTTTCAGGAAACGCTACACCCGATGCAAAAGACGTCATTTTTTTTTCGTCGGTTCATGACAGTGTCGTTTAAACGCGGAAGTTAAGTCTCGGCAGCTCCCGCAACGGTTAAAGTTGTTAAAGCGTCTTCTTTTTTTTTTTTTTTCGTCATGATTTAGTTTTTGAAAGTGTGAATCCCGTGCTGTCGCGTCACTTGCGAAAGTGCGTGTTAAACGATGAATAGCGGTAAGGACAGACAAGGACAAGTAGAAGACGGGAAAATCACTATAGTACGATGGTTTTAGCGTTTTAATGCTATAGTCTATAGTAGATTCTACAGCTTAAAAAGCGCAGAGTGTGACGAGTGCCGCACAACTTAATGCGGATCCGCAGCCGCTGAGATATCAGCACGAGCCGACAAGAACGCCCCCAAAAAAAACTCACGAATAAGCCAGAAACATGAAGGTAATTAACCACTTCTAGCGTTTTTATGGTGTCACTTAGTACTGTAATAACTGAGGTATCGCCATGCAAGGTTCTTTTAGAATAAGACAGAAACAAAACTTCAAAATGAAAAAAAAAAAGAAATTTGCCCTTGTAAATATACGGCAGCACACACATATTTCTCTAAAACGAATGACTTACATGTGTGTTTCGAAAGAAAAAAGGATGAAAAAGTAAAATACCAATAAACGTCGCATTCACTCCACTCGGGAGGGCTTGGGAAATGTCTGCAGAAATGGTCGTATTATTCAAAATAAAACGAAGGTCAGTTAGGCTCACTATAAGAGCTTTAATGTAAAATTCATTAATCCCTCGTAATCACGCTTGTCTCTCTCGAGCTTAATGTCCGAGAAGTATTAGTGATAGCCCGGTCTGTTAGGGGACGCTCGATCTTCCCGAGTTAATCAGTCGAAGAAAGAAAACTCGGAAGAGGATTACAGCGAGAGCTTAAAGCGTGCATTATCGCTTTCAGCGGCTTAACTACTTATCACATCTTAATGTTTAGTATATCAGCCCTTTTTTTAAACTATTGCTACGAATATCTGTTTGCATCGAAGACTGCCTATTAGAGTATTCAACACCATCGCAACAAAAGTATCAACTATCTTTGAAATATGGAAAAATCTAGATCGTTATTCAAACTCGCGAAATGATTCGGCACGAAGAGCAGTCGAGGCAGCTGAAAGGTAAACTGTAGTTGGAGAATGTGTGAAAAAATTACATGACAAATTAATGTAGCGTTGATAAGCGCACAACACAGGTGCTAATTCGTCTACAAAAACCCCCAGCCGACGCCACACACACACACACACACACACACACACACACACACACACACGCACACACACACGCACACAAAAAAAAAGAAACAGAGAGTATTATGAGAAGTAGAAAAAACTAACTTATATTCTGTGAGGGACATATGGTTAGCGTAAACCGGACATCGGCGATTTATCTTTCTTCTTTTTTTTTTTTTCCTCAGACGACGAGCATCAAATTTTATTTCGCAGCTCAGTGCCCCGAGTGAGGAGCTCATTTTAACAAGCAAGTCGTTTTCTTACCTTTCAGTTCGAAAAACCCAACGAACAAAACAGCAACAAAAAACTGAGTTTTGCTTACCGTAGTATAACTAAAATTATGGGAATCAGGGAAGCAGCCATATTCGCTTAATTTTTTGCCTCGAGATGTCTTCTTATCTAAACTTACAGTTGAATGCAGACGAATTTGTACAAAGAAATATTTGTCAAAAAATTTATCAAAATATTAAACGTAAAAAAAAAATACCGAAGTGGCGACGGGAGGTGGCTTGGTATATAAGTTCGAAAAGGGACATTCTGCTGTGTCCGTCATTTCAAGTCCGCGACAACTCAAAAGCCCGGCGCGTTGCTTATCACGTTTCTTGCTTCGTAATTAATTCCTCGGCCTGTTTTTTTTTTTTTTTTTTTTTTTTTTGTCCAATGCCGCAATTTTATTGGCTGCTGAGCATTAATTAGATGCACGGGACAAGTCACGGTCTACGTTTCTAAAGCTGTCAATCGTCATATATACTAAGAAGAAAAAAAAAATTTTAAGTTTACGTTCCCGCAGAACAAGAAGCGAACCATCGCGGTTCCCAGCGAACAAAAAAAATTCAACATACGATTAGACCAAAAAAAAAACAAAAAAACAATGCGATTTGCGCAGAGACAATGAACATGTGAAACGTTATACTCACAAACCGTGCTGCGCACATCAAATTTGTTTTCTTTTTGTAATAATTGTATTTTTGTTTTTTTCATTCGCTGGGAACCTTTTAGTGTTTGCCATGGTTGGTTGTTTCCGTATTCGATGGGAAAGTTAACTCGCAGGAGTGTAGTATCGTCATTTTTTGGTAGCCACCACAAAAAACTAAAAAATAAAAAAAACACTGCTTTCTTATATTATTTTCGCGCTCGGGTACGCCCGCGCGTGCCTACCAGATAAACACGCACACAAAGGGGGACAAAAAAACACAGTATACAAGCCCCGACGGGGTCAGGCTCCGCAAGGCCAGCAAAGGTCGCTTGAAAACGACCCCTCAAGCGACTACAATGCCACCGCATCCGCGAGCAGAACACAAAACACTGAAAAACAAAAGCAAAAACCTAGACGAGGCAAACAAAACGCAATAATAACCTTCAACAAACAACAAACTATGCGCCTGGCAACGCACGCACCGCCGCCGCGAGACCAATTGACGAAGTCCTTCCTAACAACGAGCAACAACGGTACTCCAAGCGTCTAATGCTCCCCCGCGCTCCCCAAGGCCAAAATAATAAAAAATAAAAATAAAAGGTGGTCCCGAACAATAGTCGACGATGCGTAAATTTCTTTACCGTTCAAGCCAACCTTACTCCGTGCACACTTTTATCGATTTGTCTTTATAGCTTTTTTTTTGGTTTTTTTTTATGTTCTCGTGGTCTACCTTTTTGTGTTGGTGGTGATTGTTGGTACGGTTCGCTTTGATCGCTTCTCGGGTTCAATCCTCGCTGATGCATCAACGACTTTTTGCGAATGGTGGGCCCGTAGAGCTCGGAGAGGTCACCGCTGCCGAGGTATGTCTTACCGCTTGCTCTCGCTTGTGTAGAAGGGCCTACTTCTTATTCATCGCGGTTAGCGGCGAGAGTTATGAGGCCATGACTTGTTTTAGTCTTGGTTCTGTTTTGTTTCGCCTGCTCGCTAATTTTGCGTGCTCTTTTTTTTTTTCTTTTTTTACGAAGCGAGTGTTTTTTTCTTGTTTTTGTCTTGTTTTTGTTTGGCTGCGTGCGAAAAATTCAGAGCGTTGGGTTGGCGAGGTCGTATTTGTTATCGATACGGTGATTATTGACGATTAATCAGTCCATCGTGTAGCTCGTGGAGGTGCGTGGTTCGGTCCGGAAATTGAGTTTGAAGATGCGCGCCTGGAAGAAGGTTTCGCGGTTACTTCGTGCTTGGTCTCGAGTCTCAACTCAAGACGGTCATGGCGTGGAACTTTTGGCACGCTGCAGTAGCGCATCACTCCACTCGTTTGTGTGAATATAACTGATGATTACGCACTCGCACATCGGCACATAATTTTAAAAAAAAAAAAAACGTGACATGGCAGTGATTGTTCACCAGTTCACGATCGGAGTTACAAACATAATAAATTGGCGTGTATTTTGTTTTATAAAGTGTGTAAGTCGTATGCAGAAAGCACACTTCCAAAGAAAGAAAATAATGGCACGTTATGGGCCCCAAAATAAATCGTAAAATATAAGGAAAAATTATCAGGATTTTACACGATAGAAACGTGTCCCTCTACAATTCAAGAAACCAAAAAATGTGGGTTGTCACATCAGGTAAAACCACCAAAACGTTTCACTAAGGTACGGGAGAGTCTTCAGGGACGTTTCGCTAAAATACTTATCCCCAAAAAAAGATGAGCATCTTATCAAAACGACGATTACCGCACTGAGGCTGCTAAGGGGTCTCTTTTCACGTTCAGACCAAAAGAGAAGATCAGACCGACAACTGTATTAGGGATGGATGGATGGATGGATGAATACGGCTGAGCCCTTTGGATCGGGCGGTAGCTTACGCCACCTAGCCATTTTGTCTTATCATTTAAGCTTAGAATATTTAAATGTGAAAACTATATTCACTCCCTACTGAAAAGATAATGAGGCTATAAAACCCCCTTGCCATTAGTTAATAACTGGGATGAGATCTTACTGCCGCGCCAAGCTGCCTAGTTGAGAACTAAACCCACGGGAAAGAAACAACCTAATATTTGTTTGTGTGCTTGTTTCTGGCACAACGCTCGGCCGCCGTAGCCGCAACCTTGCGTCAGCGCTCGTATCATTCGGTGAAGCTTACAACGCCTACACACACTCACACCAATTGACCGATCTCACCAAAGCGTTCGGCGCATGCATGACACCGCCATTACCTTAGTTCACAGGAGGCAGCAGAGGCAGTGCACGAGACTTCTGGTGCTCCGCTTGCTCAGACCCGGAGCGGGGTTGTCACACGCGTGCAGAAATGCCCAAGTTCCCTCGATCGTAGCCTCCTATACACTGACAAAGCCTGGCAGATCGCCACGAGAAGCGGTCGCGGAGATGGAAAAGGTGGAGCGGCACACAACGGAGGAGAGGATCAAGAGCCACGTGACTTGCGCCCCGCTGCGGCGAGACGCCGAAACACACTTCTCCCGAGCGAGCAAGTGTGTTTCAGGTCCTCGCCGCTGCAAAAGCTGTGCGCTGACGTCCAGGTTCCCCGAGAAATGGCTCTTTGATGCTCTGTGCTACCAGATCCTCGCCCTTCAAATCTGCGACCGGGCACTCTATGGCCCCTCGAGCCTTTGAAATGATATGAACCGACTAGACCCAACCAAGGTTTTATTTTGAAATCAGCCTGGAAACACAGTCTGAGGCGCCTTTATCCCTTGTGTGACGGTCCTTTCAAACTGGTCGCACAGGAACCGTCCGCAGTTATGTTCGAAGCGTACATACTTCGAACATGACTGCGGCATGACCGCGGGTAATTCTGTCATCATGCTTGCAGCGAACACACCGTGTCTTTTGCATGATGAGTGAACGGTAGCTTCGTTCGATGTACCTACACTTTTTTCATCGGTGCGGAAAAGTGTAGGCCAGTACACTTCCGGTCGTATCTCAAGTTCTCAACACGTATACCGGAAGTGCACTGCCCTACACTTTTCTGCGCCGGTGCAGGAGGTGCAAGTGAATCGAATGAAGCTGGGGTGACTTCAGCAACAATCATCGGAGAACATAGTGCCGATACTCTAACCGTAGCTCGTTTAGATGGCTCTACGTATGGTGCCTTCATGTGCGCTTTGCTCATTGAGGCACCCTAGCTCTAAGTATCATACAAAAGACAGTCTGCATACAGATTCGAACGCGAGTCACCGCGGGAACCCTGCTTCGAATGCCGTATGGAAATGAGTTCGAAAAGAAAATTCTTGGCATGCGTCATTCGAACCTCGGATATTGCAATGACTCATGTTTGTAGGCTGGTTTTTTTTTTTATTTATTTATTTGTATGAATAGTGTGACCCCAGCTTTGGAGCGTTATGCCCGACTCCACTAGGGCGACAGACAGAACCAACAGACTCCGACGAGCTTCAGACACGAGCATCCTGCACGCGAATATATATATATATATATATATCTTTGGCAGGCTTTTAATCATCCGTGCCATAGCCTCCTGGCGGAGCCATAGTGCCCGGTCGCAGATTTGGAGCGCGAGGATCTGGTAGCACAGAGCATTTCTCGGAGAACCTGATCGTCAGCGCACAGCTTTTGCAGCGGCGGCGAGGACCCGAAACATGCTTTTCAAACCCGACGAGAAAAGAAGCGGTAGCGCGAGGAACGCTCGGGAGAAGTGTGTTTCGGCGTCTCGCCGCAGCGGGTCGCCCGTCACGTGGCTCTCTTCTTATCCGTTGTCTGTCGCTCTACCCTTTCAATTTCGGCGGCCGCTGCTTGTGGCTCTCTGCCAGGCTTTGTCAGTATAGAGGAGGCTATGGTTTGAAGCTCGCCGGTGTCGGTTCTTTCTGTTGGTCGCTCTAGTGGGACTCGGGGGGTCAAAACAGAAGGTGCAAGAACGCGCTCAGTTGATGACGGCCTCGTACAGCTCTGCTTTCTCATTCGGTGCTGCCGCGCCGCGTTCACGATATCAGCGGCTGCCTCGCTCCCCCAAACGAAGGGCGAACGACCGTCGGCATTATCTCCGGAAATTCGGCGGCGTTTCGACGCACGGAATAACGGGCGAGAAAAGGATGCGTTAGAGAGCGCGTACGGCCTTCCGGGCATCTGCGAGTCGTTCGTGACGCTCGCGTACAAGGCGCCCCACGGTCCAAGGGCGGCCATTGTTTTAATGGCGATTCGTTCCCCCTTCTGCCAAATGAAGCCCGTTCGGAGGGGGGCGGGGGGGAGGGGAAGCGCGCCTTCGCTTGTTGGGAATCATTTCCCGACTTTGGAGCCGTGCTGATTGCGTGCAGCAATTTTTTTTGTTTTTCCCCTCCTTTATTTTATTTTTTTTTTTTTTGTATTCGCGAGGTATGCGGGAGGTTTCCTGTCTTCTAGATAATCCGCGGGGTGCAGACTGAAGCGTACATTAACGCAATCAGACGGAAATGACTTCTTTTTTCTCGTTTTGGTCCGAATTTACTCGCCGTTTAAAGGCTTCCATATGGATGATCATGAGGGAGGGAAATCGGAGGAAGGCTGCCAATACTTTTGTATGCTGTTTTTCTTTAGCGTGTATATAACACGCGTACGTGCATATAGGTAAAACGTACAGTGTGTTCCCCCCCCCCTCACCCTCAAAAAACAAAATGTACAGCTTTTTTAGCTTTTGTTAACTGAAAAAATAAATTATCCGTCGCCGAATGCTCATTCTCCACCCAAATGTAGCGATAGAGGTCCGAACCAGATTCCAACCTTTCTTCACTAACCGTTAGCTCAGTCAAAAGTTATAAGTGATTTCCCGAAATTTTCAGCAGGAAACTCGACGGCAATGTTGTTCTAACTTTTGAATAAGATAGCGGTTCGTGCTGAAACTTTGGCATATGGTTTGAAACTCCAGCGTTACATTTCGATGGGAAATAAGCGTTCGGCAATGTCTAGTTCATTTTTGAGGTAAAAAACAAAACAAAAACACGTTGTATATGTATATATTTTTTGTTTTTTTTTTAGGGGACACTTTGTATATTTGAGTGCGCGTGTGTGTAACGTGCGCGTGCGCATGGGTGCGTATACGTTAATCCGCGGTGACGCAACTAATCTAACCTAAGAAGTCTGTCCCCATTCCCCAGTCACATTGCTCGTACAAAATCTGTCAGCGTACGTTTGTTCGAAGTGTATACATATGTAGACAGAAAACATGCTTCGCAAACATGCCTGAGGCCGTCTCGGCAGACAGTCGTGTCATACGTTGTCTGCCGCAAAGAGCGGTTCTTTTTGTGTCGTGTACGAGCGGCGCGGCGGCACCTAGCTTTCTTGTTTGAGCATATACGTCAGCTCGCTACGTATATAGTTAGAGAGCCGAGCGTACGCACTGTGGTCGGTGCAAATGCGTATGCAGAGCGCACGTTCGTCTGCTTCCTGCACAGCGGTTGCGATAATGTCATAATGCCGAGCTCTTATTGGATGATTGAAAAAAAAATAGTGGGTAGACGTGGAGGCATCTAACATTGAGGTCTATAGCGACTATCCTTTCAATCGATGCCAATCAGAGCTCGGCGTCGTTGTGACGTCATCACGACCCCCTGAACAAGAAGCAGACGACTTGCTCTCCGCATATCCGGTTGCCCAAATAAGCTATACCTGAAGTATGGCAGGCGGAACACATATCGTACTACGAGCTCGACGCAACGGTAAAAATAAGAAAGAGTGGCTCCCCCGCGCAAATGTTTCCCGTGCTCTCTTGAAGCCGTGCGTCACTTTCACCTCTCCTCATCGACAACGATGCAGGAAGTATAAAAAAAGTTTTCGATCATTCGATTCTTTTTTTTTATCTTTTTAAGAGTTTGCAGGCATATATTTTCATTGAACTGTTTTGCCAAGACGAAAGGATTCTTTCGTTTTGGGTATAGGGCAGAAGGCACTCTTTACGTTCTTTTTTTTTTCCTTTTTAAGCTATACTGTAGTAATTGCTGCCCACTACTGCCACTGACGTGTTAAGACACGAAGGGTGCGTGTTTATATCATCGTTGCACCTGTTGCTTTGGGATTCGTTTCATATCGGCATGTCGGCTAGTGACGCAATTTCATGGGCTTTGGAGCGATACTAGGTGGCTGGACACCCTCCACGCTCCGAATTTCTTCATCTCTCGGTGATAATATCGCTTCTAAAGTGAATGCTTCTTTGTGTACAAGCTGAGTGAAGTCGTTTCCACACAGCCAGTTGTATAGTTCCATTTAGTACGTTTTTTTTGTTTGTTTCTTTTCCATCGAAATATTTTTTAAATGACGGAAAGAAACTGATGAAAGAGGAGACGAGAGCGGGAGGTGATTTCCTCACTATGGGTAGTGCACGTGCTACCCACGCGGTTATGTTTTAATTGTCATGGTGCATAGAAGCTCGGCATTGCACGTGCTTGCACCAGCGGAGCTGGGTTGTGAAAATATTTCCCCAGGCGGAAATACCCAAACTTCTTGCCTTCTTGCCGTGAATACTTCGTTCATCCGTAAGCTGAGACTGTAGCCAATGCCACAAGCCCGAGAGCTCGTGAGGTCATCGCTGTTTTGAAGCGTTCTTCCTCTGAACAAGCACTCGCGCTAGAAATGCACGTCTCAAAGCCAGGAGCGCGGGCCAGAGCCCTTTATACTGCGAGCGTTTGGCCTTTCTTAAAGGGATTGTCCGGTGAAAACCGGAAGTTCTTAAGATATCGTGATGGTTACCTGGTGGGAGCCTAATGATTAACATAGGCCATTTTTATTTAATTAAACGACACCCCAATTTAGTGTAATCAATGACAGATAATTGAACGAAACTCCATGCCGAATTTCGCAAGTATCAACGGCTGTACTCCCATGCCTGACGTGATGTCACACCAGTCTTACAATTGTCATATCCTATGCCTCATTCCTCCGTGGGAACACAGTGCTCCCAACGCACCGCAGTATTCCATATTACTCGCCACTGTAAATGTCGCGGAGAAGTGTGGAGCGTGACAACCGCACAACGAAAATACCCTTTCATTCTAAAAAAAAAAAAAAAGAAATCTAGCGCAGCAGCGAGCAACGTTACTAGATTACCTCAGTTGTGGAACTCTCGCGGAGGGGGGTACCCCCCCTCACTCACCTCAATCCGCCTAGAGTCGTTCGAAGCGCCATCTATATTTTCGTTTCATAACTGTGCATTCTAAAGAGCACAGCTGAAGGGCCAAATGGCGATCACAACGCCGCCATTCCTCCCGCAGCGGTCACTCGAGGAACTGCACGTGACATCTATTTTTGGCTTCAATCGGGTTACAGGGGTTCCACCCCCGTCTCCCTTGCGGACGCGCCGCGAAATACCCCCACAGTTCAAATGCGCCTAGGTCGGGACGCGCTACCTGAAATCCCCGCTGAGGCATGGTTGTATAAAAACAATATTAATTGTGCTGCAAAACCTTGAAAACTAAAAATTTTAGAAAACATCACCCTCCCCCATTTTGTACTAATCTCCAATAAACGTTACTACAAAAAGAGTTTTTTTCGTTGGTTTTTACGTTTCTAGTGACGTTGAAACGAACGTATCCCCATTCAGTTACCAAAGCAGCCGTCCGGCGGCGCGTCGAGCGAATCTGGGCGAGTCGTGGTGAGTGAGGGGGGGTACTGTTCGTGCATGCAGAGTCTATGAACAGTTCCGTAACTGAGTTAATCTAATAACGTTGGCAGCGAGGGTGAACCACGTCGTACCGCTCACGCGGAGGACAAAATTCGAAGTGCACTTCAGTTCGGCGCGTTCTTTGCCTGATGTTACCTCAGAAACTCCGCTTCCCTGAAGGTGGAAGAGGAAAACGCCGTTTATGCACGCTTGGGTTAAAATACAATTACTCCTCCAAGGAAGCGAACAAAATTCAGATTTGTCGTGGAAGATGCTCCTACAGCCATTGACAATGAGGTCTAAATGTTTTCATGAATGCGAAATTTGACCGGATAATCCCTTTAAAGGGCAACTCCGTTTCATTTTTGATATTTAGAAAACTATGCAGCCCTCTTCAGTATCATATAGGAAGACCCAATGTCAAATATTACGATCTAATTCCGTTTATATATTTAATAGACTGGCCAGCAAACTTTCAAATGAGCCAAGTCGCCGAAATCTGCTAACTCTAGCGTGCGACGCGAGGCGCAATCGTCAGCGCAGTCAATAGGGAGTTTTCGTAGATCGTTTCCGCTGTTCCGCAACCATCTCCGCAACCCGCTACGAGATCCGGGTTTCTTCAGTCAAGGCTAGCGGCGCGCAGGCGCAGGAGCGGCTTCTTCGTTGCGGAGCGCTTAGTGGAGGTGGAAACGCGGTCTACGAAAAGTCCCTAATGCGACGGAGTTGGAGCGGCCAACGTTGAGCCACTACGTCAGAGGCATGTCTACGTCATTCTCACGTTTTGTTTGTTTTTACTTCTCAAAGCAAAATTGAACGATGACGTCATGAGTTTGTCCTCCCGGTGTTGGCTCAACGGCGTCCACGTGATCACCGTAACGCGGATGCGCTAGTTTGCGCTGCCCTGCGCGCTTATCGGTCTGTTTCTCCGCTCCCCCTTTTCTCTTTCGTCTTCTACCCTTCCCCTTCTCCCCCGGGCCATCACTGTCCACGCCATGTGAAGCGACCTGCCCGCGTCGCGTGTCCTGTACCTCGCCCCCACGAACGTCACAGGACCACGTGGTTCGACGTGACGTGGCCATGCCTCTGACGACACGAGACCAATGTTGCCTGACGCCCCCGAAGTTTCAGTTTCAGTATCAGCTGATGTTTAAATTAAGATTACACAAATAATATTCCACATTTCGCGAATCCGAAGACGTAGAGCTGTTTAGTAATGATTTGTGAAACGGAATCGCATGTAAGCCTAAATTTTTCGGAATTGAGCGGAGTTGCCCTTTAAGGAGATTTTGACTGTCTGGCAACCACAGCAGCGTAGTCTGACAACCGGGGGAGAGCTACTTCCTTCCGTAATTTTGTGGCTCTGACCGATGGATATTCTATGCGATCTCTCGGGAATAAAGAAGAGAGAGAAGTAACGCCATTTCGTGTTATCGTGAAATCCACTGGTTCTAGCGGGCAACAAGCTCCAGCGCCCATTGGCCAAACTCTCTCAGTATAAACGTCTCTGGCGAGGGCTAGCTCGCGCTTGTATAGCTTTGGCTGTACCAACGTTGGGCTGCACTCTCAGCTGAAGCAAATAATTTACTAAATACTAATTACCTAGTAAAGTATTTGGCGTAAGTGTGAACAGGGAATATCTTCTCAATTACAACTCGGCGTTCTGACGTCGCCGTGCGCTCTGATCAAATCTTCTCCCTCAGTTTCTCTCGGCCGACAGCGGTGTAATGGATATCGACGGCAGTACTTTTTGGCTACAATTAGCTACGCGTATCACGTTGCCAACCGCTCCCGTGTTCCGTTTAACGGTGTAGGTCGTCGCCGTCGCGCTGCACAGGCGCGCGTTTTCCCGAGAGAAATTACGCGAGTCAATCGACGGTAGATCGGACGTGGGCGCGACTGTAAACGATCCGTTCCCATCGAGTACGACAAGCCCTTCCGCGAAATCGGAGCGCTAGTTTTGGAATGACGGGGACCACTTAGCTCGCGGCACCTGATTCCTGGTATTTATTAGAAGAAAAATAAATCGGGGCATTAAAGGGGCGATGCAACAATTTTCGTACTTTGCGGAAATACCGCTTAGAACGAATCCCTGACGTTAATCACCTATGAAACACGCGTTCATTTTTCACCCCACGCAATAGAAGTCCCAGTAAAAAATTAAAGAAAAACGAGCAGCGTTCACCCCCTCAACTCGCAGCCAGAACAAGCGGCCACGTGATCTGGAGCCGATTATATGCCGCCAATGTTGATTATAGCCACGCGCTGGGGTTGGCAAAGCATAGGACACGCGCTACGTTCCAGACATTGTTATATCTCGGCTATTGTCGTCGTTGCAGCGATTGGACACGGGCCACTACCCGAATGCTTCTGGAGCTAGTAATTATCACGAGCCCAAATCGAGTGCCCACGCAATGCTCGGGTCCAATCTATGAACCACATTCAAATATCGTCATTGGGGTGTACTGCGATCCCCACGTTACGTCATCAAATTTTGCAAAAGAGAGATTGAACGAAAATGATCGCTTTTGTCCTTGAAATTACACCGCAACGAAGGAGTTTCTTGGCCAGTGGCGTTCCGTGCGAGTAACCTTGAGTCCCACTAGTGCCAGTAAGCTCGTGTAAAGTGAAAAACATTCCAATTGAATATCGTTGCATCGCCCCTTTAATTAGGGTTGTGTGGATATTTATACAGCTTGTATA
Organism: Ixodes persulcatus; assembly: GCA_013358835.2. Classification (NCBI taxonomy): domain Eukaryota; kingdom Metazoa; phylum Arthropoda; class Arachnida; order Ixodida; family Ixodidae; genus Ixodes; species Ixodes persulcatus. Next base: position 178,028 of record JABSTQ010009657.1, on the reverse strand, counting down.
GTTGGTCAGCCGTTTCAAAGTTGCGACGAGTAACTCGCTGTAGATGAGCAATTTAGCCAGAGCAGTACAACCGCTAGGCTGGGGGTCTTTAATGTGCACCCCGCAGTAGTGATACACGACCGCACGCCGGAACGATGCTCATCCAGATCGAAACGGGCAGGGGTGGGGATTGAACCCAGGATCCCTGGGTTCTGCAGTGCGAGCTTTCGCTTCACGAGCTACGAGCTCTTATGAGCTAGCCCACTTGGCCACCGATACCCCCGAATAAATGGGGGGAAATGCGCGCCTTATATCTTCTCGACGAATCGGCGGGAAAAGTTGAACACCAAATATCGGACGCCTCATTCGTCGTGCATGATGGAATTTTGTTACTGGCATCTTTGTAAGACTTTCAGTCAGATGTTATAGGAATGTATAGCTTACGCTGTATGGCATCCGGGCCGGCTTGCTAGAACCGGCGTCCCAGCCGAGACCGTGTGAAAAAAAGCACCACGAGTGGAGTGGCACATCGAGTCTGCAAACGCTCGCGAGCCCCGGGCTTTGCAGGCTTTCTTTTATCATTTGCTTTCCCGCAGCCTAAGCTGGGACGTTGATTCTAGCAAGCCGGCTCTTTTATTTATCGAGAAAACAAATTAGATGAATACACGTCTTACTTGTTTATTGACGAATCGGTGGAGAAATTGAAACGCCCGAACATCTGATGCCTTATTCGGGGTTTGTGATCGATTTATTCCTGACATGTTTGTAAGGTTTATGTAAGATTCGAATTTAATATATATATATATATATATATATATATATATATATATATATATATATATATATATATATATATATATAGAGAGAGAGAGAGAGAGAGAGAGAGAGATAGATACCGGTAATAATTACTTTGACTTTTCGAAACTTTTGTAAGCCTTTACTGTTTGCCTACTTTTTTTCAGTTTGACTTATTGTTCTCCAGCGCGACATGTTCGCGAGTATTTTTTACGTTCCCCTTACTGTGGTTCCCCATGGGAATTGTAGGTATCACATATAAATAAATTAATAAAATTACGGCAAATTGCTAGGCAATAGACCCTTTTCAAAAGTCAGAGTCACCTTGTGGCAGTCTCAATAGCCCCAATATTGCCGCTCTAATGGCGGTGATAGGAGATCATGTTCGGCTAAATCAAGCACCCTCAATTTCGTGAGTCGAGGGTGACGTGAAAGGACCAACACCTCTTCCCCTTTCTTCTCTATGCTTTCGAAGACGTTCGCATTTTCAGGTGTGGAGAAGCTGTGTAGTGCCGCCATTAGAGCGTCGGGTTTGGCTCTGCACAGGGTGGGCAGACTGACTTTCGGGAAGGGTCTATTACGTTGCACAAGTGAAACGTTCTACCATCACAAACGTTTGGCGATATTCTGGGTTTCCAAACGCCAGACTCCTAATACGTTCACGGCTCTCTTCATCGGATAGTTTAACGCGTACCATGTGTACACTCGATGGTTGTTCCTAGAATAAAGCGACGCTACCGCCTAATCGGTCTGATAAACCTGGCGATTTTCCAGAGCCTTCCATACTCACGAGCTCCTCCCCATCAGTGCGCACAGGTGGTGGAGCCCTTCCTCGCCTACTTCACTCCTACTCGCCTAGCCCTCTGGTCACATGACCTTCCCGTTAATCAATCGGCATCGAGCACCTCCCGCCTCCTCCCCCACCCGTCCCCCAATCAGTGTCAAGCCTCGCGGCCACGCTTTTATCCCGGCTTCACTTTTATCTGGGCTTCACGAAATGCCGAACACCTAGCCAAAAAAAAACGTTTCACGTTAATAAATAAATAAAAAAAAACAATTTCTTCGCTACTTTAGGCACATCTGCGAGAACTGCCTCACTGCTCGTTGTCCTGGTGGGAACGGGACTCTAAACATACATGGCGTCGCGGGGAGCGAGCAGTCGGAATCGAAGCCGCGCTCGCACCAACCGCATACACGAGAACAATGGACGAATTGCGACCGGTCGTTTAGCCTCCAGCGTGAAGCCGCTTTAGTGCTCGCTTAGGGTTCGGCCGAGTCCACAAACAGCGGGCAAATAATAGGGAGAGGGTAACTACCTAACAAAGCGATAGAAACAAAAATAAAAGAGGTTGAGGGAAATGGAGAAAGGCTGGCCGTTTGGTGAGTCGTTTCGACTTAAATCGCTGGACGATGCGTGCCTGCGCTTAGACCTTACTACGTGTATATATATATACACACACACACACACGCACTCCGCTCACCTTTAAGCTGACACTGCGGTGGGAGCTACGCTATTGCCTGACCAATGAGCTGCTTCCCTATCGTCATGTGACTCCGCTTTCTCTGAGCTTGGATACGGGGTAAGAGCTTGATCACGTGGTCTGAGATAGACGTACGGCTGCTCCAACGGGCACGTAGCCTGCACCGTACTGTCGGCTTAGGGGCGAACGGAGTAGGGTAGAGAGCGTCGGTCAGTTGGTCAAATCCGCGCCGCTGAGCTGTCGCTTTATTTTGATGCGGTCCACCCGCATTGTTCTCAAAGTTTGCACGCGGAAGGGGCCTTTTGTTCTATCCTGCGTTTCTTTTGTTTGTTTGTTTGGATTTGTTTGTTTTTGAGGTCACTTTCGCCGTTCTACCCCGGATAAGGGACACAATGAACTACCGCCATCCGTTTGCGGATGGCGCACGAAGCGGTCGGTTTGAGGAAAAGAAAACAAACCGCACAAAAACAAACTGCCTCCGTTTCTGGTTTCAAAGCGTTCTTCCGCTGCACGAGCTGTGTTTAACTTTTTTCTCGCGTGAAATGAAGATTCGTCGCGGGAATCCGGACGTAAAGTGGCCGCGTTGGAAATCTACGTTTGGCTTCAGGGTTAGTAGTTTGTTTGGATGTACTGAATAAAATCCGCTGCCACGGGCCAAGAGAGTTAGAGTTTCTATTTTCTTTAAGGAAAACTGAAGCGGTTTTGTGCTTGAGGAAACACACTTAAATCGTCTTCATTTGGCCTCCAAGACCTCTAATATCGAGATTATTTTACAATTTGGTACTTGGAGGCTGACGAAAATAATTTTTAAAGTACCTCTGAGTTGTCTAGGTCGTCTATATATATACCACGTCTATACCACGCGCACTCTCGCTATTTTCAAGAAGTTCAGAAAAATACGTCACGACTGATGTCAGTGCGGGTCAATATACCTGGCAAGCTTGCAATTGCAATGCACGCGCTGCCCACACGAGCGACACGCGCTTGGCGGCCGAAAGATCCTCTTTTGACGTAACGACTGGTCGGAGGTTTCTCGCGTTTAGTTACATCTTCGGGGAAAACGAACGTTATATTCAGATTCACGGGATAAAATACGCTAACATCAACCCCTATCTCATTTTTTGAAAGAAGTGTTTCAGCTGCCCTTAACGAAGAGAGTATATATTGGCGACGCGCGCGAACAAAAGCGTCGCTGACGTCGGCCTTCCACGATTGGCCAAACCTATCGAAGTTCTGAGTGTGCTGAATCCTACTCTCATTAATTGAAATGAAACGAATGATGTCCGAGTGTAAACTTTGACGGTGTCGGTCTAAAAACGCAATGACTACAAGCTTACACCGTGTTTTTAAATCGCACCATCGAAATTGTCGTTGGAGGTCGGTAGTCCTGGTCGTCACGTGACAGATAGGAGCCATGAGAGGGCGCCACCGAAACGTCTTGTCGCTGACGCACCAACGCGCGACTCTGACCTCACTTCGCTGCTGTGGCGCTGCGATCGCCACGGCCCGCGTGCAGACGTTTCACGTGCATCCGGCATTTGCGCGCGGGATTGCCGGCACTTTGTGTGGGCAAACGTGGGCTTGTTTGCAAACAGTATGTTGGCGTATAAGCGTTTGCAATAAGAACGGCCCCTGAGCGCAGCGATCCTGCTGCCGGGTTGTGTAGGTCGTCTGCTAGTCGAGCCTTGCCAAGGACGTGCCCACGGTTGCCAGACTAGCTTTTGAAGCGTGGCTACTTGCAAACGTGAATTCAAAACCCTCCAAACAGATAGAAACAAATCTCGTTGCTCTCACTTTAAAGAGACGGTCACCAACGCACAGGCATATGGTTCCAACCGTTGATTGTTCAACCTTATTTACTACGAGTCTATTCTTATAGTGAATTCGATTATAGTTGCAACCGTACACTTATTTACTATTGAGTCGGCATTGGCTTGGTGCGGCGCTCAGTGCCAAGGTGTATTTGTACCTCACAAAATCTTATGACGACACATCTTATAGGGGGTGTGTCCCAAAGCAGACATAAATTCAACACATCTTTTTTTTTTTTTTTTTTTGGCCAATGAGTTTGAGACATGGTTGTCGCCAACGGCGACAGGTTTTGGAAGATTACTTTTGGGGCGGAAGTGTTCTTCAAACCGTCGAAAGGAACGTCGAACTCGACATCACGTCAATCACCGGGAGATTCTAATTATGAAAGATCTAAATAAAGGCTCTTGTCAAGACGAGGCTTTGAAATGTCTAGGCCCCTTCGAGTGGCTATAAAAAACGGGTGTGATAAAGGCAGGAGCGCTTACGAAGGTGCTTTACCTATTAAGTGGTGTCAATTTTGTTCTTCTCTACGTTTCCTCTACGGGCGTCCACTGACACAGTCCATCATTGTGCCCGAGTAAAATCCCCGCATCACTTTGAGCACTGACTGCGGACAAATTCGCAAGCGCGAGGGGGGGTCAGCCTTTATTACCGCTGCTCTAAATTGATCTTACGTCCTTTTTACTCAGGTCCTGTGATGTCCAGACTTTGATCAAAGTACTTTAAATGCCTACCATTTATAGACCCCTTCAAAAATTACGCCCTCTTATGGTAGATTTCAAAACAAAACTGTAAATTAACGTGCGCAAGAAAAAAAGTGTAGCAAACGGTTCGGCGATTGCGCCGTAAGCCTACGCTCACGGCTCTCTTCATCGGATAACAAGACGTCGCATAAAACGTAACAGCAGTTCCTGGATTGAAAGTATACTGGCGCTAGTTGTGGTTTAAAGTCTGGCAGTTTTACCAGAGCCTCCCACACTCACCGGAATCAGCCAATCAGCGGTGATCACGTGACCTTTCCACCAGCCAATCAGCGTCGAGCTCGCGGTCGATCTTTGGGGGCTTCACTAAATCTGGCGACCTACCTCGACGAGCCACAGAACGTTTTACGTTAAAAAACACCAACAAGCTGGCAAGCACTGGCTAAATTGCTCATCTACAGCTGGGAGACTCGTCGCCCATTGAGGCAGACCAAGTTCTAGGCTGTATAAACAAACACACAACCCAATTTTTTTTTTAGTAGACCGTATACGCTGCGGAGAGCGGGCCCACCGCGGGCGCGTGCTCAATCGATGATTCAGAATGACGGCACGAGCTCCCGCTTTGAAAGCGTATTAGCCCTGTGCGCGACCGAAAGCGTCGCTGTGGTCGGCCTTCCACGATTGGCCGAACGCTGACTATGACGTCGGAAAGGGGATTTATCATCGACGGAAATAAGAGGAATGAAAGAACTTTAATTTTGACGGTGTTGGCAGTGTTCCTTTGAGAGCGCAATGATTTCAAGCTTCCACTATGATATTTACAAACACCATCGAACTTGTCGTTTGCAAGGTAATGACGTCAAAAGGGGGAACCACAGGAGGGCGCCACCAAAACATCTCGCCGCTAATACACTCAACTCCGTTCACCAGACTATAGACCTTTCCATTGTTTACAAAATCACAGTCCAGCGTGCGATCTTCACAGTCCAGCACGTGCGTGTTCGTCGCTTCGGAAAGCGAGCAAAGCATGCGCCATTCGCACGAACGCTCAAAATGGCACCGGCCACAAGCTCGTCTTTGGAAAGGTCTATACTTCGCTTCATGTTATGTGCGAGCGAAGTCAAAGCTAGAAGCGCGAGCCCATACGCTCTGAGCGTTCCGGCTTCGCACGTGCGCTGGTGCACTACAGGCGCTGTTACAAGTAGCATGCTCGCGCTTGTAGCTTCGGCTTCGCTCGCACATAAGGTGAAACGAACTATAGAATCTCCGCATTCAGCTCGAACTCGCTCGCTTCCACAATACTTTGGTTGTGCGTCCCTGCTCTTTCACACTTGTGTTAGCAAGAGCAGAATGGTCGCCCCGAAGGCGGAGCTTCTTGTCTCAGCTTAGGACACGGTGTACTGAAAGAATATTTTACTCAATGAGCGCTCGGCGGCAGTAAGCGGACTACACGTGCTATGTCATGGCCTTCGAGATTTTCGGCTAGCAGGGCTCTCCTCAGGCCGTTCCATACGCCGGGAGATACCGAAACAATGGATGGCCACGTGCGTTGCGCCGCCGTACGGCGGAAATAGCCTTTTTTTTTTTATTTTTCTTCATCGGGTTTGCTTGGTTGGTTCGGTAGCTTGGGCCTGCTGGCACGCAGGGAGTATAGTACGGTCGACAAGACAGTACAGGCTCTTTCTTCCACCTCGAGATCGCTGTTTTTTCGTTCCACGACGTAAGAGCCTCATAGTAAGGCAACAAACGTAAGAATTGAAATGTGTATACGAGGTGAAATAAAGCTCTCTCATGACGACAGGGGTCCTGCTGACCCAAGCAGTACCTGCGAAAAAGAAAATGTACTGATTTGCATAATTGTGTAGGCTGAGGTCTCGCCCACCAAAACAACGCAAAAAAAAAAAATAGAATAAAGCAACTGTAAAAATAACGGATCACCAGAGCTGTACCTACCTTGGTGCATATAGCCAGTGCCGGCTTGCTAGAAACTGAAACAAAAGCCTGCCAAGTTCAGATGCCACATCACTCGTGCCGTAGCTTTGGCAGGGCTTTTTTTTTTATGCCGTTTTTTGCCTTGTGAACCAACTTTACCTTTGTGATGTTAGTGTGGCCCTGAACTCGCACCACTTTGCGGAACTGCGAAGAATCTGTGCTATTCGCCTCGATACCCAGCTTGAAATTAGGGGATGCGTGCTTAACTTTATCAGTGGTTATCTCTATGAAGCACGTGGTGATTATCTCTGTCCACAATGCTAGTGGAAACAAAGCATGCACACTAGATAACGCAGAGAGTACGGGCAAGGATACAAAGCACGAGCGCTCAACTGTTGATTCCAGTGTGCGAGCGCTGCATTGGCGCCTCCCATTTGACTTTGGCCTCGCGTTCGTAGCATTCGTATTGCTCCAAGGAAGTGTAAAACAAACTTACAGCAGCTGTGCATGGGCGCCGCCATAGCTGACCTTCAGTTTTTGTTCCCTCTTATTCCGTTCGCTTGACTTCATCATTTCCACAGCAGGACAGGTTATTGCCATTTTAAGTGTTACTGTGTCCTTCCCCCCAGCATAGGCCGTTGTGGAGACTCGTCAACGCCCGTTTCAGTGGCTCGGCATCTCGGTAAGACAAGAGAAGGGCGGCTATGGCGGCTCAATCTGGCGCGTGTGTAAAGCGTCTATAGTTCTGCTTTTCACCGCATGAGCCGTGCCGAATGAATCTCGAAACGAATACGTTCCTCTTGCGGGGCAGCCCAGCGTTTGGAAGGGCCGGAAAAGAGCTTTGCGCGCTGAAAATCTCCGAGGCCATGGCAATGAAGACTCTTGTTTGCGAGCTTTATGCAACACCAAAGCGTGCTCAAAATCTCTGAAGCCATGGCAATGAAGACTCTTGTTTCCGAGCTTTAAGCAACACCAAAGCCCAGAGCTGCGGATGCAAAACCGCAGCTCTGGGTCAAGCAGCGACAGGAATCCAGTTGACATTACACACAGGCAAGCCGGCAGTTCAAGCGCCAGTTCATGAACAATATGTTCGCCGCAGTGTGTAATGTACGCAACGAACCGTGGTTTCGGGCGGACGTGCGAAAAGGCGTTCTATATGCCATGCATTTAAAACGCCTTTGAAAATGCCAGAGAAACTGCCAATTTTTTGTTTCATTTCTTGAGCAAGCCTTATATAGACGCTTTTTATGTTCGGTCACGCCGCGAAAAGCTACGAACAAAAAAAAAAAAAAAGTAAATCGAAAATGATTTTCTTTTTTACTTTTTTTTCTGCTTGTCTTCATTTTGCGGTTGTTTCTGCGGCCGTCTCGGTCCAAGCTTTGAGTTTCTCGACTTTATCTCTTCTTTTTCTTCACGGTTTGTGATTCGTATCTCAGACTGCACTGCGCGATATATAGTTTGTTTGTTTGTTTATTTGTTTTAAGGTTTCCCGCTACCGCGCGCCCACCATGGGCTGACCGCGCCGGCAGGCAATTTGTGGTTGTGCCTCTTTCTGACTTGAGCGCAGTTTTTTCTCTCAACGTTAATGACGCTTTCTTCGGAGTCGCTCGGCAAATCAAGATCGGGTGTGGGGGTGGATGGTCATTGCCTCCCCGCGCTTACCTTTTTATGGCTCCCCGTTTCTGTATATCTCGAGGTATAGCCTACGACGTCCCTGGATAAGTCAGTCGGGTGACCAAATATTTTTGTATACGTTTCACTCTTTGTTGCTACGAATCGGGCAACCCAGAACCGTGAAAATAAATGACAAGACTCCCTCTGTTTCCATTTTTGACGAGACTTTCTTCTTAGGATACGGTAAAAAGTGAAAGTTATTTTATTTATTTATTTTGTATGTTCGAGATCGACTTCCTCCAAGTTTTGCGGCTTCGGGTTACAAAGAAACAGATTGAAGGAGACAAGGATCCGTTCGAACGAGGAAACGAAGGCTACATTTTTTGCTTCTGTCGGTTCGGAAGTGAAATAGTGAAGAGAACAAAAATGTGCGCTATACACTGCTCTCCGACATGTTCTATCTTTACGTTCGCAACTTCTCCGTAGGCTATATAAATATACCTATAGCATAATCTTTCGCTGACAGTTTAAGAAATGCCGGCCGTGGTGAGCTCCGAACATCCTTCGTTTCTTTTTTTTTTTTATCGCTTACACTCTAAAAAAAGCCAATGCGTCTACTTTCCCGCACAACACTCGGAGAGCCAATCACCGCAAGTTACGGAAGCAGCTCAGCGAATGACGATGCCGAAACATATGTTTAGACCAAAAAACGACGTCTGAGTTGTGACATTAAGCAATGCAAGCGTGGCGTTTTGCATTGCCTAATGTCACAACTCAGACTGCACTTTTTGGTCTAAACATATGTTTCGGCATCGTCATTCGCTGAGCTGCCTCCGTAAGTTGCGGTGATTGACTCTCCGAGTGTTGTGCGGGAAAGTAGACGCACGGTCTTTTTTTTTTTTTTTTTGGAGTGTATAGTAGCCAACGACATTACGGCATTTGGTAAGAACCTCGAAACAACCCGTCACAAATCAAGAAGTTTGGATTTAATAAGTCACTCACTTCGCTTGTTAAGATGTGAGTGACTATAATCACCTTTGCACTACGCTACTCTACACTCGAGAAAAAAAAAAAAAGAAGAAAAAAAGATCGTCCTCGTTTTCCTTTTTCCTGAGCACGTTGTGACCCAATCAAAGCGATCCTCTGCGTATAGCGCATGCAGCAAATGACGAAGCCCGAAAGAAGGCATTTCGTGACAATTTGAACTTGCGTTTCGCTTGGTTATTGTAATGGTGCAGATCGCGATTTTGAGTCAAACATTTTTCGCGCGCGCCTTGTCAAACGCCGGACGCGCTTCGTACATCGGAGCGATTGATCCGCAGCGTATTCTTCTCTAAAGTAGGTAAGCAAGCACATCCTTTTTTTTTTCGCGTACAAATTGCTTCCAGAGACATTTTCTTTTTCCCCCGTACAATGTTTGAGCGAGCACGGTCAATAACGACCGAACATATCTATTCTTAAAAGGAAAAACACGCATTGTAACAACAAAAACGTGTTTTTAGGCGCAATTATGATTGAGCCGTGACGGGAACTAAGTAAAAGCATTCTGCACGACTTTCGATAACAGCCATAGCGACAACAACAACAAACGAACGAACAAACTTTTCGGAAAATTTCTACGGGCCGTTCAGAGAACGAAACGGCTTTTCTGCTTTCGCTTTTCCTCCGACGGACTGCGTGTGTCCGTCGGGCGTGTCTCCAAGTCGGAAGTTCATAGGATATTTCGATGAAAGCTCTTTTAACGTGAGCGCGTATATCCACCCGGGTGTATCGTACTTCCGGCTATACCGACTTCCGGCTTCCGGTCCTGCTTCGAGCCCTTTTTTTTTCTTCTCTCCCTTCTATTTTATCGGTGTATGTGTGTGTGTGTGATTGCTTTTTAAAAGGGTTTTGATATAACTTATTTTTAGGTGTACAACTCCTACTGCGGGATGCAGCACATTAAAAGATCCCGCGGTATGCTTTGAAATTTCACCTCAAGTAGACCTTTGCAAAAATTGCCTTCTGCGCGCCGCCATCTTTGTCTGCTGGGCTGTGAAACGCCTTCTGGGCATGCGCTGTTGCTCTGCTGTGCGCTATAGACCCTTTCTTCAAGGGCGCCGCCATCTTGAATTGTCGTCACTTCCAGTATGGGCGAAAACATTGTTTTGCCGTCGCCACGCCAGTAGAAGACACTTAGGATATAAGCGTAACCGTCACACGTTATCGTTTTGCCTCCCCCTTATTTTTTTTTTTTTTTACTAGTTACAGGTTGAAACGTTTAAGTATTTTTCGTCGCCCATACCGGATACGCCTATTTGGTGGCTGGGGACGAGAGTACACAGAAAAGGTCTATATCGGACGCTGCGCGTGCGTACACAGATCAGTGAGTCAGCATTTTTCGCCCGGGTGATAAGCGATGAAAAGGTTTATACGACCTGATGAAGCGAATCAAGCAGCCCCCAAAAGTGCACCGCCATGGCGCTCATCGCCTTTGTCCGTTAGTTTTCGCCGACTAAACGAGTCACGCGCAAAAAAAAAACTGCACCGCAATATACTCAGTTGTGTTTTTTTTTCTTTTTTTTGTGCGTGCTTGGTTAAGGTAAAGTCCCTTGATACTTCTATTTACAAGTAACGACAACCAATACAAATGACAGAGCACAATCCGCTGGAACAAAATGGCGGCATTCAGTTGAAACCTCTGCTGTGCGCCGCCATTCGCTTCCTAAAACCTGCACTGTCATGCAGTCGGTGATTCAAGGAATGCCGCTACTTGTAGGAAATTCTTATCTAGGGACTTTAGGTGTGGGTGGTGATAACATCCAAAGACACACCAGCAGTCGGAGACACGGTTCGTGCTCTTGGCGTGGCGCGTGCACGGACGCTTCGTCTCCCACGAATCTGGTCTCGGCGCAAGCGCGGTTCCCGTACTTGGTTTGCGCAAACGTGGACTTGTTTGTAAACAACGTGTTAGTACTTTGTGTTGGTTCATATATACGTACGATCAATTTATAATATCTTCAGTGAGGAAAAAAAAAAAAAGTTTACCACGCCTTTACAATATGGTTTCGCAATAGAGATTCGATCGGTGTTATGTATGTTTGCAGCATTTTTATCCGGGCCTTTAATTGAAAAACGTACCGTAATATCCACAAAGATAACCCACCTAAAATCGAGAGCAAATAGAGTGAAAATAAGGAGTGGGTTATAACTTTCCACGTATACAATCCAGAAAAGTCTCTGTAATGCGAAATTAAAGCGCAGCTCTTGAGGAGGAGGAGGAGGGGAAGGTCCGGAGGGGAAAGTATGCCCCTCCTCCTCCTCCGTATCCTCCCCTCCCCCTCCTTCATACCCTCCCCGCCTCCAGCAGTTTCCCTGCTAAATTTAGCTGGAAAATTGACGCCACGTGACCTCAACACCAATTTAGTTTCCCCGCTAAATTTAGCGGGGAAAATGACGTCACATGACTTCGTGTCACGTCACCCATGAACAAATTCAGTTTCTCCGCTAGATTTAACGAGAAAATCAACTTCACGTGACCACAGCATCAATTCAATTTTCCCTCTAAATTTAGCGGAGCGGTTACGCCAATGGCGACACCGCTATACGCGGAAACGGGCGCCTAAGAGCTGCACTCTAAGAAAAAAAAAAAAAAACGCTATTTTTACATCACGCTTTAGTGCCAAACTCGTCTTCGCGGCAAGGTACAATGAAGCAAATATGACTGTAGTTCCCGGTCAGCGATGTTCGCTTATATCCACGCCGAGGTCACACCGAGATCACGCCGAGATCATCATTGATCCGAACGCTACGATTACTATGAGTGGGCTAACTTTCGGTGTTTAAAAAAAAAAATTGAAAATCAAGCTAAAAAAAGCGGTGGGTTATCTTTCGAGGGTGGGGAATCTCTCAAATATTCGGGTATTTTTTTTTTTATTTAACGGCTTATAAATAGGAAAGTTTCTACTGTTAATGTTTTTTTTCGCAAAATGCTGGATTTCAAGACATGTGAAATATGCATTCATGTGTGTGTGTGTGTGCGCGCATTGTTTTAAGTGTATACTCGCGTTCTCTAACATAAATGCACTCGGGACGTTTGTAAGCACGTAACATGAACAAACGAATGAATTTGTTGATCAGAGAAAGAAAGTATAAAGGAAGAAAGAAGGGAAGAAAGGAAGCAGCGCCTAGTGTTATTTTGTTTTTTTTCCGTGGTTGCGTGTTCTGAATAAATCCTTAGCTTGTTCGCGACTGTATAGCCCCGCTCACACACTTATGAAGAAACAGTAAGGATATAAAAGCTATGATATAGAAAGTTAGATAAAAATAAGTGTGTAAAACCTAGGTTAGCAAAAGATTATTAAAAAAAGAAGCAAAGGAAAAAACAAGAAACGTCAGAGTTCTAAACGGTTAAAATAGCCCCGAGAATTACGGCCAAACGCCTATAAAAAGGGCCAGCTTAATGGCTTTCGCCGCGCCCTGCTAGTACTCTTTTGCGCGGCAACAGCCGGCAACAATGGTCGCTGTGCTTGGCTCGGCTTGGCTAGCGCGGGACGGCTGGCCGTGCGACGAGGTTTTAATGGCACCCGGCTTACGCGGAAAGAATCACGTCGCAGTCGTAGTCGCTGCCACCTGACAGTCTGCGATACCGTATTAACGGGAAAAAGGGGGAGGGAGGGAGATTAGAAAGGGGGGGGGGGGGGGGGTCGTTTTTATGGGGAAAGCGGTGCCACGGCACCCGGAAATAACTGACCGAGTAACGGAAATGAGGTGCCGATCTCGCGAGTAATTCGATCGGAGAATCTTAACAAACCCCGGCACGCTACGTTGTAGACGCACTAGGACCCTTCGCGTGATCTATAGGAGAAGCTATTATCCGCCCCCAAAAAATAGACTACTCAGAAAAAAAGAATGCACCGTTTTCTCGTAATTATATATATATATATATATATATATATATATATATATATATGTATATGTGTGTTTTCTGTGCGTATTTTCCGCCTTATTGTGTATCCGCTATAGAGGAGGAATTTAGTCAGTGTAGTACCACACGCCGGTACGGTGCGCCTACAAATCGGAACGGGCCAGGGGTGGGAATTTGGCGCAGTATGGTTTATATTCTTCGGCGCAAACTTTTGACCATGTGCTGCGAGCTGCGGTGAGTTACGATATTCAACTGGCTTAGTTTGATTCTAAGCCGGTTGAACTTGTGAAAAATCATAAAACATTGGGTGTTATATTTTCAGAAAACTTGTCTCCGGATGAACATATAAATCATATTACCAGTTAACTATGAAAAATCGTCGGTATTATTGCTCGATGTCGTTTCATTCTCCCCGAAAATATAAAATTACAAATATATCATGCATTATTTAAATCCCGAATAACGTATTGTCATCTCATTTGGGGTACGACGACAACATCAAATCTAAATAAAATACTATGGCTTCAAAAGATAGTGTTACGCTTTATTGGAAACGTTCATTATTTATTTCACACCGAATCATTATTTCAAAAATACAAAATTATCAGTATATATCGATCGAATGCATACCTCCTGACTAGGTCATTTTGTTTTTCATCACCAGAAGTGAATGGTTTTTTGAGGCATACATCAAATCTAACTAGAAATATAACCACCATTCGCCCCCGCTGCTCGCAGGAATAGAGGATGTCCCGTTATCGTACAAATTACGGCTTGCAGTTCCTTCATTATAATAACATACCCACATTACTCAATAAATATTCTATAGAAACTCTTGGCATTTATAGTTTCGATCGTAAATCACTGTACCTACTTTTTGTATAATTTGTTTTAAGTTACGTTAACCTTTTAGTTAACGCGTTTTTTGCATATTTATTACCCTGATTGTTTTTCTTGCATCTCTGTCATCATCTGCCAAACTCTCGGGACCCGGACCTAGTCAAGCCAACAAAGATTGGCCTTTCTGTCTGTGGCTCCGGCATCTGTACTTGCAGATGCAAAGAAATGATTTGATTTGATTTGATATGTAATGATATTTGGCCACCGCTCTGAGAACGTGTACCGATAGCGTGTACGTACAACCTGACCGACAGTGGCGCCTCTATAAACGAAACTACGCAGACACGAACAATTCCCCTCGATGTAGAGCAGACTTCTTCTTGAACTGTCTTTGTGAACGCGACTGCGCCTGCTCGAAAATCGGTTGTTGCAGCGCGTCGTGTTGCGAAGCATACGCGCGAGAAAATACGAAGACCACACGTAACACCAGATTTAGGTCACCACCACCCGTGAGTAAAAAAAAAAACAAAAAAAAAACAGGAACGTCAGCGGACAGCTGCGGGGATTGGAATACACAAGTAAGGAGCGCAAGAAAGATAGAAAAAAAAAAATGCAATGAAAAGTAGAGCAACCACGCTCGAAAAAGAATAGCTGTCAAACTCAGACGCGCAGTTCCAGATAGAAAAGAAGAAACAAATGGCGTTAAGTAAGCTCAAAGGTCTTCCATTCTTGTTTGAAGATTTCATTATAGTTTTTAAAGAAAAACCGGATTGGAACACAGTATCGTGTCAGACAACTCATTACCTACTTTTTCTCTTTTTTTTTTTTGCGATTATCTTTTTTACGTTTTTTCGCATTCTTGACCCTGGACTACGAGCTTTAGTTTAAACCTTTTTTGTTTTGTTAAATGTCTGTGTGCGTCGACTACACGACTAAATTGGGATTCCTTTCGAGTTACATAATTCGTCGTGTAGACCGTTTCTCTTGTTCGCTTCACCTCGCGTTTTCTCGTCTGTGCCACGAGACCTTTGCTCGAGAGCGCTCTTCCTCTGAATGGCCGTTTTGGACCGACCCTCCAAGAAAACGATTTGCTTCGCGCTAAGGTGCTTAGTGTCTTGTTTTCGCGCTTTTCAGATCTTTAAGGCGCTTAGTCGCGCTCGTGCCGGACCAGCCGCACTGACCCCAAACCGCCAAAAGAAAACACTCTCGAAACCCGATTCTTTTGTCTGTCTAATTGCTTTTTTTCCCCTCCTTTGTATCGCTACTCGACTTTTTAAAAAGAGCGCAAGTGCGGTACATGCCTATACCGACACCGTAACGTGGACGTGGGGCTTTTCTTTTCTATTTTTTCAGAGCGTTCTTCAATATTAATAGTCTCGTTTCAAGTTCATTGTCGAGGCGATGTGCCAGTAAAAGAAAAAAATAAACAATAGAACATGTTCATTGTGGGTGGCCAGAGGGTAGACTGCGCAGGCGCACAACAACCTTTTTTTTTTTTCTTTTAACTTGCGGGAAAGAGAGAGAGAGAGAAACAAGGAGTCGAAGAGAAAACAATTTTTTTATGACCTTGTTTCTGTTAAGTTGAACTTTGGCGATCCTTACCAGTTACCAGATATAGCCTCGTTTTCGTGGGACGGTTGCCATGTTGAAATTTGACGTAATTGGTGTGGGCGACAAAAACAAAATTGAGTGAATAGTTTAATCATAACTACAATAAAAAGTATATCCAGGAAAAATTAGAACTACTTGCACGAACCCCTTGAATTCTGGCGCATTCAATTCAGCAAATAAAGTTGTTTGCTATTTTGACCCAGCTCAGCTACGTCAAAATTCAACATGGCGGCCGCCACGAAAAAAACGGTCTATACAACCTAAAGGTACTAAATAGGATATACGCTTATGGGTATCGGGCACTCTATTACCTGTTTTTTTTTTATTCTGCCGCCGACGCGTTGATGTTTAGTGCAGAACGAGCTCAATAGACCCTTTTTAAAAGTCTATCGGGCAACCTTGGCGGTCGCCGTTGCTTTTGATTTTTAATTTCTGGGCTAGGTGACGCAAGCTACCGCCCGTTATAAAGGGTGTAGCCGTTAGCATCTATCCATCTGTTCTTGGGCACGAAGCGCGTGATTGGATCCGAGTCCTCGCCGAACGCCGAGGCAGGCCTCGTGTCCAATGCATGCTCAGAGCACGTGATCGAGCAATGGCGGGGAGGCGATGGCGCGAACTTTTGAAAAGGGGTCTATTGGCGATCGTTACGTTTCGCAAATACGACCTCTTCATCTTTACATAAGTTAACTGTGTCAGGCAGCTGATTAGATATCTTTTTGGCTCTGTCGCGAACTCTTTGAACGTTTTCTGGAGGACGGAAAGAGCGTTTCCCGCGATTTCAGCTAAAGCTTTATGTAAGCTGGCAACGATAATTTTTAAGCTTTAAAGGTCAGCCTGGTGGTTCTGTCCCCCGGCCCGGTGATAGTTGCATGGATGTAGAGCGAAAGAAATTGGGTGTTTAAGTGGGAGAGGAAAGCATTTTCTTAGGCTAAATGGCGCAAGCTACCGCCCGTTACAAAAAAAAAAAAAGAAAGGCATAACCAATATCATCCATCGTGGTTGAAAAACCCCCGAAACTGCGGGACTTTTAGAGACTTTTTAGTGTCGTGTCGTTTACCCGCAGTCTCTGGATTTTTTTCAACCATGTGCAATGCACACCAGCTCGTATGCGCCCTTACATTTTGTTCATCATCCATCCATCCATCCAGATGACCGAAGTGTCTTTGAAGCGTGCGGTGGCGCTGCTGTCGCTACTGCGCATGCGTAGATGCTTCGCCTCACGCGATTCTGGTTTCTGCGCTCGTGCAGTCTCTTCCGTAAATAGTGTGAATCGGTCGATACTTTCGTTTCACCTGAAGTCCAGACGCAGCCGACGTCACGAGCTGATGGGTCCAATCAGACAGCATCAAAAGCGCACCGTCATGCCGTTCGTCATGTTTCTGTGTTCTATCATCGCTGAACTGATCATAAACAGAAAAGGCCCAGTAACGTGCGCTTTTTCCGCTTTTTGATTGGTCACATTAGCTCGTAGTGTTGGCTGCGTGCTAGATACTTGTGTAGTCAAGTCCACGTGATCAAGATATTGTCTTTTATGTGTGTTCGCGTTCGCCTGCCTTGATACGCGTGTTTGTGTTTTTGTGCTTTGTACGTCAGTTTGCGTTGCTGGTAGTCTCCGCGCCTGCGGCCCCTATACAGACTTCTGCGTACAAGTGCAAGTTGTGACACACGCGATATATTGCAGACGCGGCGGTTGGGTTCGGCCGTTAGAATTGATGGGCTGCGGCGTGGGTTTTCTGCGTTCTCCGAAAACTGTTTCTTTTTATTTCCCAGTCGTCTCTGAGAAACGACGTACCCCCGCTCTCGAAGCGGCCCGAGAAAACAAAAATGAAACAAAGGCACGTTATACTAACAACAATAAGTGGAAAGTTGGTTTCCAGGTCACAATTTTCCATCTGTTTTTTTTTTTATGCGCGTTTGTTTTTTCCCGTGTTTAGAAGATTTAAAGGAAGCGAGAAACGCCCCCCCCCCCCCCCCCCCCCCGAAAAAAGCACGAAAACAAGCGAGCGGAATTCCATCTCTTTGGCCACGATGCCAATGGCTATCTGGCAAGACCACTTTGTGGAATGGTCACGTTTGATCGCTAAAAGCTCGGGATACGTCTGCCTCTTTCTTCGTTTTTTTTTTTTCTCCTTTTTATCTTTTTGTCTATTTTTGTCTATATACACCCAAATGCGTGGCTCCCTGCCCACCTAAGTGCCATGGACGCTATCAAGAAACGAAGGCCAGCACTCCAAAGTAAATTAGGCCCGATTCAATACAGCTACGTACGAACTCTGAATGTTTGTAAGGAAAACACCCGCGCTTTGCCTTCGCGCACTGGCTACCTTGCTGCGAAAGGTATCCTGAGTAGTCTACTATTGCTTACACGGGTGGTACCTCGTTGATTATTTTTTTATAGTTTGTTTTTGAAGGTTTATGTCCTTCGTTGCTTACCTCCTCATGTTTTATTTCGTTCGATTCATTAAATAAAAAGCTACACACTTTCTTCTTTTTTTTTTTTCGGCATGGTCATTGGGTCAGGGCGAAAGACGCTATTGACACTGACAGAGTGAGATCGGCAGGGAGGTCTTTCCGTTGTGCCGCCTCCAGCGTGAGCTTATCTACCCTCGATAACGCTTCGAGCGTGCGTGCGTTTCCAGAGCACGGTGGAAGGCCGCGAGCACGTGCTGGAAAGCGGTGCATCCGTAACATATGTCCTGCAGTTTTCATCCGGCCAGTTACTATAAGTAGGTACAACAGCAAAGCGTTTCGTTAGACGTATACTTTTTATATTGCTTTATATGTATCGAAGTATGAGCTTCGGTCAGTCGGTTCATTGCAAACTTCAAACCACATCAAACCATATCTTTCATGTTGATCATAATTTTGTTTGTTTTCTTTTGTTGTTGTTTCTTTTTTTGGAGGGGGGGCTAAAAAAATGCAACAAGATTATGATTAAGATTAAAGATCTTGTACATATACGTATCGTCGGGAGTGCGTTTTGAAGTTGCGTCGCACAGAGTGTATCCGTCCTTAAACTGCAACGTATCTGAGAAAACAAATAAAAACGTAGAAGGTAACAAAAAAAAAATTTCTCAGAAGCGTCAATACACGGCGAGAGGGGCCAGCAAGCTATTCCGTGCTTATTCATTCATGCCTACGCGGTTTCTCAAACATCGAGCTCGACGTGAGCGGCAGGAACGCATCTTCTTTTTTTTTTTTTTCTTGTTTCTCTTACATTTTTGTATTTGCTTTCCCGGTGCCAAAATCGAACCCGCGGCCTTGGCAGTGACGCAATGGCAATGGCGATAGAACTTATCCCCCGAGGACATGTTCGCTTTTTCGCGGCCGAGCCGTAGTTTGCTTTTTCTTTATTGGATACTCTACGACCGAACGATATCATCCTCCTTGGAATGTCGGGGTGGAATCTTCTGCGTAGTGGGCGAGTCGACATTTTATATATATATATATATATAGTATATTTATTCTGGAACCGACTTTTGCTTCCAACGAGGAGAGAGCGCCAGCTGAACCGTCCTTCCTGGCAATCGTTCGGCTCGGCCTGCGTATGTGGCAACATTTGACATTCGTTTGTGGATAGCCAAGTGTGTCGAGCAAACAGAACGCGTGAGCACTCTCTCGCAAAAACTGTAGTCCGTTTCACCTGGGACTTGCTATTTCCACAGCATCAACCGGAGGCTCACGTGATGCTCCAGCGACGTTGTTTCTCAGCGTTCACGCCGCTTCGCGGCGGTAGTCTGCGGCGGCTCATTACAAAAACGTTAACCCATCTTGGCCCACCCGTAAACGCCGCTTCGCGGCTGGCCGAGCCTCCCCGCTCGCGGAGCGATCAGCTCGACGATCGACGAACCCAAATAACGTTAACCGACAAAACGCGAAGAAAAGGAAGGTCACGTGGACCTCACCAGCAGAGATGCGTGACGTGGTGAGGTGGCGTCACTGGAATGTCACGTGATCCCCCGGTTGATGTTGCGCAGATAGCAAATCCCGTTTCACCTTACCACAAACTGCAGCGGACGCTACGACCCATCCCAGCCAATGCCGTGCCGCGTGAATGCCACGTGACCTGAGAAAGAGAAAGAGAGAGAGTTGGATTGGCTGGGGTGATTTCGTAGCGCCCGTTGCTGGCCATCGTAAGCCGAGACGGAGGATAAGTGTTCTCGGCATGAAACTGGTTCACGATGATGGACTCGAACCTATCGCAATGCTCCGCCATTTCCGTATCGCGTGTACGCCGAGATCGCGTGTCGACTGCGCGGAGGCATGTTATTGGATACGGCGCGACGAATTCCGTTCTCCATCTTCTATGCTCCACTTCATCTTGCGATGGACCGGTGAAGATGCTACGGGACGTCCGAGCCAATCCAGTGACGTGAACGCATCACGTGATTGCGCTTCCCGACCGGCTCTGCGCCTCTCCTGGAAGTCACGTGGTAGCTCGTACGTCATCGGATGATAGCTCTAATGGCTCCTACTTGTATAGCGTCCGCTGGAACGGAGTAAGTTCGTCACGCAGTCGCATATGGTTACGTAACTTTCGCGATGGCGCAATGCGAGTCCTACGTGTAGCGATCGTCTTTCGGGGACCTAAGCTTGACAGAGTCCACTGTCAGAGTCGGAGTATATTTTAAAGGTGGCGAAACGTAGGCGACACAAATTTCACGAGGCTTGCGGACGACTCTTTTCGTGAAAATTGTATTTCTTTTTTTTTATATACAATTCAGTTGTATATTTAGATGGAGAGTGTGTTCACCAATTTACATAAATATTGAGAAAAAAAAAAGAGTCAACGCAAGCTTATTATATGGATGTTGGAGCAGTTGAATGTTTCTCTACTTTAGAATGACCCAGGCACGTAGCCAGGATTTTGTTTCGGAGGAGGGGGGGGGGGGGGGGGCGCCCATGACAAAATGCTTTATGAGGGGGAGGGGGGAAAGGAGGTCCCAGCAAAGTGGAAGATTTCGGGGGGGGGGGGGGGGGGGGCCCCCGGGCCCCATGCCCCCCCCCCCCCCCCCCCCTGGCTACGTGCCTGGAATGACTGTGTGTTTAGGCTGCAAAGAAAGAAATTTGGCCAGTGGCAGCGACACGTAATGTTTGAAAGTTCGGTTCCATCACGAGAAGCAAAGTAAGGAATTATTTAGAAAATCATCTATTCCTGGCATATCAAAGTTTTCTGCTCTCAACGTGAGCATCAGAGTAAACTTTGGCGGGCTTATACTGTATTTATAATAAGCGTGTAAGGAAAAAAAATCAGGAGTATTTTATTATCTTGATTTAGTAAAACTATAATATTCAAAATATAAACGCTTACGGAGTCCGCTTATGGAGTCCATGTACAAATACCTTAGGCTTTAACGCAAAAACAATTGCCGTGGGCTGTTCTATTTCGTCATTTTCCAATTTTCAATATTTTCTAAGTTCCAGTGGAGCTGCTGATGGCAAACACGGCGAAAAACTCGCGAAATATTTGCCGGCTGATTGTATTCGGTTCGGAACGCACAAACTAATCCCGGGCGGAGTATATAGTATATGTGCGGCAGTAATCGTAAATTTACTGCCGCGCTCTTCGCGGGTAATGGC
This sequence comes from Ixodes persulcatus, assembly GCA_013358835.2. Taxonomy (NCBI): domain Eukaryota; kingdom Metazoa; phylum Arthropoda; class Arachnida; order Ixodida; family Ixodidae; genus Ixodes; species Ixodes persulcatus. The sequence goes on along the minus strand of JABSTQ010009657.1, from coordinate 156,777 downwards.
GGCCGGGAGAAGCGTCCCCGATTGAGGTTCCCCCTTCATTGTTCGAGCCGACGTTCCAAAACGATAAATAAGAGTTTATTCTCACTAGTCCGAGTATTAACTCACCAAATCACCGGTGGTCCCCCCACCGCCGCCGCCAAGGCCGGAGCTGTGTGGAAATCATCGATTCGCAAAGTCGCGATTGCATGCGCGGGTATCTCCGACCGAGCAGCCGATGATGTTGACCTCAAATTCGCATAAAAGAAAAAAGAACATAAGAAACTTTGTGCGCGCACACACACAGGCACATGCAGACACTCTTTCGTGCAATGAGTGGGACGTTTCGGAAATGAAACAAACAAAGAAAAAACAGTGGAGCGTTTAAACTGGCCGCCGTGTGGAGTTCGTGCTCCCATGCACACTGTCTGTGTGTGTTTGTGTCTGTCTTTGCGTATATGTGTGCGTACGGGCATGCGTATTTGTGTGTTCGCGTGCGTGCGCGCGCGTGTGTTGTGTGTGCGTGCGCGTGTGTGGGTCTACGAGCGTCGACCTTGCCGAGAAGTGTGTTAGGGGCCGAGGAATGTTCATTCTGTAGATGCCTAATTCATAGGGTATAGAAGTGGTGAAGCTGAGGGATTTTCAATCGATCAGTTGGCTGGCATACGCCCTATAGGTGGCGGGGCGGTAGCTCCAAGATGGCGGAAGAGACGGGGATAGATTCTCCAGGGTTTCCCGTGCGCCTGCTCGCTGACGCTGGTCAGCGCGCTAAAAATGAAGATATCGTGTTTGCGCTTTGCTTGGTTATTAGTGCTCTAAAAAGTTAGCCGCGCACTGTGACCGTCAAGCTTCGGAAGAGCAGCGTACACAGTATTGGTGTCTTCGCGTCACAGCCTCACAACTCGCTGCTCACCGTCTCGGTTTTAGTGTATTGCAACACGTAATCAAACTGCTTTATGGTTATTAATAGAAAGTATTTTACCGCAGGCTACTGCGCAGTGTAGCATTGCAACCGCAAGCTCGCGCTGCGCCTTTAAAGCACAATTTTCAGTGAGCGCCAGGAGCGTTGCCGTGCTCATCACTCTAAAAAAAAAAAAAAGTTGTTGTCTTTACACCCTTTGTCACATATATACGACACTCCAAAACTTCAGTTTGCCCACTGACGTCAAACTGACGGCCCCAACTTTTACGAGAGGCTTGATGACGGCGCAATATAAGATATTAAACAGCTAAAGTATGCATCAAAGAATACAGAGAAAAAAAAAAAAACACACCGAGGTTTTTGCAGTAGAACCAAGAAAACCGCGATCACTTCTTTTTTTTTTTACAGTCATTTACACTTACCTAAGCTATTTTAATAAGTTGCACAACTCGGCTGTCGCTCGTGAAACTTGGTAGCGCCGGTCGAACGTCAGTGCGCTGTTCGTCCAGCTGAAGTTTAGGGGGGTCGTACGCTATGCAAAAACTGCCTATTAACATAATCGGCGAGTTTAGAGGTTTTATTTATTCCTCTATTAAAAATAAATATTTTAATATACCAAACATTTTTTGTACCGTGTTATTTGCAACATTGCGGTCCCTCTGGCCAAAACTGCGCGTTCTAAGCTCTCGTCACGAACGGCTGGCTAACACAGACGCGCTTAAAATGCTTTCAGCATTTATTTAAAGCAAGTAAGGGTATTCTGTCTTTTTAAAGTGCTTGGAATAAATGGTCATGATCCTTGTAACGGCCTTAAAACGCGAACCCATTCCCGATTTGTATTGCTCGACATACCGTTGCATGACGAGTTTTCTCCTACTTATGGCGAAGAATAGACTTTCCGTAGACCGTACTATAGAGTTCTTCATTATTAGCAGGAGCGTTTTCCGTCACGTTGAGCACTGATTGAGCTGGCGGCCATGCACAAGACCAGAAAATCTGAAGAGCGTATACGATACACGAAAAGTCCCCAATGAAATTAGACATCCCGGTCTTTTGTGCAACGCTGTTGCAAGGCGGAGCGCAAGAATTCCTTTTTTAACGCGCTCAGCTTCACGCATCAAGGCCGATAGTCCCTCCCACCGTTTCCGCGCCGCCGCCGCCGCCGCCGCTGCCGTCCCCGCTCCTCTGGTTCTCCCTTCGTCCGCGGGAGGGCGAGCGGCGCGCTGGAGTTGCGAATACCAAATCAAAAAGGGCTAATTGGGCTAGCTGGCTGCGGGTCATATTTAACGTAACGTGAAACACAAAAATTATGTACATTGCGCGATGCTGGTAGCGCGGACACGACTTGGGCGAAGTTTGCGGATTTTACTTCGAATGGTAATAATGGGCGTCCAAACTTGCCACTTACGTTAGTGTCCCAACTGAGCAGTTCAAACCCCCCCCCCCCTTCCCCTCCCTAAAGTAGGTTTTACGACGGTCCTTCAATACTGCGAGAAAATCGGAGAAAACCGGCGATGACTCGTTCCCACTAACATCGGGGACTTTTATCGAACCGTTACCGTCTTCCGCGTATACGGCACCACCGGAGCCTTTGAAGCATGCTTTTAAAAGCGCGCCCCCCTCGGTCACGGTATTACTCGGGCGCGCGCTTAAAAGTATGCTTCAAAGGCTCTGCTAGTGCGGTACGCGGAATACGGAAACGGTTTGCTGAAAGTCCCTACTAGAGAGTTTTTTGGGGAAACCGTAGTTTTGGGGAACCGTACCGGAAAGCCCATCGCACCGTATTGAATTTGCAAAAAACGATTCCCTAAAACTTCCCTATTGTCGCGCAGCACGTACGTTGCGTTACATACTTTACGATAAATGCGTTACGCGTTCCTGTTCGTCGCACAAACAAAAAGTAACCGAGTCGTTACTAAAGCCGCAGTCGGACTCCTCATATACTTGATGCAAAAACACACGGTGTTGGCTGCAGCGTTATCTGCGCACATATGTGTGCTTCGAACACGTCTGCATCCAATTTCCGTATGACCAATATGTGACAGCTGGCCGCCATACGAGAAAGAAACACGCTCCGGAGAGTGCCCGGAGACTGTCCCGATTGTACGTTGCATTAGCAGTGTGAACGCGGCTTTACCCACAGCAAAAAGGCGATGCGGAACACAAAGTTCATCTGCTTCTTTTGCGGGGGTTGCGGTGACGTCAGAAAGACGCCGAGCTCTGATTGGCTCTGACTGGAGGATAGTGGGTAGACCTCGAAGCAAGCTGCCTTGAGGGTCTACCCAATATCCTTTCAATCAAAGCCAGTCGGAGCTCGGCGTCCTTCTGACGTGACCACAACGCCTGCGAATGAAGCAGACAAACTATAGGTTACGAACGACGCGTCGTTCACTTGTAACGCTCTACATAGGAGTCCGTGTGTGAGGTAACTTGTGGCAGCACGCTTTTGGCGTTCAGAAACGTGACGAGCCAAAACAAGAAGAGTATCAAAAAGAAAAACAAACCGGTTCACCCGTCAGTCGCAGCTCAAGTTTGATTGTCAGACGCGTGAGAGCCGCGTCGCTCCATCAGCGACGTGTCAGAACATGTCAACGCAGATCGGAGGTCTGGCAACCTTGACAGTGGCACCCGTCGGCCACTTTTTTTTTCTTTCTGGGTGCAACCCTCGTTAGGTGGCGCGCAAGGCGTCCAATTAAACGCCTCACCTTTTTTTTTCTAAATTATATTGATTGTATTTGTCGTGTGTGTTACTGAGTTTGTTTTCAAAAGTAAGCGCCGACTTGTAGCCGCTGCGACGAGTACCCGAGTCCGCCATATTGTCACGAATGACAAGTGATGAGGCAAAGAAAACTGAACTAAACTGAACGTTTAATAGGGTGAACTTGTGCCCGAAAATAAAAATGGAACAGAAGAGAACAGAGCGTCGCGAGCGTCGAGATCGGCGTGACAGCAAAGTCGAACGCTGGGGCGAAAACTGACTTGGCTTGCCAGGCGGAGCCCCTTTTGTACACGCGTGTGCTTCCGGAACATTCGGCGTAGAAGGTTCGGGTCGTAGAACATTCTAACCTCGAATTAGCAAGGCGGCTCTCGAATTTACTAGAACATCACATTTCAGCGTCAACAAAATGTGTAGGCACGGCCAGGAATCGAACCCTGGCCTTTCGCGTGGGAGTCAGGCGCGATAACCCTTAGGCCACGCGCGCGCTGCCTACTTGGCCAGCTGCGCGCGCGGCATTACTCCCCCCTTTAAAAAGAGCATCGCCCCGATGCAGCACAAATCAAAACAAAGCAAACAAAAAAAGAAGGGTAAACTAAAGAGTCATTTGGAACACTTAAGGTCCACAGTCCTATCGAGCGTAGTATGGCTTCATGCGCACGACGTGGACGACTTCTGGTCGTGAAGGGCGGCGTGATGAAGTCCGTGTTCCGTCGGGCATCACCTCGTAGGTCAGGTCCCCGAGTCGACGAAGCACTTTGTAGGGTCCAAAGTAGCGCTTCAGGAGTTTTTCGCTGAGACCACGGCGGCGGATCGGTGTCCATACCCACACCCGGTCTCCGGGTTGAAAGTGGACGTCCCGGCGACGAAGGTTGTAGCGGCCAGTGTCGATACGTTGTTGGGCTTGAATACGGAGTCTGGCGAGCTGACGGACTTCTTCTGCCCGTTGGGCAACCACCTGGGCGTCGTCGCTTCCATCGACAGTCGGTTCGTGGGGTAACATCGCGTCCAGCATTGTCGTCACTTTGCGACCATGAACTAGTTCAAAGGGGGTAACCCCGGTGGTCTCTTGCACGGCCGTGTTGTAGGCAAAAGTGACGTACGGCAATACCTCGTCCCATGTTTTGTGCTCCACGTCGACGTACATGGAGATCATGTCGGCGATGGTCTTGTTGAGTCTTTCCGTCAGCCCGTTGGTCTGCGGGTGGTACGCCGTGGTGTGACGATGGCTGGTCTGGCTGAGACGAAGGACTTCTTGTGTCAGCTGGGCCATGAACGAGGATCCACGGTCTGAGATCAGGACTTCGGGAGCGCCGTGCCGGAGGACGATGGATTCAATGAAAAAACTTGGCAACCTCCACAGCAGTTCCGGAAGGAAGGGCTTTCGTTTCGGCGTACCGCGTCAGATAATCTGTGGCGACGATGATCCAGCGATTTCCCGACGTTGACGGCGGAAAAGGGCCAAGTAGATCCATTCCGATCTGCTGGAAGGGTGCTGTTGGTGGAGAAATTGGGTGCAGGAGTCCTGCCGGTCTCGTGGGGGGTTTCTTGCGTCGCTGGCATTCATGGCATGACCGTGTGTATAGGTGGACGGTTTTTGGGAGCTTTGGCCAGTAATACTTTTCACGAATACGGGCCAGTGTCCGGCTGTAACCTAGGTGCCCAGACGTCGGGTCGTCGTGGCAGGCTTGAAAGATCTCCTCCCGAAGGTCGGTCGGGATTACCAGCAGCCACGGTGAGTTGTTGTTTCCGAAGTTCTCTTTGTAGAGTACACCTTGTCGAATGGCAAATGTCGACAGCGCACGTGAAAAAAACACGTGGTATGGCACTTCCGCGCCCTTCCAGGTGCTCTATCAGTGCGCGCAGCTCAGGATCGCCTCGTTGACGTCGGGCAATGTCATCGGTGTTCACTGCGCCCAGGAAACACTCGTCGTCATCGTCGTCGCTGCTGCCGGAAGGTGTTTCGACGGGAGCTCTGGACAGGCAGTCGGCGTCGCTGTGCTTGCGGCCTGACTTGTAGACCACGGTCATGTTGAACTCCTGTAGTCGGAGACTCCATCGAGCGAGGCGTCCTGACGGGTCCTTGAGGTTCGCAAGCCAGCAGAGCGAGTGATGGTCGGTGACTACACGGAATGGGTTCCCGTACAAGTACGGGCGAAACTTCGTGATTGCCCAGACGACCGCAAGGCATTCTTTCTCAGTCGTGGAGTAATTTTTCTCCGCCTTGGACAGTGTCCGACTCGCGTAGGCGATGACTCGCTCGGTGCCTTCTTGCACTTGAACCAGTACCGCGCCAAGTCCAGCGTTACTTGCGTCCGTGTGAATTTCGGTTTCCGCATCCTGATCGAAATGTCCAAGAACAGGAGGCGTCTGCAGTCGTCGCTTCAGTTCGTCGAATGTCTGCTGCTGCTCTTCGGCCCATTCGAACTTCTCGGAGTCCTTTGTGAGGTTTGTTAGCGGTGCGGAAATCCTTGCGAAATCCCGAACGAAGCGCCGATAGTAGGCGCATAGTCCAAGGAACCTTCGCACGGCCTTCTTCTTAACCAGTACGACTGGAGACGCCCACGGACTGCTTGATGGCTGGATTATGTCGTCGTTCAGCATCTCTTGAACTTGCTCCTGGATCACCTCCCTTTCTTTAACGGAGACTCTGTACGGTGATCGATGCACAGGGCGCGCGTCGTCCTCGGTAACGATGCGGTGCTTCGCAACGGCTGTTTGGCGCACCTTCGACGACGTCGCAAAGCAGTCACGGTATTCGGTGAGGAGGTTAATCAGCTGCCGTCGACTCGGGTCCGGAAGCTTAGGGTCGATGTCGAGCTGCGCTGGCGACGTGCTGTCTTGCTGAGGTGGCGAGGATTCGTCAGTAATGGCGGCGATTTCGGCGGAGTTTCGGAGTTCCTCCACGTGGCCAACGGCTGCACCTTTTGTGAGGTGTTGCGTTTCACTCCGGAAGTTCGTCACGAGGACCACAGTGCGGCCATCCTGAAGTTCAGCTACTCCTCGTGCTACGCCTATTCCTCTTCCTAGAAGCAACTGGAGGTTGCCTTCCAGAACAACTTCGCCGCACGTAGCTGCATCGGTCATGACGGGCACGACAACACTTGATCGCGGCAGCAGGTTCACGTGGGCGGCAGCGACTCGGACGGCGGCTGACGTTGTTTGGGGTTTCTCTGAGGGCAGAACGGGCTTGCGCAGCGTCAATCTGTTCTCACCAAGGTCGATGACGGCGCCGTATTCACACAGGAAGTCCATTCCGAGAATGACGTCCCTCGAGCAGTCTTGCAGAACGACGAACTTCACAGGGCAGGTTTCACCGTGGATCTCGACGCGAGCGGTGCACCTGCCAACAGGTGTGATGAGATGTCCGCCGGCGGTTCGTATCTGCGGTCCGTTCCACGACGTCGTAACTTTCCGAAGGCGGCGAGTGAGCCTCCCACTCAAGACTGAGTAGTCGGCTCCGGTGTCCACGAGTGCCGATGCGTCGAGGCCGTCGATAACAACGTTTAGGTTGTTGGACACCGTCGCAGGCTCGTCGGTGCGATGCGGGGCGTCAGGAGAGTGGGAGCACTCCGGCGTTCTTGGAGGCTGTTTGCTTCCGTCGTTTTCGGCAACGTCACCTCCAGGCGTTGCCGCACTTAGTTTTCCCGGCGACGCAGGGGAGACAGGCTCTCTCGGCGGGGTCGGGGCGCTGGGGACGCTGAACGTCGCGGCGATGGGTATCGGGCTTCACGGCGGAGAGACGACACTGGGGAGGGCGAGCGTCGGAGGTACTCCTCGATGTCGCGAGGGCGTTCGTCGTACCTTGGGCGCGGGTCGTTCGGGTGGAACCCGCGCAGCCCCAGTTGTCGGTAGGGGCATCGACGGTAAATGTGGCCGGCTTCACCACAGTGATAACACAGTGGGCGTCGATCGGCCGTCCTCCACACGTCGGTCTTCCGTGGCGCTGCTTGTTCTGGTTGGGCGTGCGCCCGATCTTCCTGGCGTCGGGAAAACTGCGGCGCTGGAGGTTCACGTCGGGCTGGCGCCCTATACGGGTAAGCAGGGGGCGGCGGTCGTCGGGTAGCTGCGGCGTAGGTCAGCGTCGGTTCTTCGGGTGCGGCCACGGTGACAGGGGCATCTGGTAGGAACGCTCGCTGAACCTCGTCCCGGACGACCTCGGCAATGGAGATTGAGGCCGGGCGTTCAGCAGTCGGCAGAAGTTTCTTGAGCTCCTCCCGGACGATGTCGCGGATGATGTCGCGAAGGCCGGGGATGCTAGGGCTGACGTCGTAGCCCGATTCAAAAGCAGCAGCGACGCTCGAGTGCCGATGGTAGTGGCTGGCTCTTGCGAGGAGGGCACGTTCTATGTTCGTGGCCTCCGTGACGAAGTCTTCGACGGTAGATGGGGGGTTGCGAACAAGACCGCCGAAGATGTCACTCCTCACTCCTCTCATCAGGACGCGCAGCTTCTTCTCCTCGGTCGACTGTGGGTCGGCGCGGTTGCTCAGGCGGAGGACGTCTTCAACGAAGCTGGTGACCGTTTCGTTGGGCCCTTGAGTTCGTATTTGCAGAAGGTCTTCCGCTCGCTGTCGTCGTGTCTGGTTCGTGAATGTCTCCTTCAGGCCGGCGATACAGGTGTCCCACGACGTAAGCGACGCCTCGTGGTTCTCGAACCACTGCCTCGCGGTACCCTCCAAGGAGAAGTAGAGGTTTTGGAGGCGCTGCTCAGTGGTCCATCCATTATGGCGTGCTACACGTTCGTAGTGCAGCAGCCAGTCCTCCACGTCTTCGTGGGTCTCGCCATGGAAGGTCGTCGGGGTTCGCTGCGCCCAGGAAACACTCGTCATCATCGTCGTCGCTGCTGCCGGAAGGTGTTTCGACGGGAGCTCTGGACAGGCAGTCGGCGTCGCTGTGCTTGCGGCCTGACTTGTAGACCACGGTCATGTTGAACTCCTGTAGTCGGAGACTCCATCGAGCGAGGCGTCCTGACGGGTCCTTGAGGTTCGCAAGCCAGCAGAGCGAGTGATGGTCGGTGACTACACGGAATGGGTTCCCGTACAAGTACGGGCGAAACTTCGTGATTGCCCAGACGACCGCAAGGCATTCTTTCTCAGTCGTGGAGTAATTTTTCTCCGCCTTGGACAGTGTCCGACTCGCGTAGGCGATGACTCGCTCGGTGCCTTCTTGCACTTGAACCAGTACCGCGCCAAGTCCAGCGTTACTTGCGTCCGTGTGAATTTCGGAACTTTCGCAAGAGAACAGAGCGTCGCGAGCGTCGAGATCGGCGTGACAGCAAAGTCGAACGCTGGGGCGAAAACTGACTTGGCTTGCCAGGCGGAGCCCCTTTTGTACACGCGTGTGCTTCCGGAACATTCGGCGTAGAAGGTTCGGGTCGTAGAACATTCTAACCTCGAATTAGCAAGGCGGCTCTCGAATTTACTAGAACATCACATTTCAGCGTCAACAAAATGTGTAGGCACGGCCAGGAATCAAACCCTGGCCTTTCGCGTGGGAGTCAGGCGCGATAACCCTTAGGCCACGCGCGCGCTGCCTACTTGGCCAGCTGCGCGCGCGGCAATATTTGGGGCATGCACTTCGAGCCAACGTTCTTAGGTCTACCAGGTGACAAGCTCCACGGAAGAGACTCACCCGAAAGCGGTCCTTATTTTGCCCGCCATTCTTGTCCAGCTCGCTTGCACCTTTGCACTCAATTTCATTATAATCAAAACCTTAAAATGCCAGCCTTTCACCCTTGTTGGTGTTAGACTGGTGGCAGCTGATAAAACCTATTTGCTCTACTGACGTCTGACCGCTATAGTTAGCTCAGTTGGCAGAGCGCTCCACTCGAAATGGAGAGGTCCCGGGTTCGACACCCGGACCACGCGTATTTTTTCGGTCGCGCACCAGTCACGTAGCTGTGTTTGGATATTTGTGTTTGCCCTTTGTCCCCCTTGTTCCCCTTCTCCGGGGATTATTTTCGCCACGCTACCAAGTATTCGCGACTCCAGCAAAACGGACGGCACGTGGCGGGAAAACAGTGAACTGGCCGGAACAGGTCCTTCCGCGATTTGTGCTCTTCACTTGTGGCCTCCGTCATCACATGTTGTCGGTGCTTTGCGCGATAGTGCAGTTGTCCCCGGTGACTCTAGTATCAGCTTGTCACCTCCAGGTTGCTCTGAACGCCACCTATACGTAACCGCGCGAACCAGACATTCCGCGTTTATCAACGTTCGTCAGAACCGTGGAATGACAGTAGGCAGAGGCTTTCATATAGCTTCCTCGGAGAGTGTCAAGCCTCTGGGAAGCTCGCTTACGTTAACGCATCGCCGCAGGTTCGAAACGTGGAGAATAAAAATCGGGAAAACAACATTTTGAGTCCAACGCTTGCTTGTTGATGCCCCAACATTGTGCGTTGGGCTGGCACATGGCTCGGCACGGGCTGTTTTAGACCGCCATATTTTCCGACAGTGGCGTGACGCTGGAGTCGCGACGAATGGTGATCCTGGCGCCATTAGCGTCACCGCTCCCACGGAAAACGGAAAGGGATCGTTTCCGACCGCCCTTCATTTCGCGCGAACTTTATGTTCACCAAAGTCCCAATCGAAGCACTCTCCACCGCAAGCAATCTGCACCCAACGTTCCACCGGTTCCGTCGCTTCTGTCCATATAAGCTAAACTAATAGCGCACAATAAAAAATAAAAAAGTGTCGTAAAAGAATTTTTAAGTCAGGGTAACACTGTTTATTTACGTGGTGAGAAGCCCGAAAGGGGCGCTTCTGTTTTCCTCATTATGGGTGTTGCTACCGACGCGGTTATGTTTTAATTTTCATAGTGCATAGAAGTAGTTGAAGTATCCTCACTTTGGGTTGTGAAAAAATTCCACCAGGCGGTGATACCCAAACTTCTCGCCGCGAATACATCATGCAAAAGAAAGTCTGAAACAAGAGTCACTCGAATATCCTTGGTTCGAATGCCGCCTGCCCAGGTTTTCTCCTTGAATTAGCTGCCATGCGGTATTTGAAGCACGTCTCTCGCGTTGACTCGCGTTCGAATCTGTATGCAGGCTGTCTTTTGCACCCTAAAAAAAAACTTTTTAAGCCCCCCCCCCCCCCCCCCCTTTAAAGGGTTCTTCGTGAAAAATCCTGAAGATGTTTTTTTAAACTGCTTTCTTTGATGCTAAAGAGATCTTCATCCCCCCGTTGCCTTTCTAGTGCGCCAGGGGGCGACAGTGCGTGAGGCGAAATCGTTCTTCGCGAGCTGAAAGAGTTTTGGGGGCGTCAAAAAACCTTTCAAAAACGCTTTTTTTTTCTTCTTTTTTGGCTTGCGCCACTTAGAGGACGCGCCACAAAAAGGCGTCAGGCGTTCTAGGAAGCTTGTCAACTCACTTGTCAACTCATGACGTTGCTTCGAGCATGCGTTGCATACGAGTGCCGCGTGAGTGTTCGGCGCATCCTTCGATCCAAATGTGTTCGACACAAGTGTTGTGTCAGCGCTCGGCGTGCACTCGGATCCGATCTCACGCCTTTGCGCGCGAAGCGACGCCCATGGATGGACGGACGGATGGATGTTAATGGCTATACCCTTCGTAACGGGCGGTAGCTTGCGCCATCTAGCTTAAGTCTAAAAAGATAAACATATGATTCCTCCCGCCATTCTGGCGGGCGCCAGTGTTGCTTGCTGGACTTCTCAAAGGACTTCATTGTTTTTTGAGAAGTAGTAGTTTTAACAGTAGAAAAAAAAAAACGCTCGATGTCGGTTGATGGGAAGATTGGCAGCGGTTTTAGGAGCGAAGGCGGGTGTGCTTTGTCGATCGCTTGGGCGAGGGAATTGCGTGCACCATCTCGTTGTTTCAAAGCAAGCACGTCTGGCAACGGGGATAGCGTAGGGTGACCAGACGTCCCGTTTTGGCCGGAGCAGTCCCGTTTTAGTGGTGCATCTTTGCTGTCCCGCTTTTTTTTTTTTTTTTCTCAATGGAGCATCACGTCCTCTTTCAGGGGTAACGTGCATGCATAGTTGCGATATGAGTGCTAAGCGAATGGAAGAATTTTCGAAGAATACATAAAACATTTTATAAGAATAAACATACTATGCTAATAAATAAACATACTATGCTAAGTAAATAAACATACTTCTCTAAAGTAAATTTCGAGATCTTTCTTTGGGTCCATCTCTCAATACGTTCTGTTCGCGAAGACGTTTGTTTGGGGCACTTTTCTATATGTGGCATGCTTCGGTTTTGTTTAAAACGAAAGAAAGGTGCTTGTGTACTCAACTAAACGAATGACTTCTTGGAGATATGCATTTGTATAGTGGATTGAATAGCAGCATACCTTGTTTTTTTTCTTTCGGCCGCGCTCCCCCCTCCGTTTCCCCCCCCCCCCCCCCTACCCCGCCCTTTGATGTCCCGTTCTCTACGCTGTAGATAATGATCACCCTGGGATAGCAGGCAGTGGCGTGACATCATAAACATGCCGTTGCATGCGCTGATCGCAGTGGTGCGGACGTTAGCCTGTGGTCTTATTTGAGAATGCCTTACACGCGCACTAGCTCCTGTACGTTTGTCGGCGTGCGTATGGGCGCAATATGGTGTCAGGAACGTGGTTACATGTACAGTTCGGGACACGGTTAACGCGAACCCGCCGAACCCGCCATTGGGGATCCTGATTTGGATCCCAGTAACAGTCACTTACCACCTAGACTATGAACGTCGTACCGGCGTGAGGTTGTGATATTGCACTATACTGCGTTTTGTTTGTACTGCGTACAAACAAAAACACAGGAAAGCAGACGTTTTGCACTGGCTAAATATCCCATCTACAGCTTGAGCCAGTTTTGTCGTACTATGGTTGAACGACCCCGCGCTTTTAAAACATCTGGTGTCTTGTTTTCTTTTGATTTTTTGCTCAGAGGAGATATCCACCTGCTAAAATTGTGTGCCCGAAGTTTACTATACGGGTAGGATTAGCACACTTCCAGAACACTAATAGTCTCAACAACTTGTTCTTCAAGTTTAAAAGAAAGCAGGGAAAACTGATATTTGTTGTTCGCGCTAACGGTATTGGGCTCTCTTCGCCTGTCTGTACGCGTGTGTGCATGATGACCTTGCATTCATTACGTATGAATTCTTTTGCAATTCTTTTTTTTTTTTTTGCCTACTTTGAATTTTTATTACAACTGCGTTCATGGCGTGTCATGAAGTGACAGGTCAAGAATAAGACAGGCGTTCTCGTATATAACCCAGGGAATCCAATCATCCGAGTACCCCCAACCTTAACATGGACAAGAACGCCAAAAAACGAAAACAAAAATTGGCCTCCCGTTGTCAATCTCCGAAGCACACGACGACGAAGGTGTATCGGCCCACTTCGTCGCGTCAAAGGTGCCACGAAGCGCCGTCGAAGGCGCGCATACCTTCTCGTCAAGTTGCCGTCTGCTTTCAACAAGTATATTATAGACAGAGGCACGCTGGCGCGGCAATGGCGCCGATCCCCACCGCTGAAACGTGTTTCTCAGAAAACAAAACTGTCATCGCATGCCCGCGCACGTTTTCGTCAAAACAGCTCGCCAACGGCTTGACCAAATCTATATAGTCCGCTTCGCTCGACGAAGGCCAAGACCTTTGCAAAAATCACCTTCTGCGCGCTGCCATCCTTGTATGATGGGCTGTGAAACGCCTTAAGTAGCATGCACTGTTGCTGTGCTGTGCGGTATGTCAGACGCCGCGGATGCGTCCACAGCTCAGTGACTCAGCATTTTTCGCCCGGATGATAAGCGATGGAAAGGTCTATACGATCATATACCATAGCCTCCTATAGACGTTTTCTGTTTCCTGTCGTTCTCAGTCACGTGGGTTCCGTATCTGGTATGCGGGACGAAAAAATAATAAACTATTTCAGCCTGGAATATGCGAGAAAATATAGGTGAGGCAAAACAAGAATCTGTGACAATCACGCATTTTTCGTAAACACCTTCCAGCGGCGTGGGGAGATCAAAACGATGTTCTACCGCATACCAGAAGTGACGATATTCAAGATGGCTGCGCCCTTATGAAAAAGGTGTATATACCGCCAAAGCTTGGCAGACCGCCACGAGAAGCGGCCGCCTAAATGGAAAAGGTGAAGCGGCAGACAACGGATGAGAGGAGAGTCACGTGACTGGCGCCCCCTGCGGCAAGATGCCGAAACACACTTCTTCCGAGCGAACAAGTGTGTTTCGGGTCCTCGCCGCTGCAAAAGCTCTGCACTGACGTCCAGGTTCCCCCAGGTTCCCCTAGAAATGGCTCTTTGATGCTCTGTGCTACCAGATCCTCGCGCTCCAAATCTTCAACCGGGTACTCCATGGCTCCGTCGTCGAACTGCAAGGCTTTGCGAGTTTAGAGGAGGCTATGGATATACGATGGAACCAATCAATCGGTGCCAAAAGTGCACCGTCACGGTAGTCGTCTCCTTTGTGCCTCTGCTATATCGCCGACTAAGCCAACGTCACGCATAGCGAAATTGCGGTGATTCTGCGCTTTTTTTCTACGCGTGATTGGTCAAGCCGGTGGCGCTTACGCGTGGGTGTGACGTTTCCCCGCCAAATTTAGCGGGAAAACTGAATTTGCGTATAGGTCACGTGACGTGAAGTCGTGTGCCGTAATTTTCTCCGCTAAATTTCGAGGAGCAGCTGAATTGGTGCTGAGGTCACAGGACGTCAATCTTGCCGCTAAATCTAGCGGGGAAGTTGAGTTTGTGTATACTTCACGTGTCACGAAGTCAGGGGACGTCATTTTCCACGCTAAATATAGCGCGGTAACTGCATTTGTGTCGAGTTCACGGGACGTCAATTTTCCCGCTAAATTTAGCGGGGAAACTGTGACGTCGTGTGACGTCACAGGCCACGACTTCACGAAATGCAGCTTCATGAAATCCGGACCAACTAACCAAAAAAACGTTTCACGTTAACTTTTTTTTTTTTTTGTTTCAGTAGCAACAAAAAAAAATTTTAGAATACAAGCGCGTCGGTACCCATGTACGCTTGTCTTCTATTCTGTCTACCGCGCGCCGCGGAAGCAATCCGAAGGGAGTGCCCGCATTTGTACCTTCTCCCTGAGAGTCGACGGGCCGTCGCCGTGTAGCCGACGTTGAGTATTATGCCCGGCGAGGCCACGACATTTTCCTCATTCTTTCGAACCCACCTTCGTTCTTGCTTACACACGGCCAGACATACAAACAACTACGAAGAAGAAGAAAAAGAGAGGCAGAAAACTTCTGCTGCCACTACCTTCGGCTTCTTCTGTCAGCTTGAGTTGACGGGAATGCGGAAGACTTTTTTTTTTTTTTGTTTCGCGTTCAGTAGTATAATGCCTCTTCTTCCCCTTCGCAGGTTCCTTCTCCTTGTCTCTCTGTTGTTGCTGTGTTTGTCGGCTGTTTTTGTTGGTATGTATATGCGTTTGGGCTGAAGCAGACGCGGTAGCTATAGCTTTTGGGGCAGCGGGGTTGAAATGTGGGGTGAGGTACCTTGGGCGGATAGATGTATGCACTGATAGATAGGTGAACGAAGGAATGGGTGGATGGATGGATGGATGGGCGAGTGAATAGGCGCGCGAAAGTGGGTGGATGGAGAAAGATTTCATAGACCGGATTGAAGGACCGAATAGATGGATGGATGGATAAAAAGACGATATATGAGTGTACGGATATATACATGTCGACAGGCGTATAAATAGATAGATTTGATAGACTCGCGGAGAAATAATTGAAGGACTATGTTTTGGTGTGGGCGGGATGATAAAAGGTGGGAGCGTAGTAGTGGCGACGTGCGCGAGCAAACACGATTAGACAGACATTAAAAGCGACTAATTGTGCTTTCATCGACGGAAATGGGAGTAATGTGGTACTGTCAATGTTGACTGTGTTGAACTAAGTAGGGTGCAACTTCAAGGTTCTACTTCTTTTTCTCCTTAAACATACATTACCAAACTTGTTGTTTGTAAGGAATGATAAGTCGTCGGATAACTTTTCGTGACGTCACGGCGATGCGATTTCAGTCCTGACATCGCGTAGGGGAACCACGAGAGGGCGCCGCCGAAACACCTCGGCGCTAATACATAACGAGATAAGTCGAGAAATACATTTTGAAATTTCCTCCATCCGAGGAAGTAGCGATAGAAACTGTATTACCAAACGGATACGAAGAAAACAAAATTAACAGCTCGAATACAATGCAATTAGCTACGTCAATGCAATGCCCCAAAAACACGTGGGGAAAACCCAAAACGAGTGAAGTAGCTATTACGGTCTCGAATAAGAATACTACTGGACAAAGTTTAAGACGAAGGGAAAAGGTCGTACTTCTAAACATTTGGTTCGAACGGGTTGGAGCTCTTTTAAATATGTATCTATCTATACCTTTATGCGCGGTGTGTTAAGATATATTCGTTAGCTATACGTTGGTTTATCAAGACTCATACGTTTCAAACGCAAAAAGCGTCGCTTATTCTCCCGACAACCAAATCATTCCATACCTACTTCACGTAAACTATGAATAATGCGCCAAACTTTTCTTTTTCCTATAATGTCACGACGAGCATAATTGACTTTATCCGTGGTTTGTGTGCGAATCAGAGCGTAACAATTTCTGGGTCACTTTACGTGGAGGCACCGATTTCTAAGCGTTCTTCGTTTGTTGCCATCTCTACATATGCATGTAGAGTGGACGGGTTAAGTCTCGTTCACAACAGTTGCGTTCGAGTGCGACTGTAACCACTTGCGCCTTGTTAAGACTGCTTGCGTCGAGCTGTTCCTACTGGCGACCCTTGACGACGCAACGCAGCGTAGCGCGGTCGATGCAGATGTGTGAACCAGCCTTTAGTCGACAAAATGACAAACAAAAATATAAAAAAGAAGGCTCGTTCGTTGACTCTTCTGCATTGTTTTGTTGTGTTTTCTATTTTGTTAGTGCGCCTATTTTCTTCTTTCGTTTTCTTTTTTTATTTTTTTTTTTGCTACCAAATAGAAGTTTTATTTCTGTTTTTGTGGAACAACAAAAACGAAGTTATTTTGATGGACAGGAACGAAACCTTGATGCCCCGAATATTACGCCTTTGAGTTACTGTCTCCGCTTGTTATGTATATATGTGATTGTTTGCTCGTCTTATTTTTTTTTTTCTTTTGCGCGTTTTGGCGGTAGAAGAGCTTTCTGGCGCACCGCATTATATGGAGCAGTTTGCCCAGCGATCAGCGTTTCGTCATGCTCCCAGAGATGTGTTTGCGCCTTTGCAGCTTCCAGCAGTATACGTTTGATGGCGCCGGAAGTTCGCGTGACTTGTGACCCATCTTTTGTTTCTCTCTCCACGATAGTCTCAGCAACCGTCCTCCGCCCGGTTCCGGTCACTTGTACTAATAACAACCCCAAAAAAGACATATATATAAGAAAGAGAAAGAGCAAAAGAAAAGGAGGACACTGCAGTCACTCATAGCCTAGGAAACGCAGGGTGGAGCCAGTTTTACTCATATCGTTATCGCTCAGCAGCCAATTAAATTGCGGCATTCGTCTTAAAGACTCCGCCTCCAAAGGTAACATAAAGTACCCCTTAAAAAAAAAAAAAAAAAAAAAAATAGGGGGCACCCGGGTTTGAACCGGGGACCTCTCGATCTGCAGTCGAATGCTCTACCACTGAGCTATACCCCCGTGGACGACATGCCTGAGTCGTCTTATCGCAACTTCTCGAGCGCGTCGGCGGGCGTCGTGCCAACAACGGGATTTCTCGCGTTCGGTAATCATTGAGGGCGCACAAAAGCGCCGCGTGTATCGCATCGCAGTAGCTGACGCGAGCGCTTATTTTACGCGACTGCTTATATCACGTTTCGCGACAACCTTTCTTGCCGTCAAAGCTCCGGCACCTTCCTGTTTTTGTCTCTTTTTTTCGCGCTGAATTTATGGGGTTATTATTTTTAATTACCGCATTTTCCGGGCAATATTCCGCCGAGTGTAGATGTTTAAAAGTTGAAATTTTAAGCTTTGAGGACTATCTATCTACGCGCGCGGACTATACCGGAATTTTGATTTTCAAGGTCGTTCACTATAACGAGACATGACGAATGTTCTGCATGAATGAGTATGTCAATGATGCCTTATGTAAAACACGAGCTTGTTAGTGAGCTAAGAAAGCAGACACTTGTAAAGATGCGCCGTCTATGAAAAGATTTTCGCGTCGACTAAGCACCAGGTGCGGACTATGTGCACGGCGTGCGGACTATGCACTGGGTGCGGATTATTTTTATAAGTTAAAACTTCTTTTTTTTTGGGGGCCTAAATATTATTTTGCGAATTATAGCCTGGAAAATGCGGTGTTTTAGTAAAAACACCTCAAAACATAGGGACGAAAAAGAGGACGACGCAACAAGAGTGTTGCGTTGACCCCTTTTTTGTCCCTAAGTCGTGACCCTTGTCGGCACGAGAGGTTTAATTTTGGATGTTTCTAATACGCATACGTCGCGACCTGCTAAATTTAGCGGGAATCGCAGTGTCGTGTCGTCGTGACGCCACGGTGTCACGTGACGGCACGTCACGTGTCGTCACAGTTTTCCCGCTACATTTAGCGAAGAAATTTATCCGCTAAAGATTGGCGGGAAAATGTATTCGCCAAATGTTTTAAAAAGATTTCCCGCTGACTTTTTTTTATTATTTTTCTTGTAAGCAAAAATCTAGTATAAGACACCAGAATTCTGTTCCGGTAATGTACGCTCTTAAAAATGTATTTGTTAATCCCCCATAACGTAAACGTAATAATAAAAAAAACTTTCCGTTTCGAAGTTGTCTTCCGTTCGGAATATTATGTACCTCAAAAAGTGTAAGGCTGCGAGTGAGCTATTTCAGAAATAACTCGGTAAAAAAAGTACTAGTGAGTAAGGTTACCCAGAGGACAAGAGAAACGTATAGACGTGTCAATACACGAAGCGTCTCAACCTACAGATATGCGGCGCTAGGCGATTACGAAAGCAAACGTTTCATAGCCGGCTGTCCTCCGCAACCATTTTCATTCTCCCTGTTGTTGTCGTTCGCGCTTTCGGAGTTTCCGTTCGTGCGTGAATAAAAACAACTGAAAAAAAGAAAGAACTTGTTGGCGACAATTCGTTTGTCTTGCGACTCGTCCAGATGTTAACCGCTTACATAACCACCCCCCAGTAGTGTGACAAGCATCGTTTTGTCCGGCTACACAAACGAAAACGCACATTGTCGTTGACCGGACTTATCGTTCGTGGTGTCCTCGTTCACGAGCACATCTGTGCCCTCGCGTGTGTACGGCTTGACACTGGAGCTTATAAAATGTTGTTCACAAACTCGATCGGACGTGTCCGCGAATGTCCGCAAACAACGTTTTATCTTTCGTTTACCGAGTGAGAGCCAACACCAACACCCACGCATGTTTGTATGCCTGTGTGACAAAACACTCAGACGTGCACAATGTTACCCACAAGCTCTATTTGACGTGTCCTATAACAATGTTTGTCGTCCGTTCGCCAATTGAGGCCAGGCTCTTACACAAACACCCCGAGCATATTGGTTTGTTTGCGTGGCTCGACACTCAAACAGTGAAAGGGTTACCAACAAACTCTATCTGACGTGTCCACTGACAGTTCTTAAAAGCGAAAGAATAAAAAAATTAAAGACGTACAAGGACGACCACACTCTTTCAAATAGCAACCAAGTTTAATTCTGGTGACAAAAATGCACGCTCTACTCGAAATATTTACGCAGATAAGGGGAGAGGAAAGTGTTCATTATAACGACGCGCTCGAATTAACTAGTCCTCTGACAATGTTCGTCGTTCGTTCGCCAAGTGAGACCAGGCTCCAGAACGAACACTGCGCACGTATACCCTTACACGATTCGCGAGCGCGCTTTACACAATATTCCGCATTATACGCCGTTACGTAATAACTAAGGCGTCGTCGCGAGGCGACGCGGCTTTGTACGTTCTATTGTTCGTTGGCCCGTTTGTTGGCGTTGCATAATCTGACGGTCTACAACACACCGCGGTCATCCCTAAACTGACAGTGCTGTGGAAGCTACGCACTCGCGGGACCAATCAACAGCCTCCTTTTCATCACGTGACCCCATGACGTCACGAAAGGTAGACACGTAAGGCCGGTTTGACGAGCGCGTAGCTTTCACGCCACAACTTGTACAGTACTCATTACAAGTAATAAAATTACTCGTAATAGATTACTTTTGGGGTAATTTTGTAATCATTTGAATACGTTTATTAGAAAGTGATCGCGAGAGTAATTTCTTTCTCCTCTCCTTTCTAATGGCGCCTTTTGTTTTTACAAGTTTCCTACCAAGGAGTCATCAAACCGAGCCCTCGACTGAAGGATAGTCGATCAAAATTGGTGGATTAAAAGTATAAGTAGTTTCTAGTTCGGTTATTCTAATCCAGTAATAGCACGAAAATCCCGTTTTCAAACGAGGAGGAAACGAAAATTGACGCTTTCAAAATCTGATGTAATTTGAAAAGTAACGGTTGCTTTTTTCAAGTAACGTCCAATTACTTTTCTTATGAAGTCACTTTTTAACCGAGAGCAATTGTAATTGTAATCGATGACTTTTCTTTATTTCTTTTATTTTCAAGTAACGTGCACAAAAACAGCGTTAAAAAGAAAGGCGCCGATGAGTTAACTTTTTGACATAACACGAAAAAAAAGGGGGGGGGGGGGGAGCATTCACGGCGAACAATAGGATTCCAGCGAATGATGAAGCTAATATGACAAGATTCGAAAATTGCAATGTCTGCGGAGACACATCGCAATGTTCACAGACACGTCGCGCAGGGACATGCCCAATGTCCCTGAGCACGTCGCGTTGTTTTTTGTCTAATAAAATTCTGAGGTTCAGCATTTGCAGGGACCCTTCTGTTGTTGGCCGTGATTGACCGTGTCGATGTTCTACGGGCAAGTGAACTCGCAGACCTTATTTTAAAGCAAAGTGAAAAAAATAATGTATATATTAAATAAATTAGATTTATTTTGGTGTAAATCAGGTTTATTTGATTTAAATCGAATTAATTTGATTTGAATTGAATTGATTAAAGACCGACGACCAGTTAGCGCTTTCCACCTTTTCCCCGCTTCCTCCTCTCCCCCCTTCTACCCTGTCCACCGTTGCCTGTTTTCTCCTCTCCCATGGTGAGGAGGATATTCTGCCTTGCAGAATCTCGAGTCTGGTCGTCGGCCTTTAACTGGAAAATAGTGAGTATTCACCCCTAGGTGCATTTCTCAAATTGACGAATCGATTAATCAATTAGTCCCATGACTCGGTAGAAAGTACCGTCTAATTAACTTTATTGGTGTAATATCCGCCATACGAAAACAAA
Organism: Ixodes persulcatus; assembly: GCA_013358835.2. Classification (NCBI taxonomy): domain Eukaryota; kingdom Metazoa; phylum Arthropoda; class Arachnida; order Ixodida; family Ixodidae; genus Ixodes; species Ixodes persulcatus. Next base: position 135,825 of record JABSTQ010009657.1, on the reverse strand, counting down.
AACAGCTTGATTTTTTTAGTTATATAAAAAGCTTTATTTAATATTTAATTCGCGTTCTGACTCAATTGCAAAAAAAAAAAAACTTTTTTTTTCGTTTTGCTTTTGTTGCAACGGGACGTTACATAGCTGGAGAACGAAGTGGAAGGTAGAAATCAAGTTTAACACTCTGATTTGCTACCTGTTTTTACAACTCGTATTCAGCCTTATATAATTCTTTCTTGATTAATATTTCTTTAATTTAAGAGAAAAAAGAAACAAACAATGCACGTAGAAGGTGTATGAACAAACGAAGAAAACAAATATTTTCGGGATTATTTTCACGGGAAAGGTTTGATCTATATCATCGTAGTAAAACTGGTCTGATTTAAACCATACTGTTTTTCCCCCTTTCACCTTGTTTTAGAGGGTTCCTTTCTCCCCAATCGAAGTCGAAGTAATGCCAGCCCACCAATCCAGCGCTTCCTCGAGCGTCACGGGTCCTCTGTTCGCTTGAGCGCGAATCTTCGCGGAAGTCATCACATGACTGGATCGGCACGCGTTATTTGTTGCAGATAACCCTCAGTCGGATGAATGGATGCGTGGATGGATGGATGGATGGATGTATGGATGGATGAATAGATGGATTAAAACGTTTATTGAAAAACAAATCCAAAAGAGCTCCGATGACCGAAGTCATCGCACCGCGGTGACCTTGTGGATTGAAATGGTCTTTTGGGGGCATTAGGGACGGGGGTTTAAAAGCAGGATGTCTGGCCGCCTGTAGAGCAGCGATCTGAGCACCCGAGTCTTTCGTTTGGAATCACCCGCCGAGTGCGCCCAGTCCCGGAGATCGCTCGGCCGGTCGGTTTGTCTCATCTTGCTAAAGATGAGGAGCCTGTAAGTTTTTAGACCTTCGCAGTCCCAGGGTATGTGGTGTAAACTACACAAGTCCTCCCCCCTGAAAAGTTTGCACCGGGAGTCTGGTGGTATACTGCGTAGGGGTGTTCTTTCTTGAGAGAATAAAGGTTCTCATTCCTATTGGAACCTGGGAGTCACCACTCCGCCGGTGCGAATACGCCGTAGCAGGCCACCATTTCTGTTCTTCGATATGTGTCCTTCGGGATAGGGTGTTCCTCTGGGGACCAGGATCTTCCTGGGAAACGCTTCGTTGTTCGTTGGTCTAGTCGGAGTTCTTCAACGGGGTCGTACGCATCTTGGTCCTCATGAGGATTGTCGTTGCAATCGTTCGGTTGTAAGCGTGACGGGCTGACGTCCAAAGGCCGGGGCTGCAGGGACCGGTGAGTGAGGTTTCTCATCGCCTGATGCGTGGCTTCGTGTGCAAGCTCGGTGCCGGGAATTCCCTCGTGTCCGGGGATCCACCCGACACTGATCTTGGCCCCCTTGTTCCGGTACAGTTGGTTTGCGGAGTCAAAAATTGCTTTTATGTTGGGACTCGCCGAGTACTTATGTTGTTTAAGTTCTCTAACCACTTCTTTTGAGTCAGTGTAGAGAACTAGCTGCTAGGTGAGATGTAGACCCTTCAATGGCTTGCAGGACGGCCTTGCATTCTGCATATTCTGGTGTGTGGCCCTCAATTGGAGAGCGTAGGAAGTTGTTTTCTCTATATTTTGCTTTGAAATTATGGTAAGCGGGAAGCGGAGAGGGAAGCTCTCGGACCCTTGTTCCATCAGCTTTGCATAACGAGCTGGACAAACGCGAGTCAAACTGGGTCGGGGGAAAAAAAAAAAAAGGTTGCGTGGTTTTCCGCATTGCGTGTTGTTTCATAATTAAAAGTGAACGTGTCCGCCGGTCGACAGTTTCACAATGAACCGGCCCGCTGTGTCGAGCGAGTGTTTCTTTTCTTTCTTTCTGTGCGTTCATGTGCGTGTGTGCGTGCATGTATGTATGTATGCGTATACGTCTGCGTGTGTGTGCGTGTGTTTTGTAATTCTGGGAAACATGTCGCAGCCAACTCTTCGAGTGCACGGGGGGATTTCAAGAGCGCGCCCTATATGTCTGTGCCCAAAGTTTGTGTGACGGACGTTACGTTGGCGAGAAATGTCTGGTCGCGATGTCCCTTTGTTCTGCGCGCTCAACGTTCAGGGAAAACAAAAAACCGCGGAGTTTTCCCGTACATGAAGCGTCGCATGGTGTTGCATTAGGCCAGTGTCGCGCTCCTCACCCGCCATTCAAAAGACACGCTCTGCGAACATGGTGACAAAATTACCTCCGGACGCGCCTCCTGCACGTTTTTTTATGACAAACGGAACAGGACAGTCATACAAAGAAGAAACACGCCTGAGACAATAGAGAGTTTAAGAGACCGTTTTTGCACATGGTGGGCCCTCCGGTACGCACTGCGCATGTGGTAGCGCATGCGCACTGCGTACCGGAGGCCCCATCGTACCGTATCGGACGTGCAAAAACGGTTTCCTAAAACTCCCTAGTGTCTGCAGACTGTCGTTTTGTGCGGTGTATTAGCGGTGGGACCACGTCTTTACACTGTCAGCGACTGTAAGGACTTTAAAAGCCTGGTCCGGTTCCGGCGCGCGTCGTCTGCGCAACTATCTGCGCTTTCTCTTAGTCGACACTGTCGCTTTTCCGCGTATAGTCTTTTGATTGACCTTCTGACGCGAGATAATCACGGCTTTTGTGGACGACCTCGTCAGAAAATGCATTTCCGGGACTCGCCGCGTTGTCGACTTTTTTTTGACGCATGATTGATTTCGAGAGTTTCATTAACGGAACTGTTGGTTGACCTTTTCCCGAAAACGCGTATATTATTATTATTTTTTTTTTCAAAGGTCATCTCACGGTGACGGCTTTCAATTGTTGTTGTTGTTGTTTTCGTTTTTTTCCTCCTCCGTCCTTCGATGTGACAGGAATTTTTTGAAGCGTGTCATTACATAGTACGTTTCCTGGCCGTTTTTTTTTTCTTATTTTTTTATTTTTCTAGGGTCACCGTTTTTTTATAACAATGATTTTTGTTGTTGTTGTTGCGACACCCGGCTTTTGATGCCGATTGACAAATGGCAGGCTTGAGTTAAGTTGACATCTCGACACATGACAACGTCTTTGTAAAACGCATCCAGCTGTTGTTGTTTTGTTTTGTTTTTTTTTGTTTTTTTTGTTACAGGGAAACGAGAATATTGTGTCACTTGCATAATGCGATTCCGAAATGTCGTACGAAATGCCTGTCTTTCTGTAGTCAAGCAATAAAAAGAAAATTCCAAGAAAAACGGGGAATAAATATTGATATGCGAACTTTATTTGACGAGTGTCTAAAGCGACCTTTTAGTTTAAAGAGAGAGCAAGTAGACAGGCGAGCCGGATGAGGTTACACATTTTTGTAGAAAAAAAACGAAGATGACGAACGAAGGGGACAGACACGAAATGTACGTGTTTGTTTCAGGGGTTTCCCCAGGAATTGAAATTAGGAGGGGGGGGGGGTCTTAATTTTTAGGGGGTGGGGGTTAGGGGGGGGGGCATTGAGAATAGAGGAGTCGTTGCGAATTAAGGGGGTGCCTTTAGAAAAACATGGGGGGTGTACACCCCCCCCCCCCCCCCCCCCCCCTAGGTGGTGTGTAGGGAGATCACTGGTTTGTCCCCTTCTTCGTCCGTTGTCTCCGGGGGTGGTGGTGGTGGTGGTGTTTGCCTGACGTGAGATTCTTTTCACTGGCTGTGGAAAGGTTTCACGGGCTTGGGCTAATGCAATTTTGATGAGAATGAATGTAGGGGAAAGGTAGGGGAACAGATGGCGATGAGAAATATAGAATGATGAAAGACAGGTTAACAACTTAAAGTAAAATAAAGAGTCTGCCAAATATCAATCAAAAGTGAGAAAATTGGCACATCTAGAACGCGTGTATCACAAAGTGTTTACAAAGTCCCGCAGGAAAATTCACGAGAAAACTAGCACTGGCACAAGATTAGGACTAAAGAATCGGGCGGAAGATGATCGCTTCCACGTATATCCGGATTACACAACCAGTACACGCGTCTAGATCTGGGGAAGCGACAGTAAGGTCCAGCACGCTAGGTACTCCGCGATGACCAAAAAATGTGGGAGAGCCGTCATTCAGAAAAAATCAAATCTGTTGATTCAATCTCATCTGCGAGAGACGTACCCCGATGCGTCGTGCGTATAAGTTCCCCACAGAGGATGGTGTGCGTTAAAATCTCCGCATATAAGGAGACGACCAGGAAATTGAAGACGTAGGCTACGAATGCACTTCGCATCAAAGCGACCAGAAGGACATATATCAGACACAATGGCCATCTTAAAGGAGCGAAATATGACAGCGCATGCTGCAAATTCAGCTGTTTCTGTACACAGATGAAACATCCTCTGCAGCTTGCTGCGCACCAGAGTGAACAAAGAGTGATGCCCGTCACGAGATGCTAGGCGCGGCGGCCGCGCTGGAATAATGAACATACGGCTAAACTCGAGACCATGTCTGAGGCGGCATTCCAAAATTTCAAATATGGGTACCGGTTGAAATGGAAGATGATACTGCAACTCTGCTAATTTAGAAGTGATGCTGCGGGCATTCCATCGTAAACTAGATGGGCAGAGAGTCATAAAAATAAAACTGATTATAGGAGAAGCTTTCATGGCAGAAAACTTTCGACCAGAGGCTCTATGAGTGCGATGAAATGCAGGAGCTGGTTTGCCCATGGATACTGTAGAAGCGGGAGAAATTCTCGCGCTATGACCAGCATTTGGCGTACGAAGCTCCTTATCGAGGAAGTGAGGGTATACTTGGATTTCGGTGTGAAGGTATTGCTTCCTGTCCAACACTCTGGGGACCTTGAGCGGCCGGGAGTACAGGTTCGGCCTGACCAGGGAGAGACGACGATGGGGGCGTGTTTTGCAGCGCTCCTTTGTAGCTTTGTCACCTGTTGTTCTCACCGGAAGAAACAAAGTCAAGAGCTTCTTTAGGTGGAGGCTCTGTGTCCACTGACTTCGGGACTTCGGCGCCGAAAAGCGATGATGACGGGTCTTGTTTGTCCGCAATAGGTTGTTCCGCCTGGCGTCGAATGACGTCGACTTCGTTGGGGTTTTTCAGTTGGTACAACCATCTCTGTTGTAGCTTCGGCTCGAGGAGCCGCGCGCTCGGCCGTACGTTTGTCAACTTGGGCTCGTGCTTCTGGGAAGGACACATTGCTGTCGCAGCGATAGCTACGCACGGAGCACTCAGCTTGCCAAAATGGGCACTGTTGTAATGTTGTTTCATGTGGTTCCTTGCAGTTGACGCAAGCAGTATTCGAGCCTTTGCACTCCGTAGCTGCGTGAGGCTGCGCGCATCGGAGACAAGTTAGTGACCGCTTGCAGACAGCCGCAACGTGGCCAAACGAACCGCATCGGAGGCACTGGATGGGGTTGTTGACATACAAGTCGACGCCATGTCGAACCAGGCCGACGTAGTGCTCAGGAAGTAGAGGAGAAGCAAACTCAACGCTAATTGTAGTGGACTTGCCGATGCAACGGACGTTGCGCATGCTTACTGTCGAGCTTCAGAACTCCGAGTATTGCTGAGTCTGAGAGGGTGCTGCCCATGTCGCGGACCATTCCAACGCTGGAGGCCCTTCCACGAAGCTCGAAAGCACGCACTTTCATACCGCACAGAGTAGTCTTGCCAAGGAGAGTCCGTGTCGTCTGTCCGTTCCGCGTGTGAATCGTCAGGAGGTTATTCCGCCTGTTATAGCGTAGTACCTCAATAAGCCACGAAGGCACGAGAGTCTCCAGAGTGGACGTGAGGCGAACCGAATTGATAGAGTCAATTCTTACATCTCCATCCACAGGGGTGAAAAGTATTACGAGACTGACAGTGGGGCTCTGTTTGGCTGATGATGGTCTTCTCGCTGGAACCAGAACCATGACTTGAGAAGCGTGTCTTTGTTCCGCGGACGACATCTTGGAACGCATCTTGATTGTCGTCGGCAGTTGAGCCCGACACGCTGGCGAGTTCTTCGTCGTCAGGCGGGAGCGGTGCCGCCATGGCGACGTCTAAGGATGTTGACATTTCTATGCATTACCGGCAGGAGTGCCGGGCAAAGGGCCAGCGAGACCCTAGCAAGCCAGCAAGATCAGCTTTTGATGAAGACGCTAAAAATACGTACTGGCGATGGGCAATGCATAGTAGCAGTAACCAGAGAAAATAGGAGCGAATGAAATACACATCCGCTACGTGGCTTTCTTTTTTAGATGCGGAGCATCTCTTGCTCGGGTCTATGTCCCGCGGCGTCGGCGTTGTAGTCGGCACTCGAACTACGCACGCGCAACTCTCCTCCTTCCCTCTCTCCAACAGCTGCGCGTTACTCTCTCCGCTCTCTCTCTCTACCAGCTGCGTGCACTGCGCGTGCGTTCGCTTCTCCTCACACCGCGCGCGCACGCGCAACTCTCCTCCTCTAGTCTCCTCTCCTTCAAGTGTGAAAAAAAATAAACGGCGAGCGGCGAGCGTTCCAAGTTTCTCTGCCGCGAGCCGCGACGAAGGCTCGCGTAGGGGGTAACGCTAGGGCAGTCGGTGGCGCCATCTCTCGACGTCAGCACGCAACTGACTCTTTCCTCGGAACCAACACGATGCTCCGCATCACCCCATGGTTCCCCTCGGGAAGATGGTGTAATTTTTTCTTATGTCTTGCCTTGCGTGTCTTTCTGGCGGGTGAGCCGTAGGACGGATCCCCACAACGTAATCTGACACAATTGCAAATAAAGAACTTAAGCTTTCGTTATTCTACAAGACAGAGAAAACTGGATAGCATTTATAGAACTCGACTAAACACCGGAAAAGAGTGCCTTCTGTTATTTTTTCTTCCCCCGTCGTCTCCGGTATTTTCAACAATGTAGTATTTGTTTAGACACCGTAAGACATTTCGATAGTTCTTTTTTCCCTCTTTTGCGTTAGGAAACCGAATTCCGTCATAATAACTTCAACATGTAGTCGAAAACGACTTGATCCGTGTTGATAGTGTAACATTTAAGTAGCAAAAAAAATAATAATGATGAAGACATCTCGCGTGAGTAAAATGCATGCACGTCAACATCCTTTATTGTTTACTGTTTGTTTATATGTCGTAATTTCAGAAAATTATTTTGCAACAAAACATAAAAATGAACCGCTTGACATGTAGAAACTATCAAAATCCAGTAACGACAGAAATGTAAAAAAAAAAAAATGCCGAACGCGATGCTTATTGCGTTGAGGATAACTGGACATGGCTCTCAACGCTGTCTTGTTTTAGTCTACGAAGCAACGGCGTAGAATGACAGGGACACAACAGGGAGACACGCAAAAGAGATAAACGGCCCATCTACATCTTAACAAACTGTTATTTGTGTGTGTATGCGTGTATAATGTGCATGTGTGTATTTGCCTTTGTGTGTGCGAGTGTGAGGGTATGTCTGTGCCTTCGTGTGTCTGTGCGCTCGCGTGTTTATGTGTGTATTTATCTGTGCATGTGTGTGTGTGCGCGCGCGTGTATGCGTGAGTGTTTGTGCGTGCGCGTGTGGGGGTGTGTGCGTGGGCGGTGCTTGTTCGGCAGTCTTACGTTGCACCAAACTACGAATCAAATTCTCCGGTTCGTCGGGCTGGAATTAAGCTGACGCTGCGGACGGCGATCGGCTTTCAGCCTACGTGCTCGTTAGCGGAAGCACTATACGCGCGTTTACGCTCGAGCCAATATCGCGAAGGAATGCCTCGCATGCCGCCGCGGATGCTTCGCAAGCGTGCGTCAGTCTCCGTACGAGCCGCCCACGACCGAGAGGCCAATGTTTAGTCGCCGTTAAGGAAGCGGCCGCGTCTCGTCGGGTATCGTAACGACCGTTAAGTGGCGGTTGTTGCCTTTGCAGACGTCTAACGGCCGACGACTGCGTTCTAACGGTGCAACGGACAGGCTACGCGACGTTGGGGCATATGCACTCGCATGATCTTGATGTGCATGTCCGGACAAAGCGGAAGTTAGTAAGACGAGGTGTTTCTTCGGAATGCTCGATGGCGCCGTTGTCGCGCTTTCGCTAATAGTCGTCAAACGACAAAATAAATAGAAAAATAAAAGATGCCTAAATGGCTGTGCAAGTTGGCATTGAAATGCGACGGCATTTTACACCGTCTTCTACCGCGTAAACGATATAGTAAATGGCTTCGCAACCGCTGTGGAATTTCTAAGAATACTTTCGTCCAAGACCGTGAACTCTTTTATCTCATTTAAAACCCGTTCCCATAAATGTTCCGATCCACCTGTCTACTTTCCGCGGACGGGCCTTCCGCGACCAACCAACGACTTTGGGGTGTACATTACAGCAACTCAAATGGTTATGTCTTAGTACGTGGATGTAAACATGTGTATCTAAACATAGTGAGGCCCTCGCTACCTGTGTTTGCCTTTGAAAAGTTAGTCTATCACACCGCATTCGTTGGGTGCATTACTCCCCGCTTCGTTGGTTACGAAGCGAGCCACGGACCCGCGAGCGCGTGGGGTCCGCTCAGAAACGCTATCCCCTTTACAATAAGGGTGAATGTTCGAAGAAAGAAAAGACGTGGGGGCGATGGGACGGTACCGAAAAGGAAGGCGACACGCCAATCTCGCGGTTGCTATCAGGTCTCCCGCAGAACACGAACCGCAGCAACGTGCGAACAAAAATGTCCGCAAAATCTACAAAGGTAACAACAACAACAGCAACGAAACTCCGTAGTATAATTCTAAAAGAGAAAGAAAACAACCCGGGTTAGAAAGTCTATATACCGATAAAGGAAGGAAACCAGTCCGGTGCCAGAGAACGTGGTGCGACTACCCAAGTCCGCTGGAAATTTGAGCGTAAAGTTCTTTGTTAACCTTGTTTTCTTTTTTAATCCTGTCGGCGGCGCTGTTCCGTACATCACGAAAGAGGGGGGGGGGGGGGGGCATACCCTTCGCTTTCTGGCCGAGGGTGTCCTTGCCCCGTAGGACCGTTCGTGCTCGCCGCTGCCTGTCTTCGTACCGCCGGAGCTGCTTTGTTCTTTAAGCTTTCACGGCACGTGCGCGTTCCTACGCGTCGGCGGTGGCCGCGGCGGCCGCTCATTGTTATATACCGCGTCCCGTCTTACGATGGAGCGCAGCGGACTCTACGAGCTATCCCAGCCAATCGGAAGCTGCGAAGCTATCGCGTGACTACACGCAAAACCTGCGCGATGCTGCGACCCGTCTCGAAGGTCACCCGCCTCTGACGTGGCATTGGATTGGGTTCGACGGCTCGTAGTGTCGTCCGCGGTCCGTCGTACAAGGTAAAGCGGGGTATATGGTGAGAGCGGCGGCGACTCCGCTGAGACCTGTCTGTCTCGCACGTAGAGGTACGGTGAACATGCGGGCATAGCACCAAGGGCGTCGCTCCCCGCGGTTACGTAATGACCGCTTACTCGGTTTAAAAGGAACAATGCCTTCGCATTCGACTTGGGATATCTGGAGATGCCGGTAGGAGGTATTGCTTGCGTGAGAGGGACGGGAAGGGGGGGGGGGGGGGGGGGGGCATAGATGGCCGAATGTGTTACCGCACTGCAGTTCGGAACACGTTGAGCTAAAACTCGCCCTGCAGAACCCAGGGATCATATGGGCTCAATCCCACCCACCCCTGTCCGTCGGCTTGATGAGCATCGTACCTGCATGCGTTCGTGTAATCACTGCTCTGTGGTGCACTTTAAAAACCCCAGTATAGCAGAAACACTGTACTCTCTAAAAATTTTTTTTTTTCGTTTATATCAGAGAGATTAGACACCCATTTGGGGATGAATAAAGGCTGGTTCACACATCTGCGTTGGTTGCGTTCGCATGCAACCGAAACGACCGTAACGACAAAGTCACCGGGACAAGCGTTCGCCGAACACAGCATGGCAAGTGATGCAAAGGGTAGCTTCGCGAAGCAAATCATGAGCCACGGTTGTTGCGGTGTTTTTGTCGTTACAGTCGTTTCGCCGCCGTCTAAACTTACAACACCGTTCCTCTTTGAGGGGGGATATGGTGTCTATAACTTCGGGAAAAAAAAGTTAACTACGCACTATTTCGCCTGAAGTTCAATCGAAACCGAAACCAAGAACCTTTTCATTAGTTATCGATGGGGAAAAAAAAAAAAAAAGAATTACCGGGTTGTGGACGCATGCGCGAAGTTCCGTATTTCGCTGAAGAGAGCTAGTGCGCATGCTCAGAACGGGTCCCACAGCTAAGCAGACAAAGACGAAAGCACGGGCGAAGGACCCCTGCAGGGCCCGTCGAATAAAGAAGGAAGTAACTAAGCGCCGCCGTTGCGTCCGTGTAGGTGCCGCGAGCTACCGCCCACTACCACGTGTACAGTCACCATCGTTCGTGTGCCCAGGCTTAGCGAGCGAGACTTCTCCCGGAGGAAGCTCGTATCCGCTTGTTCATCTGACAGGCGTTAGTTATGCGTGGTCGTAGTTATTCGCGAGTTGAAGGAAGCTGATTTGGGTTGCGTAGGCACGTACACTTGACACGGACGTGGTAACGTCACCCCACTCGAGATCCTTCTGCCAAGAATTTTGTTGCAAGCGTTCGGATTTTCTTTTCTTTCCTCTCGCAACCCACGTTTCAAGCACGAACATCCTTCATTGCAAAAGCGTTAAGTCATTTTTTTTTTTAATCTTCGTAATTGCGAAGTTGTTACAGTTAGATTCTTTGAGTATTTTATTCTCCCGTTTACTCTTACCTTTGGATCCACGTCAAATAGTTGGCAAAGTTATGGAACCGTTTCAATCTCGAAGGCCCACATTCAACCTTTTTTTATTGCTTAGTTTTTTTAATTTCAGTTTGTCAGCTTTCGGCAGTTCTAGCTCCTGAGTGGCATCGAAAGCAATAACGCCATTTTCCTTCGTTTTAACCGCTATAAAATGCGCTCTATAACGGCGACGAAAAGAAGAAAAAAAAAAAAAACACGCTTAGATAAACTCATAAAAGACTCGTTCACGCTTTTTAACAACCAAAAAAAAAGTTTCAAAAAATCGCGTGCTTTTACAATTTAGACGGGCAAAATAGAACAAAATTGTTTTATTCTATTTTACGTACAAAAAAAAAAGATATCGTAAGAATGCGAGATGCAAAAAAAAAAAGTTTACTATGGAATGTCGGTGTGTTGCGCAGGATTTCCGGAATGTGATTAAAAAAGCGGCTAGGGATGAACCATTATTCATTTTGACGCGTCAGACTATAAAGGAAAAACACACACACACACACACACACACAAAAAGGTCATAGCTTTCGCACGCACAGTGATCGGAGCTCGTCAGACTTGTTTAAAACTCTGCCCTCCAGTTTTTTTTTGCGTTTTTTTTCGTTCTAAATAAAAGAGAGCAGATTAATAACGGCTTAATCTGGAACGCTATCACAGCTGCTTCCGTGTGCTCGAAGCCACGGTCATACAGCGAAGACATCGTACACAAAAGACAGTGTGCAGACACTGGCGTACATAATCAGTGTGCACGCGGCATATTCCAAGCCTGCACATGTGTGAAGCAAGCGCGTTTCGGCTAATGCTTGAGGTTTGTCCGCGGATAAAGCTGTCGTCATGTCTGCGGAGAATCTCCGTGTCTTTTGTATACGACATACAGTCGAAGATACACCGTCCCTGCTATCTATACGGGGAGGTCCAGAGAAAAGAGAAGCGTGTTTTTCGGCCCGGGTGAATAAACTGTATGCATCGCAGAATGCTCAAACTCCGTGAGAATGTGACGCTAGTGGTGGGGGCCATAGAATGCTAAAGTCTGAGAAAATGACGCGTTGCCTGGATCAAAAGATAATTGAGAAAAACGTTTCTCTATGAGCCGACGTCCGCCTAAGCCTAATTTTGTCAAAACGGAACCTGTCGCTGTGGGAGTCTGTGGCATCTATTTCGGTAAAACAAACTTGTCAGCGATAAAGAAAACGATGTTCCCTTTCTTGCTGACAAGTTTTTTTTTTTTTTTCGCCAATAAACATTTTATACAAGCGTTCACGATGTAACTTTTTTTTTTTTACGATATTAGGCTTAGGTAAATGTTGGCTCATCGAAAAACTTCGTGTTTCTCACTTATCTTTTAATTCAAGCAACGTCATGTTCACGTTGACGTTCCATTCAAGCAACGTCAACGTCAACCGCAAAAACGCAGATCTTTTTTTGTCAGGGAGCACCTGTTACTTTAACTTTAAACGTGCTTTTTTTTTTTTTTTTTTCAGGCAATAAATACAGAAACGCGCTGTTACAAACAAAATTTTGTTTTCCCACACCAGGTGTCGGCAGGGCACGTGCTCAGAAACACGATTTGCGGAAGTCGAAGCGTGTGAGAATGCACAGTGCCGACAGCAGCGCCACCAGCAGCCGCATGACGTCAGAGATTTGAGTTGGAAAATTGAAACTCTCCGCGGTGCAGACTGTGTACAATTTTTTTTTTTTTTTTCATTAACGTTTAGTATGATGAGACGTTACGCGTCTTGTGCATGACAGATTATGCTCATACGGAGTGTTTGAGTGATACAAGAATTCTTTCTGCCTCTGCTGCGCCCAACCTCTGCTGCGCTGTCGTGCACAACTCAGCAGATGCGTGTTGCACTATTTCTCCACGGGGCGCGGTGCCGTCGGTGCCGAGAAGCGCTCCGATTGCAAACCAAAACTTAAAAAAACCTTCGAAATTGTGCGCTTTTTCAGAAAGCCGTAAAATACCGCGCGTGCTTTCTATCGTTCTGCAATTTGTTGATTTTATGTTTTTCGACGATGCTCATCAAGATTTTATTTGAAACCATGCCCTTAATCTCGATATTTAAAAAAAAATAATTACGCGAAAATAATTAACAACCTAATTATTCCGAACTTTAATAATTTTCCTAAATAGGGCCCTGGCCTAGGACGAAAATGATACAAGTATTTTTTTTATTTTTTTTTTTTTGGCGCGCTGCGTAGTTTTTGCAATTTCGAATATGTTCACCTTTCGTGAAACACCCTGAATATATATATACTGTAAACGACTTATTTTTCGCGGGCTCAATATTTCGCGATTTAGGTCAAAGCTAAAATTTTAGAATAATTTGCGGGCTCTAATTTTCGCGACGCGGGAGATCTCAATATAGATTCCAATGTGTTTACATTTTACCGGGATTGTTCGGGGGACCTATTTTTCGCGAATTGTACGCGATTTGCGAAATTCGCGAAAATTAAGTTGGGGACCACGCACCAGGTTCGTGCTAGTCAGACTATGCATCGGATGAAAGCTGTCTAATGGAAAACTATTTTTTTTTTTTCCTGCGAAATTTTGTTTTTTTTGGTCTATGTATACAGTCCGGGCATTACGGTATTTCTTGTCTTCAGGTTTTGTTTTCAAGGGGGCCCGGAATCCGCCGGTGAATCATGGAGCGATACAAAGTACGTTTTCACAATTTCGCATTTAGTGCAATCCGTGTTAGGCTTCGCTCGTGCTCCGGCCGCAAACCCAAAAATAAAGCGAAACGCCATCCTGAGCCTGTTCGCTGTCTACCAACCCAAATCTCCATTCCATTCATCCAGGCACAAACAAAACTGAAGAAAACAAAAATTTAAAAGAAAAGACAAAGCTATAGTGCGTTCGCTAATTCCAGTCAGATTCAAAAATAATAATTATGATAATAATAATGAGACCCAGAAATCGCAAAACACGCGAGGCCGAGAGGACCGCGTGTTTCTGATTGTCGTATATGAACCATATGACAACAAAAAGTTCGATGCTTTTTTTTTTTTTTATTCCACTTAAAGCCGCTTGCTTAAACAAACAAAAAAAACACAAGACACAATAAGTTCTTTACTTATGGATGGAACTACTTCTATGTAAATTAAAACCCCTAAAAAGACATATTAATGATAATTATAACCTAATTTTTCTTCTAATTTTGCGTTTTCCCTTAATACCTTCTTTTTTTTTTTTTTTTGGTGCGGAGTTTTGCGAGGACAATGAAATGAGCATTGCCAAGCATCACGAGGCGCGCTGGAAATCGATGAGCGACAGCCGCGCCCATTTCCCCAGAGCTCCCTCCGTCTTCCCAGCCGTCGCTGATTATGCCCACGTAAAGAGAGCGGAATCGATGGATTCACCGACGGTCCACGGGTGCCATTGTGGACTCTACCCAAAAGCCCACCGCGGGAACCTTTTGTGACGTAGAAAAGGAAACGAAAAATCCCAATACGCCACCAGACGCTGCTGAATAGGGAGAGAAATCGACGGAGGGAACGAGATGAAAGCTTGCTGGGACGTCGGAGCAGCCCCGGTTGAAATGATTAGTGGGGGTAAACGCGAAGACTAGCTGTATTTGTCTCTGCCTCTCTCCCTTCGACCAGGGCGAACGAGAGCTTCGTTTGCTCCTCGCGGAGACAGACGCGCACACAGAGATAGACGCACACACGGACAGACAGACAGAGACGCAGACAGACAGACACAGACAGCCAGATAGACTGACAGACAGATCTTGAATTGAGGACCATATATGAAAAAGAAAAAACAAATAAAGGTTCTCCCGTCCATATATACCGGCAGACCAGACAGAGGCAGACAAAGTGTGCAATGCGTTTGATATCGGCGACGTGCGCGTCCGAAAACCGCCGCAGTGGTTGGCTTTGCTGATCGACTGACCAAACACTCGGTATACGACGGCTATACTCATAATGTCACGCCGTCAACGTCGACAGCTCGCGTGTCACGAATGAGACGAGTACAAGCTTCCCCCGAGCTATTTTCACGCACGTCGTGGAACTCGTCGTTCGTATACTGATGATGACCATACCGGGATCCCAACTCGTGACGTCACGGCGATGTGGATCCTGGTAGTGACGTCACGCGTGCGAACCATAAGCCGCGCTCAAGCTGCTAACACATCACGCAAAAGACAGCCTGGAGATCTGAGGCTCGTTTCTTTCTTGTGCGACAGCCGTGTCACATTGGCCATGTAAAAACTGTCTGCACACATGTTTGAATGGACCTTTTGTAGAAATACGCGGTGTGCATGCGCGGAGTATTTCATGCGCCTGGGTTCGAGAGTATCTAGTTCCAAACAATCCGCCATCTTGCATTTCTCGCCTTTGAGCGGTTTCGTTGTGTCGACCACGGGGCGGAAGATTACGCACGATGGGGACAAAGGTGAGCTTGGGGGAGCCGTATCTCGGTCACATCGCCTCAATGGGTGAACAGGATGTAGCTGACGTTTTGGGTGTGGAACGGGTGGGAGAGGCCTTGGGTGCGCGTTGTTTTCCAGTCACCTAGTCTCGAACCGATTCGCGTGTGTAGGTGGCAGCACATATTCGCCAAGAGGTCCATTGTGCCCATGTGTGAAGCAAACATGCCTGAGGCGCGTCCGCAGATCGTTCTGTCATCCTGTCTGCTTCGAACAACGTGTTTTTTGTATAGTGCATGCACGCGGTGAGACTGTGACTCCAGGGAATGCCACCGAAAACATCGCGATGCGAATAGTCACTGGAAGAATGAAAACGGCAGGGTGTCTCTTTCGGGTGCCCGCTGCCTCTCTCTATAGCACGGGCTCGTTGCCTCTCGCCGTTTGTTGCCCGCCGTTCGTTACGTTCCGCCGTTCGTTAACTTTCAGCCGATTGTTGCCTTCCGCCGTTCGTTGCCAGCATGAGCGCGCTCGATGCTCGACGTGACGCCAGGAGCTATGGAAGGTCAAGGAAGCTCGCGCTGGAGACGGCGCGACTGAAGGACTTCCCGGCCGTTCTATCTCTGTCAGTAAGTATAATAGATAGTGGGGTGCCTTCATGTACACTTTGCATAAAGGGATACTGAACCGAAATTTGGATTTCGCAAAATAAGGCCGTCGAAGCGTTGAACGGGACGCTACGAACTCCAAAACATCAGTCATACATCGATATCTCAAACGGATGGCCGTACTTTTGGAAAAGAAGGGCGCGATGAAGCGAGGCCTTTGACGTCACTGTCCTCCGGGAGAATTTGAGAATGAGGGGAAGCGGCCTCGCTTCTCTCCTCCTCGCTTCGGTTCACCAGCTCGAGGGGATGAAGCGAGGAGGAGAGGGAATGGGAATCGTGACGTGCCTTGTCTCGTCGGCCGTGTTCAATCGCAAACTTCTTTTCCAAAAATACGGCGATCCGTTGGAGATATCGCTGTAGGAGTGATTTTTTGGGTTTTGCAGCGTTCTGCATATCTATCCAGGGGCCCTAATCTGGACACTTGGCGAAAAAGTCGGCGAGAAATCTGGAGGCCATGATTGGCCAACGCCGCACTTGACCTTGGCGCCGGCCAATCAGAACCGCAGGATTTCTCGCCGTCTTTTTCGCCAAGTGTCCAGATTAGGGCCCCAGCCCTGTTTTGTGAGCTCGAAATTTCAGTTCAGTATCCCTTTAAGGTGATGACATCTGACTAGTTTGTTCCCGACGCTTTTGCTTCTTTTCTGTCTTTTTTCGGTGGGGGGGGGGGGTGTTCCTGAGCGCGAGCAAGCGCGTCTCCCGGCACGGCACAACCTGTGCTATAGGAGGTATTCACTGGACGCCATATTTGTGGGTGCTGTTTAAAGCGCATGCTCAGAACGAGCTCACATCAATAGGCTGCTAAGACCGGCACTCTCGATGGTGCGGAATGCACGTTGCAAAAGAACTGTGGAAGCTCGCCATCAGCACGCGCTCACAATTCGCGCACACAGATATGGCCGCGAGTGAATACTCCCTATACGGCGGCATTTTGTTACCAGCTATTTCCTTGTATTGTTTTTTTCTCGAGAGCGCGCGTGCTGTCAGCATCGAGTGCTACCATAGCCTCCTATATACTGACAAAGCCTGGCAGATCGCCACGAGAAGCGGCCGCCGGAATGGAAAAGGTGGAGCGGCAGACAACGGATGAGAGGAGAGCAACGTGACTGGCGCCCCGCTGCGGCGAGACGCCTAAACGCACTTCTCCCGAGAGAACAAGTGTGTTTCGGGTCCTCGCCGCCGCAAAAGCTTTCCGCTGACGTCCAGGTTCCCCGAGAAATGGCTCTTTGATGCCCTGTGCTACCAGATCCTCGCGCTCCAAATCTGCGACCGGGTACTCTATGGCTCCGTCGCCGAACTGCCAGGCTTTGTGAGTATAGAGGAGGCTATGCCAGAAGGTAACGAGCGCGTGCCAGAAACGAAGCACCGACTGCTAATGTTATGTTGCAGCATTTAGCGTGGCAAGCTCCTCCCACAAAAAACAAAGGAGGCGAATGGAGAGGAGGTGCACGTGTTGTTTCGTTTGTTTACACGAATCCGGCCCACTCCCCAGCGCCCTCCCCAAAATGAGTTTAAGATATTTAGGATGCTGCGCAACGTCATCTAAAGTTTCACCTTCGTATCTAACCTTTCGCTATCGAAAAAAGAAAAAATCGAAAGAAGGTCGATGAAGTTTCGATCGGGAGCCCGGAACGAAATCTTAAAATCCTGAAAGAGCTTATCGGAGGCTTTTTCCTCGAGCCTATTCTCCTTTGGAGCACCGAGCGTCGTTATTTTTATTTCTATTTGTATATCCGACAGTGCTCGTCGCTTGCGATTGGTTTTTTGTTTTTATTACAGTTTATTTTGTCGCCGAAGTTTTAGGCAGTGTTTTTCGGATAAGCATCTCAAACAAGCGCTACAAAGGAGAAAACGAAGTTACAGGTTTCCGCCGGGACAAAAAAGGGGGAAAGAATGAAGACTTCTATAAATAGTTTATAAACTGAACAACGACGCTGTTTCGAAGTTCCTCGATTCATTTCTTGCCGGCGTTTTTGCTTCTTGGTCACGTATATTTTATATCCTTTTCCCATGTTTTCCAATTACCGTTTTTTTTTTCGCTTTTTTATTGTTTGTGCGTGTAACGTTTGTTTCGTTTATAATACCTACCCTCGCTGAAGTAGGACACGTCGAGTGGTGGCACTTTCAACTTGCATACTCTTTAGTTGGTTAGATCGTTTGTTCGTTTCTGACGGGCGAAAGGCCACAAAATACCTAGTTTTGGATTCTCGGAGGGACTTGTCGTCAAGATACGCCTAAATGCACTACATTTTCTTTTTTTTTTTTTTTTTTTTAAGAGAGCATTGTGATAAAATGTGGAACTTGTCAATGTAATACCTACCCACGTCTTGATATCCCTCATCTTTAGTATTCTTGTTTAATATCATTCTTTTTTTTTTTTTTATCTGACGATTTTTTTTTAAGTCGCATGGTTCGTCCTACACTGTAGGAAGAAAGTAAAACACAAATAGGGGACAGAGACAGACATGTACACGCTTGTTTGCGTTTTGCTTTCTTCCTACTGAGTATTAATAGAACACGCTCGTCAAACTTTTCAATCATCTCACAAGCTCACTGATAATGCTTGTTTCCGTGCGAAACGACTTTGTCTCTTCATTTTCTCTGGCGGAACGCAAGTTCGTCTGCTTCTTTTGCGGGGGTTGTGGTGACGTCAGAACGACGCCGAGTTCGGTTTGGCTCTTGCTGAAGGATAGTGGGTAGACCTCAAGGCAGCCTGCTTTGAGGTCCACCCACTTTTCTTCAACCAGAGCCAATCAGAGCTCAGCGTCTTTCTGACGTCACCACAACCCCCGGAAAAGAAGCAGACGAATTTGTGCTCCGCATAGCATTCTATACACCAACTCAACTCTGACGTCACGTCACTGCGGTGGCACTGCGGTTGGCACTGCGCATGCGCAGAGGCGTCGCCTCATGCGAATGTGGTTTTTGCGCACGCGCAGTGCCGTCACCCGGTCTGGCCACTGCGATGCGTCTTATGTATGGGCATTGTGACTCCGCATGTGTATAGACCAAACACCAGCGAGTGTAGACCAAACACCTGCAGCGAGTGTAGACCAAGCACAGGCGAGTGTAGACACTGTGACTTCGCGAGTGTAGACCAAACACCAGCGACCCAAATGGAGGATAGTAGCACCTTTTTATTTTCCGTGCGTGTGTACGTGCTTGTGAGTGTGTATGCGCACCCATGCCTCTGCGTGTGTGTGTGTGTGTGTGTGTGTGTGCGCGCGTGTGTGTATGTATCTGTGTGTGTATCTGTGCGTGTGCGCGGGCGTGTATGTATGTGTGTGTGTGTGTGGAACACGTGTTATATCTGGACTTGCTTTAATGCGTTGACTCAATTTTGTTCCCCTTGTCTTATACTCGTCCCATCGAGCGGCAAACGACAAACAATGATTACGGACGCGTATATACGACTTGCTAGGATTAGTTCATACCTGAGGACATTCGAGCCAAGCGGGACGGTTCTAATGTATAAATGGCAAGGGCCTAGTGCCTTCGCTAGAGTATCGAGGCCCGGTGGACCGATCGCCGCGGAGGAGAAAAAATCTTGAGTGCAGCCAACTTCGTCTAAAAAGAGAAAAAAACGTTGTACAGATACGGCAGGGAAACTTCTTTCGAGAAAACACCCTGGAGGCGCACTTTGAAGAAGACTTCTCGAGTACGCTTACGCTTCCTGGCTTTCAATTTCGTTGAAGCCGTGCTCCCTCGTTAAAAACTTCGTTCGTTTTTGGAGGAACTTGGCGCCGGGTCGCTGAATACACCGTCTATAATTCGAAGCGCCGTATGTCGATTTAGGCAAAGCGCCGACTCATCAAATTCCCAATCCAAATTTTTTAACTTTTCTCCGTTTGGAGAGAAGGAGGCAGAGACGAGGTAACTCCAGTGTTGCTTGACGAGATAAAAACAACATGAATATGTACAATATTCAATATATATATATATTACAAACACACATACAGACCACACACACACAAATAAAAAAATATTAATGTCATATATTAATATAATGATAGGTTTGACGCTTCCCCAAAACCCTTTTGGCGATTTCCAGTACTAAAAAATATGAAGAAAAAAAAATGAAAGTTCGATAGGACTTTGCATGGTGATCACACCTGACAAAATCGCCATACGTAGAATACGTTTCTGACTCGTATACCTCGCTGCAATCGTCCTATATAGACCCTTTCTTCAAGGGCGCCGTCATCTTGAATTGTCGTCACTTCCAGTATGGGCGAAAACATTTTTTTGCCGTCGCCACGCCAGTAGAAGACACTTAGGGTATAAGCGTAACCGTCACACATGATCGTTTTGCCTCCCCCTTATTTTTTTACCAGTTACAGGTGGAAACGCTTTAGTATTTTTTCGTCGCCCATACCGGATACGCCTATTAGGTGGCTGGGGACGAGAGTACACAGAAAGGGTCTATATGTACCGAAACTCGCATACCGCGACATCCGACGAGAACGCCATTGGTTGCCAGTAGAGTCACGTGATCGCTTGTGTCAGCCAATGGAAGGGAGTCGCTTCCTGACGGCAACCGTCATCGTCGACTGGGTCGCGGATCGCCTAACGCAACACACGCGATAGCTCAGTTCGGGGACAATAATGTCTATCCTGCGCACGCACCACAGTCCAGGGACCCTCAATCGGTGGAGCAGGTGAAAGCTTCCAGGGTACGCTATTCAACGCGACGGACACACAAGGGACGTAATCGATAGACCGATGATGATGATGGTGATGATCCTGTGAGGGACACACAACGGATGTAATAAAACGATGATGATGATGATGATGATGATGATGATGTGACCTTTTTCGAAACTGCGCGCCCTCTAGATAGCGACGGCGCAAATCATCCGAGTCCTTCAATGTTTGGGCACGAACTTCTGAGCACGCGTCGCACACGAGCGCTGCGTCTGCGTTGGGCGTCAACTGCTCGGCACAACTCGTGTATCGAAAACGAATGCTACGTCAGTGTTCGGCGAGGACTCGGATCCAATCACACGCTTTCCTATCCCAAAAAGGGCTTCGAAAGTGGTATAGGCTCCCTCCCGCGTATCGATCGAGGGTCTACGTGAAGGACGTGTGAGGACGGCAAGGTACTCGCAAAGGACGAAAAAGCTTTTGCGGATAATTAGGTACGCTCGATTAATAATCTGTCGCGTATGATAAGGAAGCTGTAGGACCTTAATTTTTAATTACGAGCGACGTGTGGGCACTTTTTTTTTGTGTGCACAAAAATGCACGGCGCGAGCTGAAGAGGTCGTGCTCTTTTCTCAGTGATAAGGAGGATGATATATACAACAATGACACGCTAATTTGGACACTTCCATACACCCCCCCCCCCTAAAAAAAAAAAAAACACAAAAAAAAACTGAATGTTAGTTTTTTTTTTTTTTATTATAATTAGCGAGAGAAAAAAAAAAATGCTGGCAGTTAGTCCTCGGAAATGTTCTCTATATAGCGGGGTGTTCCTATTAAGCGGGGTTCGTATTAACGGGGACCGTATTAACGAGACATGACTGCATACGCGAAAACCCTATACGACGGCGCAGAGTAGAGCGTTTGTTGTCGTTTGAGACCTTTTAATTAAACGCGCGGCTGAAGCGAAGGGACCTGGCAAAGAAAGAATCAGGAAAAAATTCTTACAGAAAGAGTGGCAGAAAATAAGAAGTAGCAGACTAAGGAACGAGGTAAAACAAACAAAAAAAAAGGTTGGTAAGCGTCGCCGAAGATTAAGGGGTATGATAAGGTATTAACGAGGGTACTAAGCGCACCCCGTTTCTCCGTTCAGCCCAAACCTGACAGTGAGGTGGAAGCGACGTGCTCGTTGTATACGAGTCATACATCGGTCTTCCGTCAGGTGATCACGCTCCCACCCCATACTCACGCGCGGAGAGGGGGGTCACGTGATGAAAGAGTGGCAGTTTGTTGGTCCGCCAGGGCCATATAGCTTCCACCGCGCTGTCAGCTTTTGCGGTGAGTGGGTGTGGTTGTTATTAACGGAGTCGTTTCGGCGATGGACAGGGGGATTAACCCGGGCCCCTTTTGGAAGGATGTCGAAGGAGCTCCGGCTTTCAAGGGGTAGAAACTGGGAGAGGGGAGGAAACGTGAGCGCGCGGGAGACGTCGGAACACCGCGAGCTCTGCTTGGGGTGATTTGTGGGTAAGACCACGCAAAGCTAGCCGCTTTTGTCTCTGCTCGCTGTTTGAACGCGTTCCAACGAGAACGCCAAGCGCCGGTCACCGGTGTTCGACGTTCGAACGGGTCCGAACGAGTTCGAATGGGTTCGAACGGTTCGAACGAGAGAGACAAAAGCGACGTCTGGGACACATAAAATTAGGGTCCGGGTAAGAGGGGACCTCCTCCACCTCTTCTCCAACTGCTCGGGCTACGCCCTCGCCTTTGTACCTTTTGTGAGGGCTGTCACGTGCTTCGCCTCCGTCGCTCTGATTGGCTGGAGGGGGCCCTTAGCCGTTTGCTCTTTGCCCTATATAGGGTGCAACGGAAGTGTAGGTGCGCGCCCTGACGCTGGTGTACTACCTGACACGCCTAGACATGTACACTTACTTTCGCGTGGGTGTAAATTGTATACATACGCGCGCGGCTCAAACGCCACGCTTTTTAAATCGCCTTCCGCGGTAAATCAGCATTGCCACTCGCTTCAGCGTTAAAAAAAAACGTGCGTTCTGGGATTGCGCTGGTCCGGGAAGGCGAAAAGCACATCTGGGTCCTCGTCTGCCTACGGTCGCGCGCTAACGATTTTCTTTTTCTTTTTCAGTGACTGTATTTTGACTTTCTCGGGCAAGCCAGTCTGAGTGTGACGCAAGCACGTGCTACGTCACGCTCAGTCTCGCACCACAGACTCCGTGTTTCAGTAGTCAAAAAAAAAGAAAGAAAGTTTAGGCCTCGTTATTTTCCGAACTGTGACTGTCTTTCCGGGGGCTCGGCGATAAGTGGACGTGACGCACCCGCGCATAAAACGGTTCACGCGGGGCCGTTTGCTTACTATTTATTACGTTACGTGAAGAGTCACAAAAGCAAAGCAAATTGTTGTGTGTATGTTTATACAGCCGGAAGTTAGTGAGCCAAAATGGGCGGCCGTGTGTCTTAGCCGTAGACGAGCAATTTAGCCAGTGCGGTTCAACCGCTATCCTGGGGTCTTTAACGTGCACCACGCAGTAGTGATACACGACCGCACGCCGGTACGATGCTCATCCAGATCGAAACGGGCAGGGGTGGGGATTGAACCCAGGATCCTGGGTTCTGCAGCGCGAGCCTTCGCTCCCTGTACTCCGAGCTGGTGTGCGCTAACCCGCTCGGCCACCGAGCCCTTGGACATCCGTGTTTCGCATGTCGCGCGCAAAGCTGTGCTGTGTCACGAGTGTCCCGGTCACTCGCGACGTAAGCGGTCGTAACGTAACGGAACGTAACGTAACGTAGAGAAACGCCCCTGTGTGAACCGACCTTAGTGGGGGGCGTTCACTGGCGACCGTTGCAGAGTCTGTGGCTGTTGAGCGCGATCTGATGGCGAGCTTTCTTGGTGCCTTTGCGACTTGCATTTCACACCATCAATATTGTGCCGATCCTGGCAGCCTAAAGTTGTGAGCTCGTTCCGCGCCTGCGTATTAATCAGCGCACTTAAATAAGACATCCAGCGTATACTCTGCTTTTGTTTTTGTTTTAGAAGTCGGGGTAGCTATACGGCTACACATTGCGATGTTCGTACTTCGACTCAGGCGTCAATATTTATAATACAAGCACGTCTTTTTTTTTATTACTATTTTACGCAGAGTCTTTATTTCACGTTATTCCCGTCTGCGACGTAAAATTGAATACCCAGGTGTCGACACTCGGTAAAACAGTTATTCGTATGAGTACAAATAACGAATCTGTTATTCGGTTTGTACGAATAACGAGTTCGTTGTTATTTGTATATACAAAAACGTACAAATGTACAACCTTTTATTTGTTTTACGCGAATAACTAATTTGTAAAAGCCCGTAAATCCAAATTCGCCATAACCACCAACAGCAATTACGAACTCCTTTGTCGTTTTACGCGGATAACGACTTTGTTTACGCGTGTAAGTTTCAATTTGTCACTGTCGTACAAACACAGGGTTCTCTTCGTTATATAGGCGAATTCGTTATACGCGTAAATACGAATTATATCTCAGCATACATACACAAAGTAACCAGTTCTCCGTT
Organism: Ixodes persulcatus; assembly: GCA_013358835.2. Lineage (NCBI taxonomy): Eukaryota > Metazoa > Arthropoda > Arachnida > Ixodida > Ixodidae > Ixodes > Ixodes persulcatus. The sequence continues at coordinate 111,884 of JABSTQ010009657.1, read as the reverse complement.
TTATGCGAATAACAAATTCCTTTTACGAGCAAATACGAATTCCCCACTCGTTTTCGTACCTCGGTCTTTATGCTTCGCAGCCCTACGCCCCTAAAGCCACATTCCCATTGCTCATACATCATGCGAAACAACCGGTGTTGGCTGCACACATAACGACATAATTATCTGCAAAGACGCCTCAAGCGGTTCCGAGCTTATAATACAGGTAGTTGTTGTACGATTAATGTGAAACTTGTCCGAGCAAAAACACTGCTCGAATAGTGTCTGTACACTGTCATTTGTTTAGTGATGATCGCGGCAAATCACGCTGTTTCGTACGTCACAGAAACCAGACTATAACCAATCTGCTTCCAAACACACACGGAGACGCGTTAGCCGTTTCCTTCACCGCGGTTACGTGGTGGCCGCGGCCGCTAATTCGCGCGCAGATATCCCCGATGCCACCGATATATTATACGCTCACGCCCCGTCCCCGACCGCGTTTCACGCAAGCTCCGTCTTCGTTCGCCGAAGTGCACGCGCTCGCTTTACTTTCCAACCAGAGTGCTTTCCACTTCCAGTTGCTGCCGCCCTGCAGAGAGCCTATACTTGAGAGAGGAACCAACTAAAAGCCAAGGAGGGCTTTTTAAGTTTCAAAATGTCGGACGACTACACGGAGCTTAGCAAGTCGTCTGCTTATTGAGTATAGGTATTGCGGTGACGTCAGAACGACGCCGAGTTCTGATTGGCCTGGATTGCAAGGATAGTGGGTAGACCTCGATGCTAGATGCCTCGAGGTCTACCCACTCCTTTTTTTTTCTTCTTTCTATCAGCCAATAAGAGTTCGGCGTTTTGACGTCAACGCAATCCCTGCGCAAGAAGCAGACGAACTTATACTCGGCATACTTCGTTGCACCTTATAGGTCCAGACGCAGCCGACGCTATTCGAGCTGATGGGACTTAAGGGGTGTCCAAACAGGACACTACAAAACGCACGACTCCGACAAATCGTGAAAATTGAAGCGTGAGGCGTCCGCTTCAATTTTCACGATTTGTCGGAGTCGTGCGTTTTGTAGTGTCCTGTTTGAACACCCCTTAAGCAGACGGCGTCAAAAGCGCGCCATCGTAATGTTCGTTTATGTTTCCGTACGTGTCCTATCGTCGCCGAACCAATCACAAAGGAAAAAGGCCTAGTGACTCGCACCTTTTGACGTGGCTTGATCAGTCCCCATCAACTCGAGTCCACCGTCGGCTGCCTCTGGACCACATACAAGCTGAAACGTCGTATACAAAAAAAAACAGACTACGGACGCTGTCGGAGGCTCATTTCTTCCACTGTGACACTCCTAAGTGTCACACTGGTCGTGTGACAGGAGTGTCACCAATGTGACACTCCTTTTTTGTCTTTTGTACGTATACAATGTGTACGAGCAGCGGAGCTGGCGCTTAAGAAAAGCATGGGCAAGGCTCAGTGGGTTGTCACGGCGCTCAGTGCCTAGCGATTGGTTCTTTCGGATATTCGTATCCGGTAATACCGCAATCTGATTGGCTGTGGAACAATAATAGGATGCTTGGGAGGATTCGCCCGCACTGCCTTTCTTACCCTGTCGGGGACTATTCTTACTTATACGCAGTCGGTCACAGGTCGAGAGTAAAGCGGAAGCTCCTCCCACTTTTTACCCTTGGCATTTCACCGACTATAGACGCTTTTGCCACTTCCTCACACCTTATATTTAGGCCGCATAGAGTTTCCGGAGTTTATTTATAAATTATAATCAAAATCGCCAATTTTTTTTTTCCCGTCTTTTATATATCGGTATATTTGGCTGATTCGTTTCGAACGGACGCTAAAAACGGTGATTAACGACGAAAAAGATAATCTGATGAAAAGCGAAGAGTTTTAATCTAAGAGGGAAGGGAACATTCTGACAAAAACAGCTGGAGCAAATATTTCTAGCAGTCCATGTTTATTCGGTTTTAACCAATATTCTTTCTTTACATCGAACATCGTCGGGTCGTTTATCGGTGTTTTTTCGGTCTTAATCGATTTTGAGTTTTTGACAGCGACGGATATTGATCGGCAGTCCACGGTTAAAACCGGAAAGTCTCCGGTCTACTTATATCGCGAGAGCGGCTTATAAACTACGTCAACCGAATCGAGCAGTTGCAATCACTCTCGTACCTAGGCACACTACCGCACTACCGCTCTGCAAGACGCTTTTCGTTTTGAGTCGATCTGTCCCGCCCGTTTGCTCTCGTTTATATTCACCTTACTGCGTTTCTTTGGTGTTACGTATTAGCTTTTTCCTTTTCTTTTTCCCTGAGCAAATGGACCGGTTTTCTAGCACGTTCTTCCGTTCGTCGGTAAAACTACAGGGTGCTCGGCTAAAAGAAACTCAATTGCCGATAAAAGAACAGAAGAAAATGAGAAACGCGCTCGTTAAAAACAATAATAAAAGAAAAAAGAAATGGTTAGTGCGAGTCACGGGTAATCGTAACGTATGGTTTTAGAGTTTAGTCGTCCACTGATTGTGTCGTGTGATAGAATGTGTTCCTGTATCGGAATTCGTTGTACTTTTTTGTGTGTCTGTGTGTGTGGAAAAAAAAAAGAAGGAAATCGTTGGTAGGAATGGCGGTTAATCGTAACGTATGGTTGGGTGTAGTCGACCGCTGATCTTGCCGTTCGATAGAAAGTGTTCCTGTATCGGAAACCGTTATACGATACGACTTTCTTCGCATTTTTGTGGTGTCGATTTGGGGCGCGATCGCATACATTAGCGTACGGAGGCTGCGTTGTTTCGTTTCCGACCGTCCACGACACCATGGTGGTGGTGGAAGTTTCCTCGCAAAGCCGCTACGTTGCTATCTAGCGAAGCACGAGTTCGATTTTGAAGAAAACACAAACGCCGCGAGCATTCTATACGATTGAAATTCGACGAAGTATGCTCGCGTTAGACTTCCACAAATCAAGCTGAGATGTAGATATACGATATTCACACTGATAAGATCGCGCGGAAAACGTGAATACAGTACAACGCACGAACGCACACACATACCGATACACTAGCGTAGATAAAAATAGTCGTGCGCAAAAACACACGCATGCACGTGCAGGGGCGTACGCGCACACGCACGAGAACGCACGATTTACAGTCACGGACAACTCTAGAAACGCTGGTGGGCTGGGCCAGGCCCACAATATTATCTCTCGGTATCCAACAAGACCGAGGTGTTAGACGATTATAACACCAAACAACAAATAACGCAAAAGGGAACCACGAACATAATGAATCACGTCCGGCTCTTCTTGGGCTGCCAGTGAGGACAGTGAAAAGGAACATGCTCTTTGCGCACGCACGCACATAAACGGTGCGCTGACGTATTATATGCCCGTGCGCTCGCTCGTGAATAAACAAACACTCGCTTCAATCAATGCCGCTTGCGGTATCAGCACATGCAGCCGCAAGCACGCGCGATCACCCTGCCCCTCCTCCATCTCGTAAGAACTCCCAAAAAACGAACAAACAGAACCGACACTCCAACAGCAACACGTAACGACCAGCGAGCAACCTTCGTCCGGTTGCAGCGGGCGGCCGCGGTAGCCGCGTTAAGCGAACAAGCATCGGGGCTACGATAAGAGTCCCACAGGGTTGTTTGTTCTCTCCTTTCGTCCCTAAGGCCAGGCATGCAGTAGCCACATGCGATTGAATCGTCGATATCCACACACCCTCTGATCCACATTCGCTCCCGCACCCGAGCCGGCCAAGCCTCTATAGCTTAATGTGTTCTCGCAGTTATTTTTTATTTTTTTTTTTCAAACGCGTGTTGCGTGATCGCTGTTTAATGAGAAATTCGAGTCGGCAAGACGCGAACGAGGCCGAAATTGGGAGTGGAGAGAGGGTTGGTGGTTGTATCCGTCATATTTTTTTCTCCGGCGGGCACTTAATAGCGGACGCGTTGATTATTTGAGTTCGTGGAAGTAACAAGCTGAGGTCGCGTTTCGCCCGTTTGCGTTCGGCCGGTGTTTTTGAGTGTGCCTGCGCGCCAACTGAGCGTGTCAAGATGTAAGCAGCGGGCACGGCTGTTTCAATTTCGAACGTTCAGCGTATTAGTGTGGCACTGCGTCTCTCTCTCCCTCGGTTCGCCTCGACGTGCGTAATTTCGCGCGTGATTGTTGATCGTTCTATGATTACTCTTGTCCATTGGTTTGTGACTTCCACTTGTCGGGATGTGTATATCGGTGTTTTTGCGCGTAATATGTTCGTTTATGTGTAATGTTTTGTCCGCGCATGCCTGTGTACATGCGTATTGTGTGTGTTCTCTGCGGGTGTTTGTGTGCCTATATGTATGTAGGTATACTCACGTAAATGTTACGTGTATGCGTCGGCTTTACACGGTATAGAACCTTTTCGATAGCGAAGTCAAGTTTCCTCAGGACATACCTCCGCAGTATATTCATATCTCAACTTCAATTTATCATGTACTACGTATAACGACCGTAATTCAACTTTCCCTCGTTATATATATATATAATCACTATGTGATCCTTCATACTGTGCAAAAATATTACGGATGTACCCGCATTTGAGCGCACTACAGCGTCTATCCAGGCCTATACGAGCGCACACCACATGTATGAAACGGCGTGTTAACGCGTTGAACAAATTATTAACTCGAAACAGCCAGAAGACCTTTCGCTGAAACTGACTGCTCCCCCAAGACGGCGTTACGTATTCCATCCTTAACCTATTCCGCTTCCTAATCAACAAAAGAGCGTGGAATGTTCAGCGCTCGTTACGAGAGAACAAAGGGGTCGTTACGTATACTAAGACACTTCATCACGGAGGGCGGTGCGTGCGTTGCGTAGGCACGCGCTTGCCATACACGCGATAACTTGATGAAAGGCAGACGGCCGCGGCGATATACATTAAATTCGGAAATAACGAGGAATCCTCCTCGCTCGCGCCTTCGCGAACGTTCAGACGTGATCAGACTGCTGAAACGTGGCGAACACGGAGAGCCTATTCGAAATTCGCTTGGTTGGCGCAGGTGCCGCGTTAGGAAATATTCTTCGCAATGCGTTCCCAAGAGCAATATGCATTTTGGGCGGTAATCTTTCCCAGTGACTTCGATATTAAAGGGAAAAAAAGGAAAAAAATTTGATTTGGATTATGTTTAGAGCGACAGACGTTAATCACATCACGTTGTTTTCCTATTCTAACTCTCTATGATCATGGAGAACTCGACGCTCGTTGTGAGTATGGCTATTAGATCCAATTCGACATTTCGATGCAGTGATGGGACGTTTCTACGAAAGATGTCCGTCCTTGTCCGTCCTTTTTGTTTATTCTTTCTGTAACAAGTCATCAAAACCAACGCGCTCACGTTAAACTATGAACATCTATAGTATATCTGGAATGCTTCATAGTGCTGCTCTAGATTTACTCTGTGCGGTGGTGTGGTATTTGGAAGGACATTCAACCTTCGCAGCCGTTGCAGCTAAGCTGCGAACAAAACCCACGGAGACAATGACAGCAATAATTATTTGTGCGTGTGTTTCTAACGCAACGCTCGGCTGACATAGCCGAACTCTGTGTCAGCATTCGGCACAGGCTAGAGTCACTGAATAGGTTTCCAAAGTACGGAAGCTCCGAAGCTCCGCGAGCTAGGTGGCGCTCAAACTCATCCGTATCCGTACCGCCATTTTTTTATCCTTACATAATACACTATGCGATAAATGTGCGCATGGCCCACCGTTGTCGGTGTCGAAATGGTCTTTCAGGTGTGTGTTTGTGTGGGACGCTTTGGATAGCCGCATTAAATCGTTTACGACATCGTTTACAGTGCAGTCTAGCTGCACTCGTGTAATCATTACTTTGTGGTTCAAGTTAAAGTCCCCAGGTGAGCAGTGGCGAACTTTATGTCGCTTAGAGCTTAGCCGCTTATTTCTGTCATCACATTATGCCTCTGGTATTTTTCGTTTGTTTCGTTAACGCATTTTTAGTATTTGAGTGACCGTCGTATGAACGCAGCAGCATTTCATCGATTTATTTGCAGCTGCATACAAGGTGTTCATGACTGGAGATGAACAGGATAAATTGAAACGCAATTTTAATCCCTTTTGATCAATAAACAGTTGCTTTGTTGGCCGGATGAAGCTTGCGACAAAGTCCAGCAATGATTTCCTCATGACGATTCTGAAGGCAGTTTGCAGCCGACGCGACCTGTGCAAACGGTTAATGCAGACAAATGAAACTGGCGGTGAGTTGCGAGAACGGCTCGGTATGAAGTTAAGGAGTCTCTAAACTGGAAACACCAAGAATATTTGTACAGTCAAACGCCGCTACAACGAACGCTTCTACTACGAAATAGCCTGTACAACGCTTTAACAGCCTATACATCTGCTTTATTGGGGTCATTAAAGTGCGCGACGGATATAACGAAGTGACGTGTATAACGAAGAATTATCGTGGTCCCACACGCTTCGTTATACAAGCGTTTGACTGTATCTTCATTCGTATGCATCTCTTTCACTCGGGGCATCAAGTGGCATGACTAAGACCGTGCTATCAAGGCTTCATTAATGATTATTGTTTTGTGCCACAAAAAAAAAAACAGCAATGTAATGAAAAAAAAAAGCATATGACAACCGCCTAAGAACCAATTGCATTATGACTATGAGTCACCCGGATATTCGTGCTCCCGATTTCGCGTGCAAAAATACTTCTTAACATTTTTTTTTTTTTACGCTTTATACGAAGCGAAGCAATATGTATAGAAAGCGCCGCCATCGAATTCTTATTCAGAAGCTGCCGTTCTTCCAGGGATCGTTCGTGCCGAACCAAGCTCAGTCGAAGCAGTCTGATCGGCCGCTAGGCGACGAGCAATACGCGGAGAAGACCGGTGAAATACACTCACCTCACAAATGCCTGCTTCCTGCATTACGCTTGAAATTCTTTCGTTTTATAATGTCAAGCCGAGCACTCCTCCGCTTCATAGTAGTGTTCTTGCCTGACGGGAAGCGGAAGAGTCTTTTGTCATTCTTTAACCTGCTTCTGCACCCGGACGCAAAACAAGCAGGCATGTAGGAGCCGTGAACTATACGGAAGGTTGGGAAGCGAGTTCATCAAATTGCGTGTGTCACGACGCCAAGTGGCTAAGAATTGCGGCCAGGAGTGTTGTAGCAATAGCTGGCTGGCCACGATAAGGTGACTTATGGCGACGATTCGAAACAGTGATGATGATAGTGATGGCAAACGTCTCACCTTGACTGCTGCAGTTCTATGATGCCGCAGGAGATCAAAACATAATCGGCTAGAGTGAGACCGTTGTTGACAAAGCATTAAAAAATGCGAATGCAGTACTCTGACACGGTATTCAGTGACACTAGCACGGGCTCGTGTTCGATCGGTGAAGCCCCGAATTAAAGGGCTCATGAAACGATTTTTTCTACTTTCGCTAAGTATTACTTAGAAGCACTCCTTAACGTTAATAACTGAATAAACTTGCCTTAGTTTTTCTTTCTAAGCAACGGAAGCCGCAAAAAAAAAAAAAAAATCGAGAAATATGAGCATTGTTAATCAACAAAGCGTCCTTTATAGTTCGATCTCCTCTCCAATAGCCCGACGAGGCGTTAGCATTACTCAAGTCATTCAATAGACTAAAGGTAAGGGTTTTAATACTGCTCTGATTATAAGACCTAAGACGTGCGACCACCAAACATTTTTTGAAGCTCTGCGAATGAAATTATAGCTTTGGATCGTTCTCTTTTGTTATTGTTTTTTTTTTTTACTCGAACAAAATATTGTTTGCGTGCTTGGGTCATTATAATTCGCGTTCAACCACGCACTTTTTTTCCCTTTTTTTTCTTCTTACTGCTTATTGCATTTATTCGTTTATAGGTTGAATGGGCAAGAGGGATGGCTATTCGGCCAGTCGCTAACCGTAAACGTGTTTTGTTATGTTTTGTTCTGACGCGCGTGTTTTTATGCGATAAGTTTCCACGATCACATTGTTGCGGCGGATGGTGCTCCGTTATGTGTTATTGATCGACCGTTTGTTTTCCGAGCACTCGCTCTTCTCGGATGTTATCGTCATTTCCTCCGTTAAAAAAAAAAATAAAAAAAAGTGAGACGTCAAAAACAAACAACGTCGTTGAACCCGTTTTGAATAAAACGATAAGAAACTCTTCGTTGACGCCGCTTTATCTCGCTTGCTACCGGCTGCCCACGAATTTGAATGCGCTTTACGTGACGCTGTGCACTGATTCGGTTTAGCTGCAAGAAGGAACAATTAAAACAAAAAAGACATATTGGCTGGTCACGATATGGTGAGGTACAATTAAAAAAATAAACGACAGTTCAGTTTTCAGTGCTTCAAGATGGATGTTGTTAAATTTTAAAAAAAAATGAAGAAACAAAAAGCTGTTTGCTTTTTGTTTCAAGAAGTCATGCGTCAAAATGGTCTGGCCACCGCGGGTGAAAAACGTTTTGTCGGGAGCGCTAGTATGGCAACCGTGTGCACGCCCTTGTAAATTGGCTTAGAAGGGCGAAGGGAGGAATCATACGTTTTTTTTATTATTATTATTTCTGGGCTAGGTGGCGCAAGCTACCGCCCGTTATAAAGGGTACAGTCGTTAGCATCTATCCAGGCTCGACTATCCGACAATCGACACGCACCAGTGGCAAGATGGCGTCGCCTTCTTGCAAACCTGTAAGCTGAACACCACTTATTTAAAAACGTTGTTCACAGCGCGCGCAAAAAAAAAAAAAAATCGTTTTGTTTATTGTTTGCCAAGGGCTATACTATCCTGATTGATAGAATGCGCGTATTTGCACGGTCAACCTGCGTTCCGCTCAATCAAGATAGCATTTGCTTTTAGCAGACGACGATAAACGCGGGAGCTAGTTTTGAGTAGGGGCCGCGAATAGCGTCCTCGAATATGGCCTCGAGCTACCACCTCTTACGAAGTGTATAGCATACGGGTAGAGTACTCCCTACAAGTAACCAAATTACTTGTAATTGCTGAAGTAAATTTGAAATAATTTTATTACTGTTATTAAGAAGTAATCGCAAGAGTAATATGATTACTTCTGCGATTAGGAACGATTACAAGTACTAAAATTAGTATTTGTAACCGTTCCTATTTGCCCTCCCTTTTCTAATGGCTCCCTCTGTTCCTACAAACTTTCTAGCCCCCCCCCCCCCCAAAAAAAAAAAAAAAAAAAATTCGAGCCAAGTTTTTGACAGGAGGATTGTTTACCAAAATCTGTGGATTCAAATAAGCGGTTGATTATTCGGTGATTTTAATCAGTTCAAAAGAGACGTTTTCAAACCGGCAGAAAAATCTGTCGTCTTGAAAATCTGAACGCATAGAAAAAGTAACGGTTACTTTTTTCCTTTTTTTTTTTTTCAAGTAACAACCAATTATCCTTTTTCTCAAGTAATCGAGTAATCAAGGTAACACGCGTCACCCGACACCTAGGGTGGCAGGCTTCTTCGAACCGATCCCGAACCGCGCGTTCGCCCATCGTAACCGCTGTGGTCGTGGTTGTGGCGGCCGGAGAGCCCCGAGGGCCATTCTGGGTGTCGTGTTTCTCTCGGAGGACGCCAAATGCCCTAGTACTTGCGCGTCCTGGCTTTTGCTTTGCCTTTTTCTTCTTTCTTTTTGTTGTTTATTGCGTTGGATGACAAGCGAAGAAGTTGTGCTCCCTCTTCTAACGGTTTCGCCTTCCCCTCCCTCTCGGCCAATGTACCTACCCCTATTTTTGTGTAGTGTACGACCCTTGCCAGTTTCTTGCCGTTTTTCGCCACTTGAAGAAGGGCGTCCGCCCGAAACGTCGTGTATACCTTCCTGTCCACATATTGTTTTTTTCGAGTAGCACAACCATATATTTGCGTTTTCGTGTTTAAGCTCATTGTGCTCGGCAGCGGCCCCATTCCTTTGGACCTAATCTAATATTTTTTTTTTAAACGAGAGTAATTCCAATTTGTAATTGGTTACTTTTTTCGAAAAACGTGTACATGACTGGTATGTAGACACCGAAAGTTTAAAAAAACGTAAGACGCGAAGACTACCAGTTGCCTTTGCTCAGCAGCCAATGAGATTGCAGCGTCAGCCAATCAGATTGCAGGGTCAGCCAACCAGATTGCAGCGTCAGCCAACCAGAGTGCAGCGTCATCCAATCAAAATGCAGCGTAGGCCGATCAGATTGCAGCGCCAGCCAATAAGAGTGTTAAAGAACTATATTGTCACGAATGACAGTTAATGAAGCGACGAAAACTGAAACAAACTAAACGTTTAATGGGGCAAACTTGTGCCGAAAACAAAAGGAAAACAGAGGATAACACAAGAGCGTCGCGGACGTCGATGGCGGCGTAGCCGCAGTATCGAACGCTGGGGCGAGACTGACTCCGCTCGCCTTGCTCATTCGCCGTAGAACTTTCGGTGTGTAGAACATTCGGAAGTCGATCAGACGAGAATGTTCTCGAACTTACGAGAAGGCCAAGTTGAAAGAATAAATAAAAGGACAGTCCGCTGACTGGAATCGAACCTACACCTTCCGCGCGACAGTCAAGCGCGGTAACCACTCGGCCACGCACGCGCTTGCTCGCCGACGGTCGTAGAAATATTCACAAATAAAGAAGCGTGAATGTCGATAACTTTCTTCTGTCTAACCTCCGCCCTCCCCCCCCCCCCCCCCCACCAAAAAAAAAAAAAAAAAAGTTTAGACCTAAAAAAAAACGGTCCGTGTTGTGGTACTTAGCCAACACCACCCAGTGTAACCAAGACCTGTGTACTAGAATCTTGACGTCATCACAGTGAGATCAACCGAAGATTGTACACGAGTGCCGAGTTAGCGTTCGGCTGAGCTTCGTGTCCAACCAACGCGTCGAGGGGTGCTCGTCATCAGACTCGGGTCTAATGGCTGAATTAGCGCCACCCGACTGTGATGACGTTTCGTGCAGGAAGAGGAGGTCGTCCGCATACCTTGAATATTTCTAGGTGGTGTTGACTGAGTCGGGTGACTTGTCATTGTGTACAGTGCCACAGCCCAGATAGTCTTTTTTCATTTCATGTTTAAAGAAGTATTTTTAGCCTCGCCATTCGCCGAACTCGTTTCGTAGATCGCGACGTTTGGCTCACCCAAGTACCTTGCGGTAATGTACACATTTAATGTTACTAAAGTGTATAGACAGGAACAGCCCACAACAGTACGGATCATAAATGGGTCTGCGGCATGGATATACGTATATCCCAGCTACGAAAATTGAAATTGGTTCAGAATGGTCCTCACACCTTTTTCCATCAGTGTTTCTGGTATATATCAATTTCTTTTTTTTCGTTTTAGGTGCGCGATGATTTTGCCTTTCTAAGTGCCTGTCAGATAGATAGAAAGGTTCGCGCCTCTTATTTAAAAGAAAATCTCGAGCCTCTGAAATACCTGCCCGACGGCCGGAGTGCTTAATCCACCTTGTTCTCCGGGGAGGCCTTGAGCTAGCATCGTGCACGTCTCGGGTCTCGTAACCCATTTCACCCTTTTGTTTATTTACCGCCGCAAGAAAAAAAAAGCTCGTTCAGAGTGAAACACGATCTGTCTACTTTCGAAGTCAACCACGGTTGCCGCTAAGCGGGAAATTGTTCTGAGGGGAGCGGAGCCCAGTCGAGTATGGTTGAGGCATTTCCAGACGACCATGTGTGTAATGGACAAGGTCTTGGTTGCGGCAGCTGGTACGCCTCGTTTTTGAACGGTCCGCGCGTATAGCCAAGGTTGGAACTTGATTGCTTGCTCGTTGTGGCTGTATAGACGAATTGATTGATTGAAAGCCTTCCGTGCTACGAAGACCGATGAAAAGAGAGAGAGAAAGATAAAGGGAGTAAGAAAGATAGAAGGGAACTCGAACACTCAAGTGTGGATATACTATTAAGGATCGATAGTTTGTTATATTCACGGGCGGCTTAAAAAGAAACCATAGGTGTGACCTTCCATGTTCACGCTGCTTGCTTCGTGGTTCGTTTTTTCATGTTCTTATTAACTAGCATTTACTTTAGTAGTGCTTATCCTAGTTCTTATCAACTAATAGTAACTGTGATATTTTATTTTATGTTGCGCATGTTGCCTGTCGCATTCATAAAAAAAACATTATTTGTTGTTGGACCCCAAACTAGTCTTTGGCTCGGGTCCAAACACTCATTGTATATTATTGTGGCATATTATAAGATGAAATCCAATGAATTAATGGAATACTACCGAAATCGCATAAGGGGCTCGAGACTCGCCACGCAAGAAACCTTAGTAGTTTCGTACTACGCCGCTAAATTCAACAAAGTTTACCTGGTGTGTCGTGTCCGCATTTCATTTCGGCTGAAGTAAAAAGCGATGAACGCAAGCTTGCAGCGTTTGATGGCGGTTCCAAGTGTAGTTATACACTGGTTAGGTGACGCTATACGCCGCCCGAGATTCGACCGTATGCATGCAAACACCCGACTATCCACTTACAGCTTCAGAACTCCAAAGAAGTCTACCAGTTTTTCCCCTCCAGCACGACCTCTCCGCCTTCAATGCTCCTCTGGCGACGAACGAACTTTTAGCGTGTACTCCTATAGCTAGGACGTCACCAAAAAGGCAGTGCGATTCTGCTGGAGGTTTGAAATCTAAAAAAAAAAACTTATCTGTTGGCATCACTATCAAACAGGAGTACATCAGGAAAATGTAAGCGAGCGCTTACAAGTTTCATCATTGCTGGCGGCAAGGGGACATAGCTTTTTCTGTTTTTCCTACAATGTCTTATAATTACAAGACTTCAGCTAGGTTTTTAACAGGAGTTATAATTCCTTCTCATTATTCACTCTAGTTATCTTACTTGTTTTATAGTTCATCTTCGGTGGATTATATTCATCTAAAACAATAGGTTCCTGACGAGTAAGCAGTATGCAACAAGCGCTATAGTCAACATTTGGAATAATTTCCGCCGTAAAGACACACTGTAATCCTTTATTAATTTATATCCACATTGTTCTCAGTGGTACTCGTAGATTCGTATTCAGGCTCCTGGGAAACGGGCGCTTTGACAACGTTAATTAACTTGGCTGGCGGCGTTCCGGTACAAGAGCACACGCTCCAGGCACACGTGTAATCGGCCGTCATCCGCAGAAGACACAGCCGTCTGCAAGAGTCACGGAAGTCGCTGCGAGCGCAGAGGTTCTGCCGCTTCAAGCTCCCGGAAAGCGATGGCCTATGTTGCGGCTCTGCTTGGCCATGACGTGTCCCGTCTTCTTCGTTTGCTGAACGGCTGACCGGCGTCGGTAGTGGTTCAGGCTCTTCCAATGTCCTGGCATGAACTCGCACGCCCTCTCTTTGTCTTGGTGGACTTTGAAGCAGTTGGTTTACCCGTACCTGCTGTGGAAACCGCTCTGGAGTTTGAGGCTTAAGCCCATCGTCTCGTCTGGCTTCTGCATCTTCCTTGTCCAGAAGGACACGGGACTGTACTTTCTGGTTTGTTTTGAGTGCCTGCTGCCTTCCCGGTTGTTTATTCGATTCAAACTTCTGCACTTGAACTTCTTTGGCCACTTGCTTTCTTTTGGGCTTTTGTGAACCACGGTAATGGGGTGGCTGCGATTTTTTTGCCTTTTGTGGTCGACGTAGCCTTCGCTTATTAGGTTTCCCTCTTGCTGGCTTCTTGGGGATTTGCTTCTTAGGTATTTGGCTGCCCTTTTGTGGATTGGAGACTTGTTTTTGTGAGTTTGTTTCCTCTGAAACCGTGGGTATTTCTTCCTTCCGCTCTGTAGGCGTCTGTATTTTGCGTGGCTGCACGATTACCGTCGATTCCGGCTCCTGGGCTGGTCTGGGCATTGCGTGTGCTTCGGACGGTCCTGGTACCTTTATTTTACGAAGTTGATCTACATCTTTCCGAGATTTTGGGGAGTTTATGGCAGGCGTCTCAATTCTGTGTCGTGCTAGCAGTTCTACCCTTTTGCCCTCCTGATCTACTGGCAGTCTCGGTTTTCGCTCCGGCCAAAAGTGGGGAATCATCAACACACGTTTTCTTTCTTCTTTTTCTGTGGGAGTCGGAACTGATAGTTTATTTCTTCGTTGTACTGCGTCTTGTAGGGTTTCAGCCTTCTCTTCATGATGCTGTTCTGTATTTCCCTGAGCTTCAGATTCTGTGTGGATAATGCATGGGTAGTTAGTACAAGGATTGTGTAACATACAATACTTCAAGAGCATTGATTTTGTTTACTTATGGCAGAGACCCCGTAAGTTTTCCAAACGTGGCCAAAATTGAAAACCAGATTTCTTACCTGTCAGTATCATGTGAGCTGTATAAACAAAAAAAGGTAACGCCAAAAGAAATTGATCTTAGTATAGCGTGGTTCAATATTCAAATACGCTCATGAGACTTTTTTATCACTATGCTTTTTTGTGTAATCTTATCTCTTATAAGACCTTATTTTGTGTCTACTTCGTTGCGAGTGCGAAGAAGAGAACTTACCGACGAAGAACAAAAGAGGCGCCGCTAACTTGACCATGTCGACACCTTAGTCAAAAATAACGAAACTAAAACAGCTTAAACGACACATTCAAGCCGCCTGAACGGCGCCCCAAAAGAACTTGTCTTCGACGAAACCGGCGATCCTTTATAGAGCCACCCAATTCACCGCTGTCACTTTCAAGTTAGAAGGCTATCAGGTGGCCAGACCGGAACAACATCCCCGCAAACGAGCCACCCCATCACCCTCTCCGGTCCACAACACTAACGATCTCCCGAAACCGATTCGCTCACTTGGACCTAATCCAAAGATACTAGCCAGCCGGGCCAATTGTAACCCGCCAAACGCGCACGTCACGACGCCCTTCATCCAATCAGGTTCCGAGGAACCCACCACACCAGCCGTCATCGGCCATCTGGGCCAATCGGATGCTAGGAGCGAGCCGTGACGTAGTAAGTTGGCTGTCGCGCTCAGTCCACTTGGAGGTGACACGTACGTGTGCTTGTAGCGAACGCAACACCGGTCCCTCTGGTCTGTCGACCGGAAGAACAAGGGGACGTTGTTGTCTTCCTCGTTAAGCGGTACCACGTGACCTTCACTGGAGAGAGGCACCAAAAAAAGAAATCAATTAATCCGTGTGTTCCGTGTCGCAGTCGGATGGTTTTCGCTTCGCGGAAGTCTCCCAATCAGGACTGTTTCGCGGGGTAGCCGCGTTCTTTTTTTTTTTTTTTTTCTCAACAAGCTTCTTGATTACCCCTGGCGGTAGCTTCTAGTTTTTGTTTGTTTGATTTCAGTTCTAAGAGTGGGAATTAACTCGTATGATGATGATGATGATGGTGACGACGAGTGCCTTTCTGGCAACTTTCCTTCTTGTCTTCTTTATTTTGTTTTTTTTCTGAGGGTGTGTGTGTGTGTGGGGGGGGGGGGGGGGGCGGAGGGTTGTTTTCGGGACTCTGCGTCATACGTTTACGTGGGACGGACCTGTCACTTGAATGACGTTGTCGTTTGTAGCGGAACACGTATACAACACAACAGCGCACCATACATCAATTTGTGTTGCACAAAAAATAATATACTTTTTTTTTCCATGCTGAGTGATTTTCTGCACTACCGCATGCTTACTAACCCGCGTTTTGCGGCAAGTTGCTAAAGCGTAACAAAATGTGCTCCCAAGGCTCAATCCCCGCCCCTGCCCGTTTCGATCTTGGTGAGCTCCGTACCGGCGTGTGTTCGTGTACCACTATCGCGTGATGCAGGTTAAGAGCCCCAGACTAGTGATTGTACTTCACTAGTTAAATTTCTCATCTACACCGGGAACACCAGACGTCCACTGGGGCTTACTAACTTCACGTAGTCTAAACGAAACCCACAAAATAATTATGTTTTAACAACGTGTGTCTTCGAAATGTCCGCAAACAATATTCGTTGTTTGTTTGAGTACCGAAACGGGGACCCCATAAGTACCGAAACGGAGACCCCATGCGATTTTACTAGAGATTTCGCAGTCGCGACGTCGCTCGTGCTGCAAAACAAATAAAGAAATAAATAGCCGGGGAAAATTCCGGTGCCCCACGTCGCAGTTGCGAATTCGCAAACAAAATCGCACCATGTGAATCGTGCTTAAAACAACAAAAGAAGCGCGATTATTTCTGGTGTGCTCCTACGTTTAATGTACACGACTTACACTGATGTCACATACATAACCATTGTGGTGGCTTCGCTGCCGAGAGCGCACCTTTTGCAACAAACATTTCGCACCGCGAAATTGTCCCTTTCCGAGAAGAGACTATGGTGAAACGGATAGAGAAATAACTGTACAGAGAAAGAAAAGCGTAACTTTCGTCCGCCCGCCGTTGACGAATAGGCGCTCAGTTTTAACCACCATTAACACATAAAACTTTTGACTGATATTTGGGCCACTGGATGGCGCTGAATTTTGTGAAATTATTATTTAATCCCGGCGGGAACAAGTAAAAGTGACAGCATAGTGCGATGACGCCTTGCGCAAACCGTGTATAGAAAAGCGGCAATTAGTTAGCAGCGAGGGGCAGAAAATAACGGAACAACGGGGCGCACCGAGAAACTAACGAGGAAAAGTTCGAACATTTAGGTAATTCAAGCCGACCCCGGCGGGCTCCTCTTGTCGTAATCAAACTTCTCTCCGGCAGCGACAATGTTCGACGATTTCCCGCCGTAATTGGACGGCCCCGCATAACTTGAGGGCATGTACCATGTTGCTCGTGGAAGTATCGTTTACCCGGCTCGTTTCTAAAGAAAAACAAAAAAACTCAGTTTAAGCAACTTTTTTTTTTTTACGTTACTGCTCTTTAGCGTTTCTCGCTATCCGTATCAAAGACACAAGAAATGGCATCAGTAAAGAAAGAAAGGTATACAATCGCCTAAGAAGTAAGAAGTTCGTTACAAGGACCAAATTATTCGTGCTTCCCCCATCAGAAAACAAAAAAAAAAAAAAACACTGCCCTCTTTTTTGTGTTTTTGCGTTAGTTTTAATTCCTGCCCCGGGTTCGCTCATTAGGAAGATTAGGCTGATGATTCCGATGGCGCGCAATCATGAGAGGCTTTCTCGTTTTATGAATTCATTAAGTTGCTTTGTTAGTCTCGCGATATTCCCGGTATTTATGTTTCCGCTTAATCACGGTTAACTCTGCCATGTAGTGGCAGTTTTGTACGTGTTTCAAAATTATCGTTCTCTCGAAGAAAGAAAAAAAAACAATACTATCAACGTTTATTTCTACGTGAATGCGACATGTTCGTAAAAACCCAAAATTCACTACTGTCTTCTCTACTCCCGCGCGGTCACTTTGATTCCTGTTTCCCAGTTTTCGCCGCACCCTTCTGGTAACAATGTCGCGGGCTTTAGCCATTTTGAAGAGGCTATTTTATTCAGGGATCAATCGGAGAAATGAAGTGGGGGTTTTTTGAGCCACAATAATAAACTACGCGTCGCGGAAAGCTGAAACTCTGCGAGAACTGTGACGCTAACGGTAGTGGCAAAACCCGAAAGTTTGAGAACATTACGTTACCTAGATCGAGAGATACGAGAGAAAAACAAAATTTCTTTATGAGCCGAGGTTCACCTAAGCCTAATTGATGTTCATCAAACCAATCCGTGACATGTAGAAGCCTGCAAAATTCATTAAAAAAAAATGTTAGGAAGGAAGTAAACAATATCGTATTTCTTGCTGACAAGACTTGTTTTTTGTGCAAATAATGATACAGGCGCCCGCAGTCTAATCGTTTTGTTTGTTTGTTCCATGAAAATTACGCTTATATGGACCTCGGCTCATTGAGAAATTTTGTTTTTCTCTCGCATCTTTTTGATCCAGGTAACGTCATGTCCTCAAATTTATCGGACTGCTCTTCGACTCGCGGAAGGATCGGATTGAGATGATTGCGGCGCTTTTTGCCAGCGCATGGAGTGCATCACGTATGGTCAATTTCCAGGTCTGGTGTAAAAAAAAAGTGTGCACCGAGTGTGGCTCCGAGCGTTTTGTATAGCGCCGTCCGTGTTCGGGTAAGCTGACAATAATTATAAAGTAAGGTTGGCTGCTACACTCGATGTCTATGCCAGTCCTGCCGCGGTCTAGGCGAAATGTTTTTTTTTTATAATGGTCATATATTTTTCTTAATGTTTACCACCGAGTACGTCTTCAAAATATCATAAAAAAATGTTGTTATTTTTTTTTTTGTAGAAAACTAAAACGCGTGCATTTTTGAATTGCTGGCTGCCGCTCTACTGGCAACAACGAGCAGGGCCACTTGTGGCGTCAAATGTTGTATCTGAGAGCACTTGACGCTATCTTGGCGTCTGTGGGTTTTCGAATTGTGTCTGGTTTAGTCTATTTGCGGCACTCGATGAAGGGTGGGGAGAATGGGTGATGTGCTGTTGGGGTGCAATAACACCACGAATTAAGAAATACAGCAAGAGTGACATCTCATCGGTTTCCGAGCGAGAATTGTCTCCGTGACAGAAGTGGATCCGAGCAGAACGATGCAAACGCTGGCTCCTAGTGTTCGCGTCGTGCTAGAAAACAGTTCGCATCGTCCTAGCAGACAAAACCTTCCATACCGGGCTTGCTTCTAAAGCGGCATCTGGGTTCATATGTCAGCGGATCGCGAACGCAGCCTGTTTACTTGACTTGCTACTTATACAACAAGTGACGTCACGCCACCGGAGTGCGCGGGAAAATTTTACTGTTCTGGCATAACCTTCATTTACTCTCAATATACACCGACTCAACTAATTCTCTGACGTCGCGTCACTGCGGTGGCGCTGCCGTCGGTACTGCGCATGCGCAGACAGTGCGCACACGCGCGCTCGTTTGTAGACAGTGCGTCGGTTTATGCGGAGCGCAAGTTCGTCTGCTTCTTGCTCAGTGGTTGCGGTGAGGTCAGAACGCTGAGCTCTGATTGGCTCCGATTGGTCGGATAGTGGCTAGACTTCAGGGTGGCTAGCATTGAGGTCTACCTACTATTCCTCCATCTGAGCCAATCAGAGTTCAGCGTTCTAACGTCAATGTAATCCCTGCGCAAGAAGCAGACGAACTTGTGCTCCGCATAGCTATTTTGAATTTAGAGATAAGAAATATCATGTCGGGGAGAGTAAAGCCCGAAGGTTTCTCCGAAAATGTGTTTAGTGGGTAGCTCGAGCAACCGCCGGAGCTCTTCTTTAGAAAGCCAGTTCCGCGAGTAGTGCAACGTCTGCGCGTGACGTAATACGAGGTTTCTGATCTGGAGTATTTTTTTGGGAGGGACGACGAAGAAGTCGGTCCCTGTGCGCTGTCAGAAAGAAAACTTTCTCAAGACGAACGAGGAAGAAGATTAGAACGCCGCCGTGTTTCCCAGGCGTTTTCCTTTTTCGGTGCGCGTCCTTTGTGTATATGCTTTTTTTCTTTCTGCGCCGTTTGCGAGAGAATCTCCCGGAAGTCCGTTCACCTGAGCCGCCATCATGCGTAACCTGGAGCCAACACGAGTCTCCTAGTCCTGTGTGTATTTGTGTCTTTGGCTCCTTCAAACCTGAATGCTTGTTTCTTTTTATTCTCTAACAATCGAGTTGTGCCGACGAAATCCTCCACGAACGTTACCTCGCCTTTTTCTTTCTTTACTCGTCGAATTTTTTTCGCTTCGCGGACGGATGTTTCTCAGTCGTCAGAAGCTCTTCCTCCATTTAGTCGAACCGTAGATGCACGGGGTGGCTACAGTGGCTCTTAGGCTGGAAAACGAGCCGGAAAACTAACTCGGCGCTTACACATAGAAAGCTCAAACTTTTACCAAACGTACGTCGGGGTGGGCGGTTTTATCTAATTAAATTTCAAGGCGTAGCCTTCTTGACTGCTCACTGTTCCCATCGTGAGATGGCGCCACGAGCATCGATGACACGGTTGTCTGCAAAAGCGTCTGCCGATGACTTTGGCTAGTATGTTGGGTTTTTTTCCCCTTTTTTTTTAGGAAAGGAATCTGCGTTTTGAGAATTTACAAGGTAAAACCAATAAGCTCAATTGGCATTCGGTGAAAGTTCGAGCTTTCAATGTGCCTGCGCCAGTTTTTCAGCTTCATTTTACGGCGTACGATTCTACCATATATGTATTTAAAAATGCTGTTCTAAACTTCATTTTTAGCTCCCGAAGGTTGTGACAGAAGGCGCGATCCTTATACAGGCATAGCAGTCTCTTTTTAAGCAGATGTCACATAACAATACAACTGTATAGCAAAAAAAAAAAATTACCCCTTGTCTGTGTTTCGGACGAGATTAATCCCTCCATCTTTAGCTTCTGCCAGAAAACTGGCTTAAATTTAGCACACTTGACGCGCGACAAATATTAAAAAAAAACAAGTAAAAAATGTAGTTCTAAAGAGGCACGAATACGATTAGAATGTCATCCCTTTCATTCCGCACACCTTTCACTTGTACCTGCACGCTCTCCTCCTAAGAGCCCGACAGCGTGTGGCACATACTCTAAAAGAAGCAAAAACCGTGGAGCGATCGTGTCACTAAAGCCCCACAATTGACTTGCAAATATCTCTTTCTACCCAGAAGCAGCTATATAGCAGCGACATCTGCTCGAATTAAGTCGAACTTGTCAGAGTAACGACGGCGCAACGTTCGCTTCATAAACCCAAATTCAAATCTATTTTTTTTTTCTTTTCTAACGATGTCGTCCCAACTGTTTGGCGTTTTCAATGCAGCCATCTTCAATATATATCTATATGTGTAGAATCGAATACTCCGGCGGAGAATCCGAACTTATCAGACAACATGACAACCGGAAGTTATAACGTTCGCGAAAACTGCCGGAAGTCGTCGCTGTCGTCTTCTTCGTGGCTCTTCACGCAAGCGCCCAAAGTGGGCGAAGTGGGTCGCATAGTCCCTGTGTTTCTTGCGTTTGTTTTGTGGTGCCTTGTTTTCCTAAGGAGGAACTTACGCTTCCACGGCCCAGCTAGGCAAGCCCGCCCAGCCTGACATCAAGGATAAAGAGCTATGCTCCGCTCACCCCCAAGCTGACAGTGCGGCGGAAGCTACGTGCTTGTTGGACCAATCAGACGCCTATACTTGACCACGTGATCACGCTTTCCTCCCATACCCCCGCTGAGAGAATACGGGAATATGCGATGAAAAGGAGGCGGCCGATTGGTCCGGTGAACTCGTAGCTCCCACCCCACTGTCAGCGTAAGGATGAAAGGAGTGCTCTTCTCTCAAACGAGATTACACAATTTGCCTTTGACCAGTACCATTTTCTTTTTTTTCCCCGTGACGCCGCCATCTTGTCATTCTCCGTCTGCTCACGAGGAACGTTTCGCAGTTTCGTATTTTTTGCGGGTGTTCTTTTCTTTTTGGCGTTTTTTTTTTTTTTTAAGACGTCGACCCAATTAAGGCTTAAAAGAAGGGTAATTAAGAAATTAAAGATTGAAAGAGAGAAGAAAAGAAAGCGAAAAAAATAAAGAAGTGGCGACATGTCCCCGTTTCCGCGGAATGTTTTGCCTTTTGATCCTTTTCGCAACGCAGACGACGGAAAGACGGCTCCGACTCGTCTCGGCTCGGCTACGCTTTTGTGCGTTCGGCTGCGCAAGCCGAGAGACCAACCTTGGAACGCTTTTGTCGCTACGCAAAGGCAACAGTCCTCGCTCCCTTTTAATCGACCAAATACGCCCGCTGTTCCTTTGAGTCGTGGCTTGCCGTGCCACCTTCCGATGTCTTATCTTTTCACCGCCGTCGATTAGGAAAACCACTTTCGCACTTTTAATAGCCTCTAATGAGTGGCCGCTCGCTTTACAGCTTTGGAGCGGTGACACTTTGGCCGGACACGCTAGTTGTCTTCACGTTATTTTTACGTTGCAGCGCACCAACTCGCCCAGTCAGCAGTCTTATAATAATTATCTTTGTCTGCTTTTCGATAGTTTTTTTTTTGTTGTTATTTCTTGGTCATAAGTTATTGTAGAGTGATGTCACGGTTAGTTCCAAGTAACAGTACCACCGTTCGGGCTGCTCGCACATTCAGACGCACTCACGAATGCACATGCTTTTCCTGAAAACTATTGATGACTGGAATGAAAGTGACAGACAGATATACGTATGCTTTCTAGTGTTGATTTTATTAGCTCAATTAACAATCTTTCTTTCCTTTAATGCATGTCGTTTACAGTGAATTATTTTCAAGGGAATCTTGTTTTTTTGTGTTGTTTTGTTTATGTATGGGTATTTTCCACTCCTAAAATGACCTCGTATGATGTTACAGTATGGATAAATAAATAAATGAATAAACATGTATGGAGTAACAGGTAAAAGTGTGCGCAGAAGCGCAGAATCTCTTCTACGCCATTGAGTTCTCAGCTCAAGTATTAAGCCTTTAAGTCCTAGCTCAAGTCTTCAACCTTAGCGCGAGTCTTAAGTCTTGGCTCAAGCCTTGGTGCAAGTCTCAAGTGATTTGTGTTCGGTCTTAAGTCTTAGCGCAAGTTCTAAGTACGAGGCCATACACTAAAGCCTGAAACACACGTGACCAAACAGCACGTGCCATCGCACCGCCAAGCAGCGTGACCAGGGCAACCGTCGCGCGGGACGGCACGGCATTGGGCCACGTTACAGCGTCGGGCGCGAAGCGACGCGATTCTTTGTCACACGTGTTGCACGCGTAAGGCTTATTAAGAAGAATGTTAATCGGTCAACCAAAAGTGACAAAATACCGTCCTAGAAGAAGAAGTATACGTAATTTCGTGGTCAGTTCGTCGACGCGCTAGTTTTAAGAAAGGGTTTGCGTTGCTAGATACTCAACGAAGGCCGTGGATTTGCATAAGAATCTCCCGAAATTCACAACGTTGTTTTTTTTTTTTTTTGTTTGTTTTACTGCAGAACAAAAACTTTTAGTCATTGGCTTTTTTAACTGTAAAAAAAAAACTGTTTCTTTTCTTATCTGTTATCATTGCTGGCCTTATTCCACCAAGACTGTTTCGCGTCATTTGGCGAGAGGTCATAACAGATTGAGTTGTCTAAGAGGATACTTTACGCTCCCCTCCACCCGACAGCCGCGCTCGCGAAGTGTACTCAAACTCTGGTAGCTTAGCGACATCCCCCAGAGTCTGCACGCGATGAAGTACATAACCGACTCAGCTCGTATACATTGAGCCGTCAAACTGGCCCCTCGGAGAAAACAAAAAAAGGGTGTCAACGACCAGCCATGCAAATAAGAGGTTCACATTTCGGTCACGGCTTCGACGATAACCGAGATTCGGCTCCGAGATTCCCTCGCGCGGCTGCATTGTTTGATTACGGAGCGGATACACGCGTAGCTTAACGCTCGACCTCCTTCGCACTCCGCTGTATACAGTGGCGCCCGCGGAGTTGCTTCTCGCCGCAACCGTGTTATTTGCCCACGTCCAAATTGTCGTCATCTTGTCTTCCGCATCCCCTTTTGCCCGAATTACGGACCACTCCAGAATAGGGCTTCTGGCCGATGCCGTTTTCAGTGTCCGTTGCGCACGGCCCGTATACCAGAGACTCCCCTTACTTCTTCGCTTGTGCGTAACGCGTTTCAAGTAAGGCGTTACTGGTATACCCTATAGTCGGTATGACGGGTTAAGAGTCCGGAGGAAGCTCCACCCGCTTCTTTTTCACTTTAACAGAACGAACGTTGGAGAGGAGGTAACCCCCTCTCCAGCATTCACTCAGTTCTAAGGTAGAAAGGGGCGGGAGGAGCTTCCCCTAATCTCCCGACCTGCGATCGACTATAATTACTCTCCTACAATAACTAAGTAACGCCTTACATTTGAAGAGAAGAAATTAGTAACGTATTTTTGTTACGTTTTCGGTAAGTAACGGGGTCACTTCTCGGGGGGAACGTCCACGAAACAAGTATTCAACCTAGTTGTCACCCAAACTCGCCCCTGTAATTTGCAGGACGATAAAACGCTAGTCAGACCATAACATTGTTTGCACAAGGCGTGTTAGTATAGCCACAATTATCTCTGAGTGAACGCGTTGTCATTAGTAACGACGACAAATATTGAAAGTTGGCTAGTGTTTTCATAAAAACGACATATTCGGAGTAACGAGAAAATCATGCGTTACTTTCAGGCTGATGTAACGCGTTGCTCTTAAATCGCAGTAACGAGTAAAGTGCTTGGTTACTTTTTTGAGTGAGTAACGAGTGACGTTATTCAGTTACTTTATTTTAGTAACGTGTACGCGTTTGACTGCAACCTAGGCGCATGTGGGCTGTGATCTTTGCAAACATTGAAATGATGTACTGTTTTTTTTTTTTGTGCGTTTTTTTTACCATTATTTGTCTGGGCACATTTGGTTTCCGCGTACTGCAACGTCAAATAAAAACATAAAAAGAAAGAATAACTCGCTGGGGGCTTTGAGACGCGAAAAGCTGGACCCTTATTCGTTCCTGGATCGAGAATCGAGTCTCTATAGCCCGCGAACTTCCGAAATGTCGCAGCTTATCCTCCAAAAACAACTGTGTTGCACGTTTTCCCCCTTCCCCTTCATTTTTTTTCCTCTTTAGTTCGAGTATGTTTCGAGACACTCTATCTTCGATTTTTGCCCTGCATCCTCAAAAAGTGTCTCGAATTAAATATATCGGCACCACGGTAGTCGCTGGTCTATTCATAGATACAGGCGGATATCAACCGGCAATAAACGTCTTATTTCTAGCAACAGTTGCCATGCAAACTCTGGAAGCGTTCGGAGTCATGTTCTCGAAACACTCTTATCGAATAAACTCAATCGAGTAAGAAAAAAAAATAGTATCTAGAGTTTGAAAACCACCGATATTTCCTGCGGTTTCTTTGGAAGCTAGACGATATGATACAGTCGAGGACAGAAGTGGCTAAAACTGGCCGACGGCCTTGTCTCGGTTTGGCAGAACTACCCCCCTGGTGGTGTTATATAGAAGCTCTCGTCACGTGCCTCGGAAATCTTTTACGCGTCCTTACTTAGCCCTCATCCTTTCCTTTCCATTTCAACCTGTTGTAAAGTTGCTGCGACAGTACAATTTCTATTTTAGTCGCAGAATGGCGAAAATCGCGCTACTCTTGAACAGTAATTGTTGCTCGTAAAATGGGCCTTAGGCCTCAGTTACGTACTCGTGTAAAATCCTCGGTCTAGTTATACGAAGATCGGAAGTATTCCAAAGCTACCTGATTCGAGGATTTTTTTTTTAACTTTCGATTACTTGGAAAAAAGAAATAGAAGCGATCAAAATATTTGAATATGAACAGAATCTGCGGATACATACTCTAGCTACTTGTCCACATAATCGCCGCAAGACTGAGGCGATTATTATGACGTGGCAAACACTTTTGGAAGTTCTCAGTGATTTCATGGAGACCGTCAGTCGCCACAGACGTTCTTTCCTGACCTCCATCATCAAGGACGTGCGTTCGTACTTCCCGAAGCTTCGTGCAGTTTCCTCCGCACACATTGCACGTTTGTGGCGAGTGGCGGTCTCGTTGACGCACGATGAAATGACCGAAAACCAAGGTAGCAACCCTTTCTGGGAACGGCATTCAAAAACTTGCTCCACGTCATAACAACTGCTTAAATGTATGCGGTAACTATGTGGAGGAGGAGCTAGAGTATACATACCTCTATTCAGTATGTAATAAAAGTTTTTAACGCAGTCAGTCACAGTCAAACGCAAATATGTGAACCGGCGAAACTCCCTCAAGAGGGGAGGCGGTTAGGTGTCTTCGTGTACACCTCAGAGCGCATTCTACTCTCTAATTGCACATAGACACATGTCTCCCTTCCCCTAAACGACACATGCACACGCGCACACTGGACACATAAATTCGACGCAAAAAGCGCACTTCCGGATTTGTGCAGCGGCTTCTCGTTCCCTTCCTTCCTCTATTATTCTTTTTGTTCCGCGTGTGGGCTTCCTTCGCTCGTTGTCTTTTTGTCGTGACCGTAATCTTTTCTCTCTCGAGGTGAGACTCGCCGAGCGTACAATAAGAAAGTTTCAGCTCTCTGCATATCTCCGCCACGTACGCATGCATCCAGGACACACCGCGCCAGGATGTACAAAAACAGCACAACAACGTCAAACACGAAAATGCTAATCGCAAAAGTCTTTCTTGGCCGTCGCGGTTCATCGAATACGCGAGCTGCCAAGCCCTCGCCTTTGTATTTCTCCCCTTACGGTGTTTCTGTGTGTTTTGTGGATGTTGTTGTTGTTGCTTTACCGTGCATTCTAAAAAAATATATTTCCTTAATCTTTGGGCTTTTTGTCGTCGGCGGAGGTCTTCCGTTAGGTACGTCGCACAGGCGGGTACCTATTTACATCTCGCTTCCTCCTATACACACTTTCGCATAGAAATACTTTCGTTGTCGTTCTTTATACGCTTTAAATTCGCAGTGACACTGCTTATACATCATGCAAAAGACAAGGTGTTTGCTCAAGACACGATTACATGAGTTACTGTAGAGACCAGTTATAACGAAATCAACGGGAATCAGCAATCACTTCGATATATCCGCTATTTCGTTATAACCGACATCGGCTATAACGAAGTGCAAAAGGAAATGGGAAATCGTTATCACTTCGCTGTAGCCGCTATTTCGTTATAACCAACTTGGGCTATAACGAAGTGCGAAAGGGAACGGGAAATCGTGATCGCTTCGCTGTAGCCGCTATTTCGTTATAACCGACTTCGTTATAAC
Organism: Ixodes persulcatus; assembly: GCA_013358835.2. Classification (NCBI taxonomy): domain Eukaryota; kingdom Metazoa; phylum Arthropoda; class Arachnida; order Ixodida; family Ixodidae; genus Ixodes; species Ixodes persulcatus. The sequence goes on along the minus strand of JABSTQ010009657.1, from coordinate 85,233 downwards.
CGATCTCGACAGTATCTGCCTACACACCTCAACCACGTCCCAAGCAGTGTTTGCATCGTACATTTGTATGCTTCGAAGTTGTCTTCGGACGGTCCTTGTACGACCAATGTTAGAAGACCGCCGTTCAAGAATTCGATTTAATTAAATTCAATTTTATTTTCCAACACAGTGTTGGGGAGGATGAATCACGCTTCCGACAGTGTCGGCAGGCTGTCTTCTCTATGATCTCATTTCCCCGTCAACGACTATTAGCGGCGAGATGTTTTGGTGGCGCCCTCGTATGTTTACCTCTCGTGACGTCATTACCTTGCGAACAACAAGTTCGATGGTGTTTGTAATGAGCATGGTGGAAGCTTGAAATCATTGCGCTCTCAAACCAACACTGCCAACACCGTAAAAATTGAAGTTCTCACATCCCTCTTATTTCTGTCGTTGAGAAATCCTTTGCCGACGTCATAGTCAGCATTCGGCCAATCGCGGAATTCCGACCACAGCGACGCTTTCGATCGCCCACGTCGCCAATACTGGACAGTCTTAATACACTAATTACACGTGCACCCTTAACCGAAGTTAAGTGTGACTGAGGTCAGACTTAACTGCCGTAAAGGGTGCCAGTGGGACTAGTGTATAGTGGGCCGTACGCAAGGAAATTGTGGGTCAGGAGTGCGCATGCGCGGGACGCAACAGAAAATGCTAGCGTATTGCGTACGCACGCAACTTAGAGGATTAAGGCTGGTTCACACATCTGCGTCAACCGCGTTGCGCTGCGTTGCGTCGTGCTGCATGGCACCTCCCTACTGGCTCGTCGTAAGTGTCGCCATAGCAACAGCTCGACGCGAGCGGTCTTAAAGGGGTCATGAAACGATTTTCCTACTTCTTCCTCCTTAGCTTTAATCCTCAACTCAAATGCGAATTGTGAAATCACGTCGTCGTGACATTCTTCGGCACCGGTGCGATGACTCTTAGCTTCCACCGTGCTTTTTACGCACACCATAGAACTTGTCATTCGCCAGTGACGATAAGCTCCGTCAGGGCACTCATTGGCCACGAACGCGAATCCGAATATTCGTCGACGGATTTATTGTTGACGAGCGCATACGTCCGAGTGACGCAGTTCTCGTGTCCAATGCGTGAGCTGGGCTCGGCTGACGTCAGTTTGGAACCACTGACGCGCTTTGGGAACCGCGGATGTATCATAGTGAAATGGCGGAGAGCTTTCGAAGGAAAGAAGGTACAAAATAGTCCGCTATATTTTCAAATGTTTGTACCGAAAAGCTGGCTGATGACTTCCTACCCTCTTTCTTTTGGCCAACTAAACGATATGCGATTAGTGAAGTCCCAATTTAAAATCATTTATCGCAGCCCAAAATTCGTTTCATGGCCCCTTTAAGAGACGAGAGTGGTTGCTGTCGCACTCGAACGCGACTGTGTGAACGAACCTTTATGCGTTGGGGGTCTTGCGGCCGTTGCAGCCTCTTGTGAGAGAACTTCTCTAAATCGAGCCAAGCGAGAGCTCCAATTTCAAGATGGTTGGCTACCATGACAGGCAGTGAGGGAGCCGTGGTTTTCGCGTTACCTTCACGATCATAATTTGGCACCCTGACCCGAAGTTCAGCTCCTTGATCATTTCCGAGATCTATAACGCAGTCGAGCCAGATAGCCGCGTAGCTGCAGGATTGCACAGTAGACACGTTCACCGCCACTGTCTTCATTGAAGTGCCCGACTTGTAAAGGTTTATTATAAAGCGTATGTGTTAGACACAACGATGAGTCGACATTAAATATGACTGTGACGCGATGGAATTTTTTAGTAAAACTTTATATTATCGACACAAGCCGAACCAATTGGTTCGGCTTGTGTCGATATTATAAAGTTTTACTAAAACATTCCATCGCGTTTATCGACACAAGCCAAACCAATTGGTTCGGCTTGTGTCAATATTATAAAGTTTTACTAAAAAAAATTCCATCGCGTCACAGTCATACTTAATATCGACTCATCGTTGAAACACGCCGTCTTTAGTTTGTTTTTGCGTCAGACATAGTCTTGGTGAAGATAGCCTAAGCGCACACTATCCTACCTTTCCTCCTTCCTCTTTTTTTTTGTACCCCCTGCAAGAAAAAAAAAGAAAAGAAAAATACAGTAGAGCGAGGAGCTGGTGGTAACATATTTACCAGTTAGCTTCTTTTGCGTCCTGCAAGCAAGCTGGTTAGCTCCAAATCCGAAACGACGTAATGAAGCCATCGTTTCGAGCTCTGTAACAGTAGTGGCCGATTGAACCATCGAGAAAAAAAAAACACATAAAAAAATAGCAATGAAAGAAAGCGGGGAGAGCCTGGGCACACAAATGCTGTGTATACGCGGTCTAGAGAATGCGAGAAAATTACGGGTATTACGACCGTCTTCGCGAGGACAAGAACCATCCAATTTAGTGTCTGTGCGTATTCAGCGCTATTCTTGCTTTAGTTTTCGGTTGTGTTTTCCAGTTTGCGGCGTTTTCGAGGGTAGAGACCGCGAAATGTTTTGTTTCCGCCACTCGCAAAGGGCCGTTACACGCACGTTTGATTTCAAATAAATTTATAAGCGTTAAATTTCGCTCTCAAGAATGCCTGCTCGTCAACCCGCACAAAAAGCATGCACTGTAAAAGAAAAAGAAAAAAAATGTAGCCTTTACTTTACTGCAAAGCGATGGGAGAGCCAATCGCCACAATTTACGTAGCTACTATCAAACCGCGCACACACTGATTATACATTGTACGAACGACAGTCTGATATGACTGCGGTTTAACAAGATTTTGTGTCTGTGCATCTGCACATACACGCACCGGATCATCAGGGTCGTTCTCCTACACGCATCAGCATAACCAGAAACCACGAGAAGCGAGCAATTGTTTCTCAGCGTCTCGCACCATGTTCACGCAAGCAGACGTCGTCTAAACGCAGAGAGAAGGCGCAAGACAAAAGCCGCGCCAACTGGCCGCAACATAACGGGTCATCCGGCATATGCGCGCTCTGTCTCGCACACTAATCTGCCACCGTGCCATATCCACGGAGCGGAGCGAACGCTACGAGCCATATCCTATGCCCATCTAGAGCCGCGAATGAAAAAGGAACCGTTACTTTTCCGATTACTTCCGATTTTGAAAACGACAAATCTTTCTGCCGGTTTGAAAACGGTAGGTCGGTCGTACTGTGGTATTAGATTGGCACGGATTGACTTGGATTGGCTCGCATAGGATCTCCCGCAGTCCATCACCCTAAGGTGAAAACAGAATAGAGCTTCTTCGTGGAGAGATGTTCTCTGGGCGTCCTGAATTTCCGGTTCGCCGTAAGGCGGCCCTGGGCATTCCTGCATGTATACAACGAGCCGCCGTGCTGCCGCGCTTTGTGCTCGTGTACACGCACATGCTGTGCATTAACTACCCGCTCGATCCTTGAACTGCGCGTGAAACGAGATCGCGGGTATACGTCTGATGATGACACCCGCGGAGGCCATTCGATATCGCCCGCCGGCTGTTTTGGTTATGGGAGCCGAGCTTTTGATACAGTGTAGTCGAGCGCACGTGAGACACCGTGAGAACTAGCCTATAGGAAGTATTCACTGGCGGCCATAGCTGTGTGCACGACTGCTGAGCGCGTGCTGATGGCGAGCTTCCACAGTTCTTTTGTAACGTGCATTTCGCACCCTCAAGGTGGCCGGTCTTAGCAGCCTCTTAATGTGGGCTCGTTCAGAGCATGCGCTCTAGACATCACCCACAAATATGGCGCCCAGTGAATACTCCTTATATGCGTCGGCAGAGTCGTACCTCGGTAACGAATATACACAACGCAGACGGAATTTGTTTTGTTGTTGTTGTTTTGCATAAGCGTTGCGGGTAATTGTGTGTCGCCTGTATCCGCTACGGAAGCTCTGGAGTGGTTGCCGTGAGTTTCAAGGTCGAATGAAGCCGACCCTTATTGTATTTTTCTTCCCTTTTAGTAAACAAAAAACGTTTACGCACATTTTTTTTTTTTCTGATGAATCCTTTTTTTTTTTTTTTTGGCTGGGATTGCACTTGTGCGAGATACCGTCAATTAATCTGGGTACAATATTAGACAATGTTAGGCATATTTTTGTTAGTGCTTTTTGTGTTAATTTACCCTCTCCTATTAATCTAGAATTCTGTCACAGTCGCAGCTAAAACTGCAAAAATTAATATAGAGTTTGCCACTAAGATACTTCGCGGTGTCTCGTACCACATTTCGTGTCACTTCTTCTTTTTGTCTTTGTTTTCATAGTTTCCGTTTCATAAAAGCGACAGCATTGGTATCACAACCAACAAAGTCAATAACGAAGAAATAACGGAGAAGATTCAGGCGAACTGCGTGTGTGTGTGCGTTGTCCACTTTTTGTCTCTATAGTCTCGGGTTTTTAAGATGTTGTTAAGAGTTACTCAAATAAACCTAAATTCGTTTTTATTATAGTTTCATGCCGCAGAAACTTCTTACATCAGGAATGTAAGGCCATTGGAGCTTTCAAGGCCGTGCTAAGCTGGCGATTGAACAAAAAAAAAAAAGGATCGCAAATAGCCTTGCGATTGTGTCGCTACGTTAGAACGTTCTTGGTATAGCGCTAGATGTGCTAAACCACTAGCACTAAACCAGGTGTTGAGTGGAGTTAGTTGAGTTAGTGGCGAGTTAGTGTTATAGTTAGTTACAGTCAGTGGAGCTAGTGGTGCTAACTCCGCTAACTCGCGTTTACACTTTTTGTGGCTTCACATCATCTGAGAACCTAGCCTGAAAACCTTTCACGCTATAAAAAAACTGGGAAACATGTCATTTACTTATGGCGTTTTTTTTGTTTTTAAGCGGAGGTCACACTGCAAATACATAATAAAAAAATGGACAATCTGCAAACACTGTCTAAGCCGCACTTAACATTTTTTTTTTTTAGATTTTCATCGTTATTATTATTCCTAGAATTTAGAAACGTGCAGTAAATCCGAAGTAATTTTTCCAACGTGCGTATAATTTAACTGCAATGTTCCGTGTGCTCTTCGCAAAAAGAGCACACACACAGGCGGCAACGCCAACTGGGGATAAAGAAGGAACGATGGATATCTTCCCCTTGCTGCTCCCCGACTCTCTAGCGCATACATACCCCGGGGGGGCAAGGTCGGCAAAGCCCAAATCGACTTTCCGAGACCGCGCTCGACCGCACAATGGGAGGATGGAGATGAACACTCGTTAGCGATACATTTTCTTTCTGGTCTAATCCGCGCTGGGATCTGTTTGTTTGTTGTAGTTTTTTTTTTTTTTTTTTTTTTTTTTCTGGTAACCAGCACCGGTTCATATACTTGGTTACGTTTTCTGGAATCGGAAAGTGCTAAGCTCACTCCTTTTCGAGAACCCTAATAATAGGGAGTTTTCTTGTATCGATCGCTTTCCGGAAACCACTACGAGATCCGGATCAGGCTAGCGGTGCGCATGAGCAGTAGCCGCGTCTTCGTTGCGGACAATGTAACAGGGAGAAACGCGAAAACTCTCTAATACAGATATTAGGGAATTGTAGTAGACCGTTTTTCTCCTCCGCTACGGTATCCGTGAAGAAAACGCCGCAGCTGCGCATGCGCGCCGCCAGCTTTGTCTGCATAGTTCAAGGTCTTGTGGCGGATTACGGAGCGCTATCCGGGTGCTTAGCGCGCTACGGAAACGGTCTACTACAATTCCCCATTTAGAATAGCGTTATCGCTACACCATTACTGTGACCGGTATACGGGATCTTGACCGGGAGAAAGTGAGCGTTTCCGTGAACCGTCATCTTATACCATGCGTCAGAAAAAATAAAAGGGTTTATTAACGGTCAATGGCGTTTCAGTTCGTTTGCGCTACATTCTCGGTCTGGTACCGGCGCTCCGGCATTGGTTGCGGTATTCACGGTAACGCCATATCGATAACTTTCAATTATGAAGTTCGCAAATCTTTTACGTTTTTCGAGAACGTACACGTATTTCTTGGTAAGTATATTGCTCTGCGCGTGCGCACAAAATTTACTCATGTCACGCAGTGACTGACTGCGGTCGTACACCGATAGCAGAAAAGTGGACGCAGTAAATATTTCAGATTGTGGAGCCTGCCACGCTGAATTTGTACATCCATCGGAAGTTGGCGTGCCATATATTCGCATTCTATCACGCAACTACTTTTAAACGTCAGTCTTATAAAAAAAAAAATGCAAAAGAAACCGGTGGTTTCCTGTTGGCGCCAACCGTGTCCCGCTCCGTACACTCGTCAACACCGGAGAGGCACCTTCCACGGGGGCGCAGAATTGGGAAATGTTTCGCGAGGCCGTGCCGGAACGCGATCCCAACCTGTAGAGTACAACACGAGGCTCGCACGGCGGCATCTTCGACCGCATCGACGCGGGCGAAGGGTCAAGGGTCGTCATCGGTCGGTCGTCACTCAGGCGACCCGAATAGGCGATGACCCCCCTCCGCCGCATCCCCTCAAGTGTCCATATTACTCCCTTCAACCCTAAGCTGACAGTGCGGTGGGAGCTACGCAGTCGCAGGTCCAATCAAACGCCTCCTCTTCGTCACCTGACCCCGTAAAGATGGATGTAGGTGCCCATTCTGGATTAGCGATAGACGTAATTTTGCCAAGACGTATTCGTTTGAAACGCCAAAAACATACTTTTTTTTTTTTCCCTGACAACCAAATCTTGCGAAGAACTATTTCGCTCAACGTAAAAACAATTCGCAAAACTTCTTTTCTATATTTTTCTATTTGACAAAGAATATATAGTTGTTTTCTGCCAACGTCGCGCTTTTTTTTTTTTTTTTCAGTCTGCTTACGAGACAAAAGGTAGAAGTCTGACTGGTCCAACCAGACCGTAGTTTCCAGCGCACCGTCGGCTTAGAGGGGAACGGACTACGGAACGAAGAGAGAGGTGGGGTGGGGGTGACGCTGGGGTCACATGTCGGCGGCAGGCACTCTTTGCGGTTTCCGCCCTACTTGGGAAACGGAGATGCGTCGGATTGCGCGCGCGTGCGAGCGCTCCTCGCGCGCCGTATACAATACACGACCGCGGCGAGCTTCGATGGTTGCGCGATCGAACGGTAATGTCCGTGCGTGCGCGAGAAGATGTTTTCGTGAGCGGGGGCTCTTCCTCACTCTCGCGCGCACGTTGGCTGGCGCGGCGTCGTGTCGCGGCGACCGAGATGGTGCGACACGCGTGCGCGTTGGAAATAAGCGGTCTTCCCGTCTGCTTGAGCAATTTGGAGGGAGGAAGAGGGAGAGAGGGGAGAGGGGTTGTTAATAAGGTGAAGGGGGAAGGATTCATTTGTGTTCCGTGGTTCTCGTGGGCTATGTAAGTGCACCGCTGCCACTCTTCCAAGAAAATCTGGAGCGTCCGTTTTCCCGCTGCGAAGCGATCGGGAGAGCCAGTCGCTGTGATCTTCAGAGGGAGTTTGACGAGTGGCGAGTCGCTAGAAATATGTTTAAACCTAAAAAAAAAAATGATAAAATAAAAGTTTGCGTTATGTCATTGAGCACGGTGAAACTTCATCTCCAATGCTACAGCGCCGGGTTTTCTTTTGAGTCTTTACACCGCGCCTCCCCCCCCCCCCCCCCCTCACCCCGCTAAAAAAACAAAAACAAAAAAACAATGCGTTGTTGATTTTTGCGAATATAAATGACGCGTCGTTAAACGCTCATTGTCCGCTCGTAAGTAGCGCTAACGGTCCGAACCAGGTGCCAAAGTTTTAGAACTAGCCGTTTTCTTATTCGAAAGTTACCAGTGATTTTCTGAAATTTTGAATGGAAAAATGGGGCCCATTTTTGGCCACATTTTCGGTCTTCGACGCCACTGAGCTCTATGTAGTCGAGAACTTGGTCGACAGCCGACCTACCCATTGAAATGATTTCAGAAAATTATTTATAGCTTCTGAACAAGATAACGGTTAGTGATGAAAATGTGGCATCTGGTGCGGACCACTATACTCTGTCTCACCCTACAATGGACTAAAGGCCAAAGCCGCGGGCCGCCAGATCCAATCACGTTCCACGCTAAACTATGACACGCCTAGCATTGATTAGGGGTGGACGAATAATTCTCCGAACCCAAAAACGCTGCATCATTCCCATAGCTTCGACACTGCAAACAGCCTGTACGTCGTGGCTTTTTTGCAATGTACCATTCTTGAGTAACTCGCTGCTATTCGATTCGAACCACTGTCCGCCCATTCCTAACGGTGATTCGAGACGTGGGCCCTGATACGTGCATCAAAGCACAATACCCCGCAATTTCTAAGTGGCTCGTGATTGGATCTGGCGGTCCGTAGCTTTTGCCTTTAGTCCACCGTAGGGTGAGACAAAGTATAGGACTACATTTGGACAGAGGACGAGTGTTCGGCGATGCGTATAATTTATTTTTGCAATGAAAAAAAAATTTCGTAAATTTTTTTTGGTTGTTGTTTGGGGGGGGGGGGGGGTGGCACTTTGCACATGTGTTTAGCCTTGTAATTCGCCAAGCCCCTCTGATGATTGCAGCGACTGGCTTCCTTGGGCGCTTTGTGGGAAGGTAGACGCTCCGAATTTCTTAGAGTGTCTACTCCAGTCACCGACACCCTAAGAAACACGGACCGTGGGAAGTCCCGCGTCTGATTCTCGCTCTGCAGTCAAGAGTGCAACGACAGTTGATAAGAATACCGAAGGACAAATCAGAAAACAAAAAAAGCGTATACATAATAAAACCACGCCCAGACATGTACACGTTACCCAAAAAAAGTAACTAAATACCGTTACTCTTTACTCGCTCAAAAAGTAACTAAATACGTTACTCGTTACCGATTCTCAAAAGAAACGCCTGAGTTACCTCAAAAGTAACGAGTTGCTTTTTACGTTACTTTGAAGACCAAATACACAACTGTTTTTGTTTCGTGGTTTATTGTTTTCTTTTTAGTAGTCGTTTCCCTTAAGCAGCAGCTGCCTGTCGAAGTTTTCATCAGTTATGTTTCCCCGCTTGCTTGAAAATACATCTCCGGCGACGCTGAAGCGTCGTTCTACTGACGCGCTCGAAGGAACGGCAGTGGTTTGCTTCAGGAAGAGCTGCTGAATCTTCGGGAACTGCGCCTTCATTGAGGACAGCGGGTAATCGGTTATGTGCCTTCCCGTGTTTGCCACCTCCGGATTTACATTCGGTCCGTGCCCGGTTCTAGAAAGTTCAACCAACGAACCTGATTGTGCTCGCTGGGTGGAGGAAATTCCCAGCTGTAGAGTTCAGTACAGCAACGTTTATCGCTGGACACGTCAGTCGAACTGTTCGACTGACGTGTTCAGCGATATACATTGCTGTATTGTCATACTGTTTATTTGTTTTTCGGGTTTTCCATCTGCCATTGTCGCAATAGACCCATACTAAGGCTAGAATAAAAACAAGGCCGTTCAAGCGGTGTTGTACACGTTACTCCTCAAAAGTAACGAGATACCGTTACTCGTTACTTGGCCTTAAAAGTAACTAAATACCGTTACTCGTTCCTTTTCTGAAAAAGTAACTGAATACGTTACTCGTTACCGAAAATAGTAACTAGGTACAAGTAACTCGTTACTTGTAACGCGTTACGTACATGTCTGATCCACGCCTTATACTTCTTCAGATGCCAGTGACGGCTTCCGACGCCATTCTAATTGCCAGGACGCACAGTGGCAGAACTACCTGCCGACCCTTTTCGCCCTCAAACTGTCCACTGACCGCTAACGTAAACATTAAAAAATAAATAAATAAAAATAGTAATTACACCGTGGACAGCAAATTTCTGCTCCTGCTGCTGTTTTTTTTTTTTTTTTCAACACTGTTGCTTCGGAAACAAGTACAACAAAAAAAAAGTTCTGGCTTTCAGGAGCACTTAGTACTGAACTTTCTGACAGACAGGTGTCAAGCGACGCTTACCCCGTCCGCACGCTCGACTCACCTGAACTGCTGTCGATGGCGCATGCCATCGCGGAAGAAGACGGATACGCGGGCAAATGAGGGACAACACCCCTCCACGACGTGTTGTTAGGGCCGCCGCCTGCAAATGAGGCAGCATCGACGCATCCAGAGCACCGTTAAAATTCGCTAATCAACTTCGTAAGAAAGAAAATAGTGTTGTGTTTTTTTTTTGTGTGTGTGTGCTTTTTAATCGGCGGGAAGTGAGTGAGCCCCGATGAGCGTCTGCTGTCAGCACTGTAAATTTAGCCAGCGCAGTACGATTGCTAGCCTGGGGGTCTTTAACCTGCACAACGCAGTGGCGATACACGACCGCACGCCGGTACGATATCTTCATCCAGGTAGAAATGTGTACGGTCGGGGATCGAACGCCTGGACCCCTGGTTTCCGCGGCCGTCGGCGACTCGCGAGCGTGGGAGCTTCCTTCTGCCAATTGAGACAAGTGCTCTCCGGAGTGGGGACGCGTCTACTAAATCTCGGACCAAATTATTACACCTTCATTAAATTGAGAGCAACGGAAGGGATTCAGGCGAATGACTAAATAATTACGAGTATAAGAAAAGCAAGGCGCTGTGTCCTTTCACGATAGCTATTTTGTAGTGGGTCCCACTTTATCGAATAATGCGGGAATGCTGCTTCGAATGCAGTAGCTCAGCGCCGTTCTATATGCTGAGCGTATGTTCGTCTGCTTCTTTTGCAGGTGTTCTGATGACGTCAAAACGCCGAGCTCAAATTGGTTCTGATCGAAGGATAGTGGGTAGACCTCGAGGCGGCTTGCTTAGAGGTCTACCCACTATCCTTCTGATCGGAGTCAATCAGAGCTCGACGTTCTGACGTCCCCACAACCCCTGCGAAAGAAGCAGGCGAACTTTTGCTCCGCATAGCTTCATCGCCGCAAACAGAGCCGTACATGTCGTAAGTATCTCTGGTACTGCGAATGCTACGATGAATGACGCGGCGCTCTTCGATTCAAAACGCCTTTCCCTCGCCTCTATCTAATAATCGTTGATGTACGAGAGAAAAATCACAACCTACAAACGTTTACGAGGTCGCTCTCCTGCAAAACACGGAGAAATCCACTCACGGCGAGCAATGGGCGGACCCCAGCAAATGATCAAAGCTCATAATGCGATTAGATCTCAAGTATGTGATGTCTGAAGGGGCAAAGACCAAGTGAAACGTTAGGTTCACTGTCCAGGTGCACATCGCATTTTCTTTTTGCCTAATCGTATTTGCCTATACTTCGGTTCAACTTAACTCCAGACGCAGCCGATGCTACGAGCCAATGGGACCGATCAAACAGCGTCAAAAGAGCAAGTCACTAGGCATTTTTTGTTTATGATTGGTTCAGCGATGATAGAACACGTACAGAAACATGACAAACAACATGATGGGGCGCTTTTGACGCTATCTGATTAGTACCAGCACCTCGTGAGGTCGGCTGCATCTGGACTCAAGGATAAACGACGTATAATCCCTAGGATCCTTCTATCGTTCGCCGTGATTGGCGGTCTCCGTGTTATCAGAAAGTAAACGCACAGTCTTTTCTTTTCTTTTTTTTTTTGTGCAGGGACAACAAGAAAGTGGAGCGCCATGCCTGAGTTAAACAACATTTTGGAACGCATTAACAAAAACGAAACAAAAATTAACGGGTGGGCAAGATATTAGAAGTAACGTTTTCTGTTGTCTTTCTCTACCATTTTTATTTTTGTTTTGTTTGTGCATAGTATGAGCTGCTAATCCATACGCTCAATATTCCAATAATGTCGGGCATCGTCATTTGTAGAACACTCCTCGTAGATTGCAGTAATTGGTAGAGACGGCGCGCTCTACAAAAATGAAAACGCGGATGCTTTGCCCGGGGTGAAAGAGAAAGAGGGGGGTGGGAAGGACTGTTTAGTCTGAGCCCTAATTTGGGCTGACGGTCCACTCCGTCTAGTTCTAAAGAAAAAAATTGCGTTAAAAGACGCTGCACAAAGCGCCACGGATGATCAAACTAAGTGTAAACGACATTTCACACTTGTCGGACAGTCGTCGCGAAAGTTTTAAACACGCTGTTCCCTTCGAACCGGCCATTTAGTTTCAGACTGTTGCTTTCTTAAACGTCCCACTTTCAGCGACGTTGCTGACGCGTGAACGTCGTTCGCAACATTGTAGACGAGGCAGAAAAAGAAAGACAAAGACGGCACGCACCGAAAACAACTCCGCTGGACATCTTCCTCGTATCAAACTAGGTCATAATTACGGCGAGCGCGCTTCGCGAAATCTGTCGGCTACGACTCGCACAGAAAAAAAAACGGACCCGATTAGACCGCCTGGATGTAAGAGGGGGAACAACTCAAACCACGGTGCGCCTTTGCCATCTAATGGCGGACGCCTCCAGGACGGATAGTTCGCAGGCGCGCATGCGTTGCGTCATCGCGTGGGCAGGAGGAGAGCCGTCGAAGAGGCGGAGGCACTTGCAGACGACCACCATGTTTGTAACCTTCTCGCCGGTCTTTGGGTAAGTTACTCCCCCCAAAAAGTAATTCGTTACAGTTGCATTTAAAAAAGGAGCGGCGTTGCTTTTAAGTTTCTTTTTACACAAAACTGCAAATCAAAATATAAAAATTAAAATGCTCCCCCTCCCCCAAGCGTGTTACAGGAAGTACAAGTAAAGTTGGCGCAAGTTGACCCAAGGCGAACATGACACTCACAATGTGGGAAAACGTCATTTGAAAAGTGAAAGAAATGGCTAGATTGTACTCGTTCAGTGATGCCTTCATAATACTGTAGAAACTCGTCGTTACTTCAGAAATAGTAATGCGGAGAGCAATTCGTCTGCTTCTTGCACCGGGGTTGCGGTGACGTCTGAACGACGCCGAGTTCTGCATGATTGGCTTTGATTAGATGGATACTGGGTAGACCTCGATACTAGATGCCTCGAGGTATAGCCACTATATTTTTCACTCAGCCAATGCGAGCAGGGCGTCCTGACGTCATCGGAACCCCTGTGAGAGAAGCAGACGAACTTGCGCTTCACACAGAACAAGTCACAGTTGTACATCTCAATAACCAAACGCGTTATGGTTAAAAGCTACAAGAAAGTAACTAAGTTACGCTTACATTGCCCGTAACGCGTTACATTGCCCGTAACGCGTTACTACCCAAGACTGATCCTTGCAGCTGGTATTGCAAACCTGGCCCACATGCCACGTGACCCAGGATTGAGCAGTTTTCGAAACACTCTGAAATCCGGGCACACTAGCCCTGATGTTCGCACTGCCTCGACCCCCGAGGCACCGACGGAGACACTTGGCTTCGAGAGGCTAATTGCGGACGCTTGCGCAGCCAAAAGATGGCGCTCTCTTGTTTTGTTTTTTGTTCATTCTTCCGGATCTAGATTCTACAGCGATCTGGGTCACGTCATGGCCGGGATTTTGTTTTGGGCCCCGCCCTCGCGCCTCTCCTGGACCGCCCTTGAGGTTATAATTGCACGTCTTCGTTCGGCGACGCTCCGGAGTACGAGTTACTCCGGACCATCGCTCCGTGTCTTTTTACGTAATTAGTCATAGAAAGACAGCAAAAAATAAATAAAAATAAAAACGGGACCAGAGCGGTTGGTTGTGGCGGAAGCGCACTGTGTGATGTATGATTGTTCGTCTCGGTTGAATGATTCTCGACGTGGCAGGCGCACGGTCTGTCTGTTATGGTCACCCATTAATCCATAGTCTCGTGTTTTTTGTTTTCGTGTGTGTGTTTTCTTTTCATACGTTATTTGGTCGTGAAGTGCGGCGGATCAGTCGGCCTGTGTCTATAGTTGACCGCAAGTCCGATTTCGGAGAACTTTTAATGGGACCATAGATATACAGATCGATATTGACGCTTGCGAGATAGTACTTTTTTCTTTTTTCTTTTTTTTTTTGGAGGAAAAAGGGGGGATTGGGGGGAACGATCTTTAAGCAATAGATAAGGTCATTAATCTTTTTTTAAAGACAGTGGGATTTGGAGATAAACGGGGTCAACGGGCCAGGTGTTTGTCTCCAACGCAGATTGTACAAAAACGTGCCCTGTTGACCGATGTTTTAGGGCCGCATTCGGTTCTCAGTTCAGACTTTTACGTAACGAGTTACCGTTTTCAAGTTACTTTTTCTGTAATGAAGTAACGACTTGGTTACTTTGGAGAGAAAAAACGCGTAACGTGTTTTCGTTACTTTGAGATGGAGTAACGGGTAAAGGTATTTAGTCACTTATGGAAAGGAACGTGTGCACCACAAGTTACCCAATGTGGCGTTCACTTCAGCTCGCGTCTGTGACATTCACGAAAAAAAACGCCAACAAGAAAGAAAATAAAAAAGATACCCACGAGTGCGTTAGAAAGCTAGGCATTATTAACGACACGAAATATTGGAAGGCGGCTACTGCTTCCGAAAAAACGACACACCCAGAGTAACGAGAAAGTAGCTGGTTACTTTTGAGCTGAAGTAACGCCTCCTTTTTGAATCTCAGTAACAAGTAACGTTTTCAGTTACTTTATGAGCGAGTAACGAGCTACGGTATTTGGTTACTTCTTAAGTAACGTGTACATGTTTTTCACTGCCGCATTAGTGCAAAATCCTTAACCCGCTTAACCCGTTTTTTTTTTTTAATTATTATTATTATATTAACCGTAGGCATTATAGCCGCACGGGGATCAATCAGGACTGTGCGGCAGATGTTACCACACCTCCCCCATTTGATTTTGATCGGCACGTCCTTCGTGGAAAAAAACTGTGGTCTTCACCTGGTTGCACAAAACTTCAAGATATTTGTTTTCTTATGTGCAAAGTATGGAGAAGTTAATCGCACATACTGCGATAAGTGTTTACGATCCTTAGGCGACACAATGTTGAAAAACATTAATATATTTGGTGGTGCCTTTCAATGAACGTACATACACGACACGAGCATATTTATTTTCTTTCTTTCTTCTAATTCGGAAGTATAACTTACTTTGTGATGAGCCCGCGTAAGACCAAATGAAATCCCTACAATGTTAACACATTAAAAATGCAAAATGTACCTCTTTCTTCAAACGGAAACGAAAACGTAAAAGCTGTGGTCCCACTCCTCAATGTATACTCATACATCGCACAAAAGACAGTTTGCAGACAACAGTGAGTTTTCGGGAACCGTTTCTGCTCATCCGATACGGTACGATGGACCGTCCGGTACCAACTGCGCATGCGCTACCACAGAACACTCGCACATGCGCAGTTTTTTTCTTCCTTGTATAAGGCGCTCCTGTCACCTTGGTTATAAGAAAAGTCTCTGCACAAATGTTCTAAGCATACATATGCATGAAGCCAACGGTGCTTCAAACATATACTTATACGCTAATCACACGACCACCATAAAGGTACCTTTAACATAAGTCCCTTTCCAGTCGGCAAATCAGCCCGCGCTCTTGAGTCGCGAGCATATGCCACGCGCGGAGGAACACGAACTGATTCGCCGCCGACCATAAAGGTCCCTTAGCTAAAGGTACCTTTATGGTCGTGTGAATGGGGTATAGACGTGTCCGCAGATTGTCATAACATGTCTACAACAATACCCTGTTTTTTTTTGTACGATAGCCTGTGCAGTGTTACTACTGCCTAAAGCTTAAAGCGCCACACGCTCTTCATTTTATGCTATTGACTATGAATCAGTCGAGGAAGCCGGCCACGCAGGGTGGTGTGCAAATTGCCACTGTCCGTACCGAATTGCACAAACACTTGCGTAGCACCACGGCCGCTCGATTAGGACAGTGGGGATCAAGCGGCCGTGGTAGCACTATAGAAAGAACGACCCTGCGCTAATCCTATAGTTCCAAAAGTTATTATATCAAAGGCCTGACGTTGCCGTCAGCCGAAAACAAACACACACACACACGCAGCACACACACACACACACACACGCACGCACGCACACACACACACACACACACACGCACACGCACACGCACACACACACACACACACACACACATAGCGCGTTCGCGCCGACAGTGTCGCGGCGTGCCTTACCTTCCGTCGGGTTTTTTTTTTTTTTTTCGTCTTTACTTCCAGTTCCCGCCAACCAAAAGTAAACAAAAAGGAGACAAGGAAAGCGAAACTTCACGCGCTTCTCTCGCTCCTTTGCGATGCTTGCTTGCTCGCTTCCGAAGCTGCATGCATGCGACGCGCTTCTAATGAAAACGGAGCTGCCTTTGTTCGGGAAGCGACGCGCCTGCCCGGACGTGCGAACGGCTGTGCGTATCGATCTCGCAATAAGGGGGGGGGGGGGGATCCGTCGACGGACGACCCGTGGAACCGCGGTGTGGTGCCCCGGTGTCAAAAGATAGCCGGGGTTCTGGGGGACTGAGCGGGAGAGGTTCGGGAGAGGAAACAGCCGGCGACAGGGTTCCCAAAGATCCGGGAAAGGATGCCGTCTTTGGCCGAGACGCGAAATAGCGAGTTCAACGCAATCGCGGACGGTGCGGACGAGGGATACGGGCATCTAACTCGCGCGAACTTGGCGTGCACAAACACACCTGCGGCACAGATGAGAAACACGTAAACATACGCGCGAGAGCGTGCGGAAAAACGGATCGAGTTGTTTGTTGGGTGTGCATGACCGCCGCGTGTTTGTTTGGCTGTAGTTAACGAGGTCCCGAGTGTCGCACTCTGTGTGCAAGTTGGCGGTTGGTGCTTGATTGCTCTCCGGCTCGAGTCGTAGATTTTCTGGGAGCGCGAGCAGCGTGCGAGATAGGGGAATTCGATGAAACGGCGCAGCACATTAAACGGACACAAACGTGCTCTCACACACATATAGACGCGCGCACGTGCACGCAGGCATAAAAAGGCATTCAAAGACGCACTCATTCCCTCACTTGCATATACTCACACGTACACGATCACTCACACACACACACTCACACTGAATCCCACATTCTCACACTGACTGACTCACACGCATCCAATCA
This sequence comes from Ixodes persulcatus, assembly GCA_013358835.2. NCBI lineage: Eukaryota > Metazoa > Arthropoda > Arachnida > Ixodida > Ixodidae > Ixodes > Ixodes persulcatus. The sequence continues at coordinate 68,301 of JABSTQ010009657.1, read as the reverse complement.
CACACACTTAGTCGGGTATACGCACGTATGAAGACACACATAAACGCATTGACTCCCTCACTCGAGCGTCCACTGGCTCAATCACTTGCACATTCACTCTTACTCAATCTCACTTATTTACGTATAAATTATCACACTTACTCATACACACTCACACTTACAAACGCTCATATGCAAAAAGACACTGGTTCACCCAGTTTACAAGTACTCACTTATTCACTCGTACACTGACACTTTCGCACATACCTACACGTAATCAATCAGTCACTCGCACACTGCCACTTTAGCTGCTAGGTTGTACACAAAACATCTTTGAAGCAAAAGAAAAAAACAGCAAATTTGTGCGTTTTTTTTTTCTCTCGCCGTCTTGTATGTTTTATTTTTTTTTATGACTTCGCACGCCGAGTAACAATCAAGATACACATACTCACGGAGTCACTCACTTTCACAAACACACTCTCTCATACACACACACACACACACACATGTACACACGCACAAGACATAATCTAACACACTGTCACACACACTCACACCAACATGCACAAGCAAACACATACACGGACACTCACATCCTCACACACTAACCCACACTAGCAAACACAAAAACAGACTCACATTAGCACACACTAACCCACACAAATATGCGCATATTAACACTAACGCGTACAGACATAAACGCACACTAACATACACAAACAAACACACCGACGCTCACAAGCACTCACTCACGCACGTACACTAACACACACAAACAAACACACCGACACAGGCAAGCACATGCTCACACTCACACACTAACAAACACTCACACACACACAGGTATACAGACTGACACACACAAGCAGACACACGGACACGAAGAAGCACACAAACACACACCATATGCAGTCAGAGCGCGCACTCAAATCCCTCAGACCGAATTCGCCACAAACAGCGAAGAAGCAGACCCCCTAAGAGACAACCCGCGCAGAAGAGAAAGAAGAAGTGCAGACGCGGAACAACCCGCCGAGGCGAGCCGTAATTAACCTTGGTTCCGTAATTAGTTATTGATGCAGCCATTGTTCCCCGGGCCGCAGGAGACACCGCCGCGGTCTGCACGCACGCTCGACGCAAGGCGAACGGATCTTCTCCTACTTAGAAATTCGCTTCTCGGCATTCCAACGGCGCACGCGGCGCATTCGCTTGCGGCTTGAGAAGTTCAACGATGCGCGTTGGTCGTACTCTGCTCACCTCTATGTAGGCTGACAGTGCGTTGGGGGAGCTACACGCTCGACGCTCCAATCAGCCGCCTTCTTTTCATCACCCGATCCCGCCGTCTGCGCCTGGGTGTATGAGGATATAGCCTCATCTATACTCATAAAGCCCGGCATTTCGAAAACGGAGCCGTAGAGTGCCCGGTCGCAGATTTGGAGCGCGAAGATCTGGTAGCACAGAGCATTTCTCGGGGAGTCTGGACGTCAGCGCACAGCTTTTGTAGCGGCGGGGACCCGAAACATGGTTTTCAAACCCGACGAGAAAAGAAGCGGTAGCGCCCTTGTTTAATTACTACCACCGGCTGAATTAATAACGCGCAAACTAAATGCAACGTAATTCTTTTTTTTTTTTTATGAGTAATCTGTACGAGGCTGACTGGGGCGGACTAACTTCCCCGCTGTATCAACAAACACGCGACACAATTTGCGCGGTCAGGTGATCACGTGGCGAAAGGTGAACGCGCGACTGGACCGACGAGCACGTATACCTTCCTCTGCACTGTCAAGTGAGGAGTGAACGTAGCATAAACACCGCGCCGATGCTCGGCAGACGGAACAAAGGATGGGGTTGTAGAAGGAGGTCCGCTCGGGGGCACGGAAGGCGGTTCGGCTGTTGAGCTTAACCGCCATCGATCACAGCGTTCGAAGAAAGCAGCTCTGTCGATCTCTTTTGCGGCGTCGGGGCTCGCTGGGAAGAAATTGCGACCCGTTTGTCTTCTCGTTCTCGATGCCTTGTTGTTGCCCTTCCTCTCTCCTTAAACCTTTATGTCGTTCTTCCTTTCTTCCTTTCCTTTTTCTTACTCTCTATTTCTCCTGCATTCTTTCTTTCGATTACTGCAATTCTTCTTTTGTTACTTTCTACTTATTACTGTTTTCTTCTTTTGTCTCTTTTATTTTCTAAATTTTTATAGCGTTTTTCTTTCTCTCTATTACTTTCTCTCTCGTATCTTTCTAAGACTATCTGTTTCTTACTCTCTCTATTCCTTGCACCCTATCTTTCGCACTCTCGTTCGATATGTTCTTCTTTCGTACTCTCCCTCGATCTTTTTTTTTTCTTACTTTCCGTACCACATTATAACTCCGTCACAGGCCATCTTCTCTATACCTGTTTCTTATAATTCCTTCTTCTTCCTACGTACGTTTTCAATCTCATTATTACTCCATCCCTCACTATCTTTTTTTTTTCTCTCTCCCTTTCTTTCTTTTTCTACGGTTCATAACTCTCTTCATATCTCAAAATAGGGAGTTTTAGAAGATCGTTCCGATGATCTTGATAACAATACCCGTTACTCCGCTGTCGCCTTTGTGCGTGCGTCGTACCGTTATCGGGTATCGTCATCGGAGGTATCGGAACTATCCACTAAAACTCTCATTGAATATCTTCTCCCCTATCTTCCTTTCTCTATCTCATTATTACTCTGACCCTCACTGTCGCCTTCTCTATGTCCCTCGTTCTATGGTTCTTACACTCTAAGAAACCTCAAGCGACTACTTTCCTGCGAGGTACTTGTGTTGTGGAGAGACAATCGCGAATGACTGAGCCATATGTTTAGACATGAAAACAAAATGAGTCTGCGTTGTGGCAATGTGCACGATGAACTGTCATGCTCAGTGCCGCAGCTGAATGGATGGAGGGATGCTCATGGCTGTACGCTTTATAACGGGCGGTAACTTGCGCCACCTAGCCTAGAAACCAAAAGTATGACCCGCATGCTGTTTTTGTTTTTGTCTTTAGGTGTAAATTGATTGGCTCTCCCAATTGTTCTGCTGGAAAGTCGTCGCTCCCGACTTTTCAAAAGTGCCTTCTCTTCGTATACCTCTTTCTTTCTTTCGTTTGATAGATCTCTACCTCCTTAATTCTCACTCTTACCGTCACTACCTGTACAACCTCTATGGACGCGCCACCTTTCATCCCTTTCTTTCAACGAGGCGGAATCTCCGTTCACCTTGTTGCCGCTCTACACAACTCGAGAACTTCTTTTACGGCACTTCTACGAGAGGCCGTGGGAAGCGGACAGGCGCGCTAATTCATTATTTGCCGTTGTGCGCCGGCGGCTGCTACAGCGGCGTCCGTACACCCCCCGTTGCGTGCACCTCACGATGGACCGCAGAGAACGCTATACGGACCGTCCCAGCCAATCCAATGCCGCGTTAGTGTCACGTGACCTTTTTCTCTCGCACAGTTAGTACATCATACATAAAATACAGTCTCCAGACACTGCCCCAGGCATATATGTATCTTCCTCGTAGCGTATAACTTTCATTTGTAGCCTATACCGTTTCTTTGCGTATAACGAATAACATTCCTTCTTGCGTATAACGTTTCTTTACATAAAGAAAGTCACACTGATCACACCAAAAATCTTGTCCGCAGACGTGTTCGATGCAAACGTATGTATAAAGAAAACATGCTTCGGCAAATGCCTGAGGCGTTGTCCGCAGATAATCCTGTCGTCGCGTCTGCTGCGAACAGGGTGTCTTTTGTGCGATGTCTAGCTGCTAGGTGGCGCAAGCTACTGCCCATTATAAAAGATGCGGCCGTTCGCTCACCCATCCGTCCATCCGTGTACGAGCAGTATATGACTCTGCCTCGTTGATATGACTGCAGATTGCAAAAATCGCCTTCTGCGCGCTGCCATCTTTGTCTGCTGGGCTATGGAACGCTTTCCGAGCGTGCGCTGTAGCTCTGTTGTGCGGCATATCGGACTCTGCGCACGCGTACGCAGCTCGGTGACTCAGCATTTTTCGCCAGGGTGGTAACCACTGGAAAGCGGTATAGTGTCGGCTTCGTTTGGAATGGAAGTTTAGTCACGCGATATCTTCACGGCGTTGGATTGGTTGAAATGGCTCGTAGCGGCGTCCGCTGTGGTTCATCGTACAAGCGAAACGGAATCGCACGCGCGGCCCTGGTTCACCACTCCAGCGGGTAATGAAGAGTGCTAACAGCTCGACGCGCGCGCTTCTCATTAATAAGTGGCGCCAACCCCATCCGGCGTTCTCGTCTCGCGTATATATATGCACGCGTATGAGTCCAGGGTGCATGTTAAGCGTCGGCCGTGCAACGGAGGAAATCGAAATAAGCGAAGGAAAAAGAAAAAGAAGAACAGCACCGAGCATCTGCACGCTCCCATTATACGCGTCGTTGAGTGGAAATTGATGGCGCAAAACGTATTTGGTTACACCAGAGAGTCCGCACTTTTAACGTATATACTCGAGCGAGCGTATACGCAGGCAAGTGTTCCGGAGAATACGTAAAGTGTTGTTTTCGCATAGGGCCAACGGGACGTCAGCTTGTTGTAGTAGTTGTTGTGTGGGCCTGGGCGCGTTTGTGTGTGCGTGCGTCTGACGGTGTTTGTGTGTGTGCGTGCGTGCGCGAGTGTTTATTTTGCTCAAACAATACACCGAGGAACGCGAACTTTTATCGCCTCAGTTAAGGTACCCGAGTCAGTCCTTTCCAGCGCAGAAGCATGGGCCATTCCAATGTTCTCCTTTTGCGCGCCGCCATCTTTGTCCACTGGGCTTTAGAAGCCTCGCATGCGTATACGCAGCCTACAGTGTCTCGGCATATTTTTGGCCCGGGTGATATACATATAAGCGCTGCAAAAAAATGATACCTTGTGGAGAAATGTTACGGGCGCTGTGACGTGGTATTTTTGGCGTAACTTGATTGGCCGGCGGGGGCAATGAAGCTGATCCAAAAGTACAACATCAAAGCGTCCGTAAGTTCTCTGCGTGCGCGCCGTCATCGGCAAAGCCATTCAGGACCGGGAATTTTCCTCGTAAGCTTGCGATTTTTGTATCTATGTCCGTGTTTGTCTTCCACCCTTTGATCGCACTCTGACTTATACGATGAAACAAGCTATGAAGGGGGAGACAGTGCTTCCTTTTTCGACGAAAAATGACACGCCGTCGGTGGAAAATTACCCGCGATGTCTGACAACGTCGCGCTCGGTACAACGCATTAACGAACGAGTTAATCCCACGCTAACTTAGCGAGGGATTAACGTTGAACGGGTCGAGCGACGTGCAGTATCTCTCGCGAAAGCCGTCTTTCATGCGATGCATTTGGCGCGCTAGAACCTCATTAGCAAACTTTTCGGGGGGAAGGGGGGGGGGGGTGGGGGGGGCGGGGGGGGTAATGTATGTTCGAAACAGTTGGGGCCCGTAAAGAACAAAACAACGTCTGTCTCTCCACCCTATAGTCATGTCTCCCTAATATCGACAGCTCTGTTCCCTCCAAAGCCATTATGTAACTCGTCCGCGATGGCAAGACAAAATGCGTGTATTTACACGCATTTTGCGGAGTATTCATATTAGCGAGACTTCCATATTAACCGGGAGCCCTAATCTGAACACTTGGCGAAAAAGTCGGCGAGAAATCTGGAGGCCGTGATTGGCCGACGCTGCACTTGACCTTGGCGCCGGCCAATCATAGTCGTCGGATTTCTCGCCGACTTTCTCGCCTGCTGTCCAGATTAGGGCCCCGGGTTTGTGAAACATAACTGTAGTCTCTGACACCGTACTAAACCCGTTATCTTCAAAAATACTTGCGTCCTGATTGATTTTTTGACGCTCGACAGTGTAGCGATCCCACTGGATAATTCTGGCTAATGCTGCGATCTCATTGGCTAGTGGTGGCTAATGCAGCAATCCCATTGGCTAATGCTAGATAATGCAGCAATCCCATTGGCTAATGCTGGCGAACGCAGCAATCTCATTGGCTAATGCTCGCTAATTCAGCAATTCCATTGGCTGCGGAGTGATAATGAGATGCTTGGAACTCACCCGGTCCTGGTCTTTTTAAGTTGTCGGCGAGCTGAGAATCGTGAACAGGACTCATCGTTACTGAAAACGGAGGTTACGCGTAATCTGCCTTTACTTCAAAACACCGGTTCCTTTGTCTCTTTCCATCTATCACTGTTTTCAACAAGTACACCTCGCCCGAGCATTAGACACGTGGGCCAACGGGCGCGGCGGGCGTGACCCGATTATTTTATGTATTTAGTTTTTTCCCTCGAAATGTCAGTGAAGAAGTTTCCACACCCCAACTGGAGTTTTTCACGCATCATTTTGGTCAGGCTCGGTCGTGCACGCACCGTGACACCCTCGCGTGATTGCAAATGTCTGACCGCCGCGCGTTTGCAAACAACTCACTCCCCCGATCCACAAGATGCATCATGCATGAAAAGCGATTAGTTTATTCAAACGTTCGCGCGTTTGTGACAGCAACTCGCGCAACCACGCATTTTATTCACGCTCGACACCTACCATAGCGAACCGCGACCAAACGCAACCCCTATCCTTTTACTTACAGTGTCCCAATCCGTAGTAAGTCAAGTGACCATACCTCGTGTGCGAATACAAATCGACGCACATACGTACACGTATGCGTTGCTCACCACGTCCTCCACGTATGTGCTCACCACGTCCTCCAGTGAGGTCCCTCGATTCTCGCCTGATGACGTCGTAGAAGCGTCACGTTGTTGCCTGCCGCGATCCTGGTGGCGACACAGCAACGAAGGTGTATACGGCAGACGCCTTTTCTGCTGCTGTCGGTCCCTCTGCGGTGCAGTCAGACAATCGACGAAAACCAAAGCAGACGCGAAATGGGACGCCACGATGACAGCGACCCTTTCGTCAGCTCGCCCCTTTCGTCGGCATTTCTACCACCAATCGCCAGGATCGCGGCATTCGACAGCGTGACACGCCGGTTGCTATGACGCAATTTGTCGCCACATCGGGATTCCTTATGATGCATGGGCGGGATAGTGCGATAAACACACCAGTTGAAAACGGACTCCAGACACCGTATATCAGAGCGGAACAATAGAGATGTTTAGTAGATCGTTCGCTGCGGAGAGCAGACCCATCGAGCGCGTGCTCAATCCATGCTTAAAAGTGACGGCACGAGCTCCCGCTAACAAAGCGTAGCTGTCGAATACGGTCTACTAAAAGTCCCTAATGACACGAGAGAACGCAAAACTTCTCTTGTCCGAATTGGGCCCACATTCCTACCAAGTTCAGATTCTCGTGTCGTCTGCTACGAACGGCACGCTTTCTACAGAAGGTACTATACCGCGGTATAGAATAACGAGATGCAGAAACGTACAAGATGGCGTCTGGAATTGTCCGCTCGACGAAATGAGAACGCCTCTTCTTGTCGTCTGCTATTTTTTTTTTTTTTTTGAAAGGACGAAGAGGGCAGGTTGTTATGGAAGTAAATGGTACTCCCGGAGATTCAAATGCACTCGAAAAATATCTGCAGCGCGGCGTACTCGTATATTCACGCAGTATTATAGTGAGTCTGGGTCACGGATGATCGCTTGCTCTCGTCGCTGGAATGACGTCGTTTCGACGAAAGACGCAATCATCACCGAGCACGTTGTTCTCGTGTACACGGGCCGACGGTTCCATATCCTTTCCGAAATTGGCAAGGGACATGGTAAAGCTGTCTCTGTTTGCTTTGTGCGTTGTAGTAACGTTCCATTATCAACGTTCGCCCTGGGAAACGAACCTTCATAGTTATGCATCGCGGAAGGAACACAATTGAGCGAGTTTTAATCGGGTTTATTGAGCGCCTTGTGGTATGCATATTTATCATTTGGTAAGTAAATCGGCCTTGATGTGTCGAGTCTGGCATCCTCGTTTGGCCTTGAATTGATTACCTAAATGTTCCAAGCAAAAGTTGTTGCTTATTTTGTTTTTGTCTTTTTTTCTTCAAATACATTGAAACACGAATTATGCTCTTCCTCCCCCTCAACCAAAGCAACTTTCTGAACCAGGTTTAGCGGTAATTTAACTACACTCTAAAAAATCTGGAGCGTCTACTTCCCCGCAAAACACTTGAGAGAGCCAATCACTGCAATCTACGGAGGGCACTCGGCCAATGACAGGGCTGGAAAAAAATCATGGCAAATTACCTGGCAATTGTTGCGTACGTGAAACGTTCTAGCATCACAGACGGTTAGCGATCCTCTGAGTTTCCAGACGCCTACCTTCACGGCGCTATTCATCGGATAGTTTAACGCGTGCCATGTGTACGCTGGATAGTTGTTCCTAGAATGAAGCGATACTACCACCTAATCGGCCCAATAAACCTGGCGATCTTCCAGAGCCTTCCATACTCGCGAGCTCCTCTTCCCAAGTGCGCACAGGTGGTCGAGTGCCTCCCTCCTTTCCCACCCGTCAACCAATCAGTGTCGAGCCTCGCGGCCACACTTTTATCCAGGCTTCACTTACACCCAGCCAAAGAAAGCCTCATATTAATATAACTGGACCTAAAAAAAAAGCAAAAACAGTGCGTGTGTCGGTGAGCAAAACGTTTCACCGTGCTGAGTGCCATAGCACGGAATGATTATTTCTTAGGTTTAATCATATTTCCAGCCTCGCCATTGGTCGAGCACTCTCCGTAGATTGTGAGTCTTCTGTGCTAGCGCATGCGCAGTTCGTATACCGGCGGTTTCATCGTACCGTATTGGATGTGCAAAAACGGTTCCCTAAAACGCTCTATTAATTTATAACTACCGGGGGCACCACAAAACGCGTAGAGTTCACAAATTAGGTACACGTGAAAGAACTGCGAGTGTCTCTTCCTGGTATACTTTCAGTGTTTTTATTTTTTTTTGTGTGTGAACTGGGGTTCACAAACATTTAAGGCCCGTTTTATCGCAATAAACGACACGTTTCTTCCGCGAGATCGCTTTGGCTTTCATCGGGATCCTTGAACCTCAAAAACACGATGAATATTCGATCCTATGCAGTTCCCGTGTCACCACGTAAGCGAGAGCGGCGTCGGACTGGCTTCCTACGTGTCTGGCCTTCCGCATCACGATCGGAAGCGAGTTGATGTTCTCGCTCGGTACCGTACCCGTCCTGGCCCCTTCCGCTAGCGTCACGCCAGCACGACTGCGAAGATTACGCTGCTGCGTAGTCCTTGAACCTCCCCTCCTATGGCCCCCTTTGTCTTTCGCCTCTTCTCAGTGACGTCATCCTAAAGGCAGGTTCGCACCTTAGCGTTTTTTAGTGTGAACGATCGCGTTGCAACCACTCGTAATCACTTACGACGACAAACGTTTTGGCTAAGGCGCCGGACTGGGGATTTGTCGCTTTCTGGAGGGTCAGAAAACGAAGAAGCGAATATAAACGACGAAAACAAAATTAAAAAAAAAACACGTCAATAACCTCATAAATACATAAAATCAAATCATCGTACAAAAAAAAAATAAGGCAGATTTCATACGCGTATATTTTATTTTGACATTATACATTCAGTATAATATAGATACATCAAGGTGCATATATTAACTTTACCGTATTTACAAAGAGCAGAATACTACTGAGATTGGTAGAACTCCGTGATAAATATAGGCGTCAACTATGACACAGGACATCAAGCATAATATATACGTAAGAAAGCAAAGGAATTTCGGACACAGTTAAACTGACACGAGACAGAGGACTAAGAATGATGATGGTGGTGCTGATGACAATGTGCACAAAAGTTGACACAAAACTATCGGTGGTATATATTAATCGGAACAGACACGATTCGTTTGGTGCACGTCGCGGTGTCGTTTCATACGCGCGCTCCTTCCTGCGTCTTGCAGTGTCTGCAAAATCAAATCTACGCACACTACGGATGAGAAACTGTCTCTAATAACATTGTCACAAGTATTTCAAGCAGTTACACCTCCCCTCCCCCCCCCCCCCCCCTTCCCTCAAACTGACATTCCTGGATAAACCACTGATTTTAAGCACACGGTGAATGAACGAGACAGTAATGGGGTTAAGTATACTATATCGGACCCAGTGTTGCCCGATAGATTGTGCCGGTCTCTTCTCTCGTCTCAACAAACACACCGAGAGTCTTTACTTTCCTATCGCACTTAAACGCAAGCGTCCGAACCAGCCTTAAAAGGAGAAAGCGGCGACAAGGATCTTCTTCTTTCCCGAGCGAATGAGACGTGCCGGCGAGCGCTGGGCGTCGATGACCTTCGGAGGCGCGGGAGTATACGGTACGGTACGCTGACTCGGCGTGGTTCCGGTGTCGTGGGTCTTCTTGTGCCGCCCTCGCGCTTCGTTGCCCCTTCGCCGTCAAGGACTGCGTCCGACCCTGCGAGACAAACGAGGTATCATCATCATCGTCGTCGTCGTCTTAACTCGGCCCATTCCCAGGCGTAACTCGTTGCTTCGCTGTGTGGAGTCGCCGGAACTTCTTTGTGCCGGAGAAAGGAAAGAATCAACGAGGAGGAGTCCACTGTTGCCGGCTGTGTTACGCTTGAGTCGTCGATGAGGACGTGGTTGTTTAATTGATGGTCATATTCCGGTCTTAATTTAGTTTATGACGTGTTTAATATTTGCGTTTCTTTGGTCTGTTTTGTGGTATCGCTGTTTTGTTCACTATTTGCAAAGAAACCTGCGTCGCCGTCAGCCATTACAGCAGGGGCGGGTTTTCCAACTAACGATTCACAAACATCACTCGAATGTATAAATAAAATAGATCATCTATAAAACGCAACTGGTATAAAAGTAGAATACAAGAAAAAGAAGAAAATAAGTGCAGGACGAGAAAATGGAAAGGTTAGCCAAGGTGGCCTGCCTCGGTTGGCCACTCGGGGTCGGGGGTGGGGAGATGAACGGAGAAGGAAAGAGAGAGAAGAGGAAAGGTAGAGTGATTATTATTTATCAAACACAAGCATAAAAGAGCCATTATCTGTCCAGCAACTGGAATATAAATGGCATTCTTGTTTGCTTGTTTCTTTCATTGTTATCTAGAGAACTGCACTTCTTTATTTAAAAGTTGTCGGTGGGGAAGTCTTCTGTAAAGCATCACCTTGATCGAGCGGAAACATCGTGTAGGCACTGAAATATTGAATATCAACAGTGCCTTACACGATGAAATGCATTTTCGTTGGGGCGAAGTCAAGTTTCGCTGCAAGGACATTGAGTGCGCGATGTATCACTTGACATTCCGAGATCGACTGATAACGAGATGATATTCGCGGAACCCTCGCGACTTACTTTCTACTTCGATACGAACGTTCCGGAGTCATTAATTTGAACTCTCAATACGTCGTTTATGTATTTGCGTATTTTATTTTAATACTTGCAGCGCTATTAGGCATTACCGTAAAAAAAAGGGGGCGGGGGCGGTGGATGGTCCGGGGGAGAAGCGCTACAGTACTAGCCGTTCTTTATTTCTAAGTGTCATTTGCAGATGCTTTCATAAACGATTCGCGCAGACAATTCTTTATACGGGCTTTTTAACATCGGGCCGCAGTGCGTGGTGCCATAGCCTCCTATATGGCCTCATAGGCCATGCAGACTTGTACCGTACTCACTACAAGTAATCAAAGTACTTGTAATCAAATAATGTTTTTAATAATTTTATTATCATTTGAATAAATTGATTAGAAAGTAATCGCAAGAGTAATCGTATTACTTCTGAAAGTGATAAAATCACTTCACTTGTAACCGTGACTAATTTTCCCTCTCCTTTCTGATGGCGCCCCCTGTTTGTGCAAGTTTCCTACCAAGGAACACGCCACCTGGACTAGGTCTTTTTAGGCTTAGGCTAGGTGACGCAAGCTACCACCCGTTACAACGGGTATAGCGATTAACATCCATCTATTCATCCATACATACTCGAGCCAAGTCCCCGGCAGGAGGATTCGTTTACCAAAATTGGTGGATGAAGAAGACATGTAGCTTATAATTTGGTGACTCTAATTTAAAGACCCGTTTTCAAACCGGCAGAAAACTCTGTCGTTTCGAAAATTTGAATCCGAGAAGAAACTGTTACTTTTTGAAGTACCGGCCTAATACTTTTATTCTCAAGTAATGAAGTAATCTGACTGAATACCTTTTAACCGAGGGTAATTTTAATTGTAATTTATTACTTATTTTTTTCAAGTAACGTGTATAAGACAGGGTCATGGGGGTGCTTCTAGCCTTGCGAAGACACCGGCAACAGATGTTCCTAAGAGCACCAATCGACAACAGCTGAACTCCGAAAATTTAGGGTCAGAGAGTGAGCGATGGATATCACGCATTGCTGATTAGCTGAACGTATATATAGCATACGCCGTTACTTCCTTAAACTGCTATCGCTCAACCGTCGTAAATAAGGAAAAAAAAAAACACGAAAAGTCATAGGCGAACTTTAGTTCGAGGGCTGTCGTGGGACACTAGCATTAGCGGCATCCTGCTTCCCCGAAAGTCGCCTGTTCCCTGAGGCTAAAGCGCTAACCGACCAAATTGGCCTTACAAAGTCCGCGGGCCAAATTTCCGGTAAGAAAGCAGATCTCTCGCTTCGCGACGATCGATCCGACTTCTGCGCATTTTTATTTCGTAAACCACTTTCCTTTTTTTGTGTGTGTGTGTGACAGAGTGTACCCGTCAGGTACCCTGCAGATATTCGCAATGATTGGATGGATGAATGCATGAGGGCTCTTTCCTTTAGATCGGGCGGTGACTTGCGCCGCCTAGCCAAATAGTGGGAAGTTTTCGTAGACCGTGTTTTCCCCTCCGACGTGAGTGCGTGCCGCAAGCCTTGTCTATGGAGTCCTTGATCTCATAGCGGGTTGCCGAGACCGTTGCGGGGGGACAGCGGAAATGATGTACGAAAACTACAGTAATCTTAGCGCTACATTAAATTGTTTAAGCCAAGTTAATCAGACCTAATCTCTATTTTTTGTATTTTAGTCATATTTTTTATTTTAATTTTAATTATTGATCTAGACTTAATTTTTATCAATCCTAAGGGAGGTGGTGCCGCCTAGCGGAGAATACGTAAAGGAGAGAAACGTAGAGCTGCCGCCTGCTTGCGCCAATCCAAACACGGAGTGAACGCAGGTGACGCTATCCGACAGACAGAAGCAGCAACAGTACTAGAGCGGGGTCAAATAAAATAAACAAACTTGAAGTTGCGAATAGATATGCGGAGCGTAAGTTCGTCTCTAGATTGTCTGCTAGAACTGGGCGGTATGCTTGCGACACGTACCTGCTTCTTGCGCAAAGGTTCCGGGGACTTCAGAACTCCAAGGCTCTGATTGGCTCTGATTTAAAGGATGGTGGGTAGACCTCAACGCTATAGCTGCCTTGAGGTCTACCCACTATATCCTTTCACTCAGAGCCAATCAGAGCTCGGTGTCGTTCTGACGTCACCGCAACCCCTGCACCAGAAGCAGACGAACTTGGGGTCCCCATATGTTTCTCTGTTGTCTTTTACCCAAGACCGCTCCGGTGGCAGAGGTGAAATATATCGATCGGTCGTAATCGTTACCCGGGAACAATTAGCATATGCGATTGGCACGATTACGTTAGAACGACCGAATTATGCAGATGTGTTCGAGGAACAAGGGGACATCACTGAGGCGTTATAACAATAGCGCGAAGGACATTTGACTAATCACATAACGGGCACTGAAAAGACGACCCGAAATTGGTTCGTTAAGATGCTCGTTGAAATGCGTTGAAGAAATGTTTGAACTGGTCTCCGGGGAACGAACTTGATAGGTTCTTATGGAATCCATAAAAATAAAAGCACCAATTGCTCATACGTGTAGTCTGCTTCCATGGCTGTTGAGCAGCTATGTGACAGGAAATGTCGGAATTTAATGTTTCATGCTACGTTGTTTGCATTTGTTTATTGGTACAAACATGTGCACGAATACAATAGAAAGACTGAGTGCCTGCCTGCGCGTGCTTGTGCGTGCGTGTGTGTAAGAGAAAGAGGGCGAAAACCAAATAATGAACTACGCTGCTGTGATCTTTAGTTGGGATCGTGCACATTGGTGTCAGCCTTAAAGCTGGCTCTTATATACTGCATATATATATTTGACCAGATCAACTCTGCGACAAATTACCTCAGCCGGGGACAACTAAATCCAACAACCGGCCTTTCTTTCTGTTGTGCAGGCCGGTCCTAGCAGCAGACCCCCGAGCAGAGGGGCCCGAAGCGCGGCGGGAGATCAGGACGCCCACCGGTACCATCCCCCGGTTCCGGTTCCCCCGGTGCCACCGGTTCACGCCCTCGAACCGGTCCCGGACCCGAGCAGACCGGTACCAAACCTAGAAGACTGGTCCTGCAGCGCTTCTTCCAGCAGGTAGCTGACGACTCCAATGAACCTTCTCCTGCTCTGTGTTTTGTCGGTCCCTAACGGTTTCTAACGGTTCCGATAAAACAAGAAAGTACCGGTAACTATACTCGTTTTCTCTTCAGGAACAATAGTCAAAAGTAGTCCGGCTCCTCGCGGAGCAGTACCAAATTTCTTCTTTGTGCAGAGCATGGCCAGGAATCCGGAACATTCGTTATAGTTCCACTGCGCGACGACACGTGGCGTCCAAGCCCGAGCGGAATTAAAGCCCTTCTATCCTGGGAAAAGTGGCGCCATTCATTGTTGTACAAATGCTCGAGGCACGTGCCGCGCGCCACTGCTGGGAAGAAAACGGCGTCTAAGATCTAGCTCAGTGGTGCGTTGTGCCGCCATGATCTTCAAAGGGCTGCACGTTGCACGTGTCTCCTTCGTCGACGCACTTTGCGCTACTTTTAAAACTTGATGGGGCTGTTAAGGGGGGGGGGGGGGGGGGGGGGGGGGGGGAGTGCAACGATTTTCAGATTAAAAGGGTTTGCATCTCGTCATTTTTGCGTTGTTCATCGTGTCCCGGAGAACACAGAGAACATCTCCTTCATTAAAAAATTGTCGCGATTCCGCTGCACAATCGCGAAGCCAAAGTCGAGATTTTTCCCTCACCTGCAGCCGCGAGTGGCAGCCGAAGGGACTACAGCGAAAAGCTTACGTGACCTCGCTCGGCTCTAAGCTGCAGCATAACGCCCGCTAATGTCTGCAGAGAAAGGGAGAGGAAGCGTTCTCCGAGAGAGCATACGGGAAGCTACACGGCACCCCGAATTATGTCACTAGGAGGGGGACCAAGTGTGACCCTGAAGACTAGGAGTGAGTGGAGGGGTGCCAGAAATGCCAATGTTTATCTCTTTTTTTACACAATAACTAGGAAACGCAGGAGAAATCGGTTTTCTGTTCTCTACTTTAGAAGTGTCAGAGGGTAACTTCCACAAATGTTTGACCGAAGTCCTGAAATCGTTGCACCCCCCCCCCCCCTTCCTTTTTAAGCGGAACACTTTTCCAATTTCCTATTTGCCTTTTCTTTTCGCCTCCTCCGCGGCTCCGCCAATCTTCAGATCCGAAGAGGAGGCATCATGTAATGCCGCAAGGGCCTACTATGTTAAAGACGGCTCGGAACCTCGGAACCTTCCAAGGCCAGAGCTGAGTGCGCATAGCGCAGAAGCGCTAAATGTTCACTTGCTTCGCGCGCTTGAAATGTGAATTCGCTCCTGCGGCCAGTGCGCATTTTAAAGCGAATAATATACACCATAAAGAATTTCGTCTTATGTACGAGCGAAGTTGAAGCTAGAAGCGCGAGCCGAACGCGCTGGGTGTTCTTACCTCGCACGCCCGCTCGTGCAGGACTTGTTTCACGAAGCATGATTGCGCGTGTAGCTTCGGCCTCGCTCGCACATAAGGTAAAAACTTCAGTGTACTAGGATTCGAGGTAGTCCTGAGACCAGAGCGGCTCGTGTGAAGGCCGGTTCAGACACTTGCGTTTGAGTGCGTTTGACTGCGTTGCGGCGAGAACCGAAAGCGAGTCACCGGCACATCTGTGCTTCGTATGAAGCGTGGAATCCAATTCAAGGAATCTTCTCGGCACGCGATATATGCAGCAGGGATGTCCTGGTTTCTCGCTGCCGCAACGCAGTCAAACGCAGTCAAACGCAACTGTGTGAACCGTGCTTGAGGCGTGTGGTGTAGATCGCGATAGGCGTTGACACCGGCGCATCGGCAGTAATGTCAGTATGGTGGTGGTTGTGCGCGTGCACCGCGTGCACCTGCACGTGCGGCGGGACGTGCGGACTGCAGTGACTTTCTGCTGCCCTATCGACTGCACCGCCGCGATTGCTGTCTACGCGCGCAGCCTCACATGCTCCCATTGCCGAGCCGCGCCGGTCCAAACACTACCCCGTATTCTAGTATACACTGTAGTAAAACGATGCTACGGCGTCTGTTTGAGGCTGGGCTTTCTCGTTGTTATCTTTGGAGTGTGTTAGACAGGGTCTTCTGGATCGAGCTGAAGTTCGTCTTACCTTAGCATTGACTATGTTTAGTCATGCATAGGCGCGAGCTAATTGCTTTGGGTCACTCCTCGGTGGCTGCGCGAGCGCTCGCGCAGCGAGGGCCAGTCGGGGCGGCCAATGGTTATCGCGCACACGTGCACAGCCTTTGGAGTTAGTCCATGCTAAGTCTGGAGGGATCGGTGGCCGACTTCTTCTCCCATGCAATAAAAAAAAGAAAAAGAAAAACGGGGAAAGGTGGCTGATTGTGCTAGAGCACACCAGTACAGTGTTCTGTTCCACCAGCTCGGAGTACATGGAGCGAAAGCTCGCGCTGCAGAACCCAGGATCATGGGTTAAATCCCCACTCCTGCCCGTTTAGATCTGCATGGATGAGCATCGTACCGGCGTGCGGTCGTTGCCGCTAGCCTTGAGTTAAAGAGTCAAGGCTAGCGGTTGTACTGCACTGGCTAAATTTCTCATCTACAGCTGGGAGACGCGTTGCCCGTTGAAGGAGACCGAGTTCTAAGCTGTACGAACATAGATACACCCCAATTTTTTCCCATGCTAGGATGAGGCGAATTATAGCTTTGGCCGTGAAATGGTGGCATAATCGTGTCAGCTATATATTTTTCTGTTTGTAAACAAGCTCACAACCGCCCACTATTGGCAATCCCCTGCGCGCTTCCGGTTTTCATCTTGGTTTAACTATTTTTTTTGCGTCCTTTTGTTTCCTGTAGAGCTCGAAACGCAAGTACGTTCATATAAAGGTATAATCCGTAACGCGAAGCACGCTTTGCGTTGCAGATGAACAAATAAATACATCCATCACCGGAAGTCCACTGGGGTATGAAGCACTCTTTTGCTCTCGTCACTTAGCTAAATGCATGTTGTTGCGAGCTTGAAATCTCGTCCACGAGGCACCTGGCATTGGGCACGATCGCGCGCATATCATAAGTGAGTGTGTAGGAGTCCAGGGGAAGAAGTACACTCAAGTGCTTTGGAGGAAACCGACAGACGTATTGTGCTGGTGTATAACAACTGATACCACAAGACACGCGAGATATGGCTAAAGCGCGAAACACATGTGCGACGAAACCGTCCGACCCGGCGTCCGATCAGGCAATACGACTGTTGGACGCAGCTTTGGTCGTGTCGCACGCAACGTCGGAACGGCTTTGCGTCATGCGACCGACTGTCCAGGGTGGGTTGCGGTGGTCGGATGGCCGCGGCAAATGACGACGCAGGTAGCGGAACGTCATGATGCCGTCACGTTTTGGGGAACGGGCTATTCAGGAGCAAGGATCCGGTTGCGAGTCTCTCTTCCTTTTCTTGGCATTTCCGGGGAGAGGAGGAGAGCCCGCGCACAGAGCGCTCAAAATGGGAGAGGGAACGTGTGCGTGCCTGTCCCTTCCACTGCAGAAGGGCGATCGTAGGAAGTCGGGCAACACGCATTGGTCACGGAGCTGGGCGGAGCAGATCGGAACCGTCGGAACGACGCGTCGCAAGCTCGGTCGGAAGCATGTGTTTCGGATAATCGTTTGCGGCGAGTCGGAGCAGCGATCGGACGTCGGATCGGACGGGTCATCGTACATATGTGTTTTGCGCTTAAAGGGCAACTCCGCTTCATGTTTGGTTTTGAAAAAACAGTGCAGTCCTCTTCAGTATCACCTAGGAAGACCACACGTCAAATATTACGACGCAGTTCTGTCTAAATGTTTCTTAAACGGTCCTGCAAACTTTGCAACTCGCCAAGTTGCCGAAATCGGCTGACTCGAGCGGGCGAATTCAGGCGCAACCAACAGCGCAGTCAAGGCTACGGCATGAGCGGAGCCAACATTGAGCTAAACATCATCCTCATGGCCGCCTTTTGCTTGTTTTTACTTCTCTGGGCGAGCGAAGCGCATGACGTCAGCAACGTTGCCTCTCGGCGTTCAGCGGTGTCCACGTAATTGGCGTTCTTGGGAGCCGTCCGGCCGCCCGCCGTGGTCCCGCCGTTACCGCCGTCTTCAGGGGTGTCCAAACACTACACTACAAAACGCACGACTCCGACAAATCGTGAAAATTGAAGCGGACGCCTCACGCTTCAATTTTCACGATTTGTCGGAGTCGTGCGTTTTGTAGTGTCCTGTTTGGACACCCCTTTCCGCGTCACAACCACCGTCGTCGTCTCACCGTTTGTGGTTATTGTCTGTTGGAGTTTCGTCCACACTACGGACACCACGTACGCAGACTTATGCCGCAGTTGCGCAGACCAAAACATGGCGAAGAGTGCGGTGCAGACGACACTCGCGCCTACCACACGCCCGCCCCCATCCCGCCCGTCGTCGTTGGGCCGAGGATCACGTGACATCTCGTACCACGTGATGGCCATGTACTTGGCGGCCCGAGGCCAATGGTGCCGGACGGAGTCGAAGTTTCGGTTTCGATTTCCGCTCGTGTTTAAAATTAGATTTAAAAATATATGTCCCATTTTTCGCGAAGCAAACGATGTAGTGTCTTTTATTAGGGCTTTTTAATTCGAAATCACTCATTATCCCGAAATCTTTGGAATTGAGCGGAGTTGCCCTTTAAAGGAGTCATGAAACGTTTTTCCAATATTTTCATGTTTAGCTTTCCTCCTCAACTCATAAATCGCGCATTCTACCGAACAGTTCAAGAAGACGGAAAGGGGGAGCCCCTTCTTGCTCGGACTCTCGTTTGTGTAATCCGGACACATCCATCTCCCCCTAAAAGATTAGCCCGTCGCTCAAAATTCAGACAAAAGTTGCTATCCCCACCCCGTTCACCCCGAAGCTGACAGTGCTATGAAAGTTACATGCTCCTTAGGCCAGCCACACCTTTGCCACGTGATCACGCTCTCTCGCGCATACCCACGCGCAGAGACAGGTGATGAAAGGGGGGTGGCTGATTGGTCCGGCAAGCGCGTAGCTTCCACCACAATGTCAGCTTAGGGATGAAGGGAATAAGTGAGGTCCGGTGTCGTGTGACGTTCGTTTGGGCCCAGTGACGCGCTGGGGGGTCCGCGGATGTATCACAGTGAAAAGGCAGAGAGCTTACGAAGGGAAGGATTTACGAAATAGTCCGCTGTGTTTTTCAAATTTTCGTACTGAAAGTCACGCTTTTGACTTTCTACCTTTTTTTCTTTTAGCCCACTGAACGATGTGCTATTAGTAAAATCCCAATATAAATTGATTCATTCCAGCCCGAAATTCGTTTCATGGGCCCTTTAAAGTCCGGTTCAGATATTAGAGAGTTTTCGTAGATCGCTTTCGCCGTCCCGCAAAGCTCTCCGCAACACGCTACGCTACCCGGAACTCTACAGTCAAGGCCATCGGCTTGCAGGCGCATTAGCGGCTTCTCCGTTGCGGAGGGCTTAGCGGAGTGGGAAACGCGGTCTACGAAAACTCCCTATTAGAGAGTTTTAGGGAACCGGAACAAAATACGATCGATAAACAAAAACGATCGATACCTTGGATCGGGCGAGTCGACCGATCGTGTGCCTCTAAACGGCTTTGGGGGAACCGTATTTGCAGACGAGAGCAGACGATCGGTACAGGTCGCGCCCCCTGGCAACGGAAACCTGCATCGGCCTCATCGAGAAAAGCAAATTTGCGTTTGTTAGTACAAATCGCAGAAACTGAAGCAAATAAAAATCTCATCCTAAAAATAAAGAGAACCTAAAACAATGTATACCTACTTATAGTTCGTCTCGTTTTTTTACTGGAATGAATGCGCTTCCGTAATACAAAACCTGGCGCTCCATGGCGTGTCGCCACTGGCGCTGCGAAGTTCTAAAATGTTCGTCTGCTAAAGAAGCAGACGAGCTTTCCGACAACAAAGACGCTCGATCTTTTTGACGATGACTTGGAGTTGGCTCTATTCGGAGAAAACAATTTACAAAACGTTCTTTTGTACGACTGTCTGCGCACTAAGAGAAGGTGCTTGTTGGCGGCAAGGCATGGGACGTTCAACTTAGCGTCGATGGACGAGGAGGACGTCGTACGGCTGTTCAGGTTCACAAAGGAGGATCTGCTTCATCTCCGATCGGCGCAGCGCATCCCGGGACCGGAGACGTTGACAACCAACGGCTGAATCTGGGTGTCAGGGGCTCGTTTTCCACCTTATTTTTTTTTTTTTTTTTTTTAGTTTACCCGATTCATATCCTCGGGAAATAAAATAGTTCCTCGATCGTACGTGGTAACTTGTTTTGCAAGTCATACGTTCTCAGTGGGCAAGCTTTGGTGTTTTACATCAACCA
Organism: Ixodes persulcatus; assembly: GCA_013358835.2. Lineage (NCBI taxonomy): Eukaryota > Metazoa > Arthropoda > Arachnida > Ixodida > Ixodidae > Ixodes > Ixodes persulcatus. The sequence goes on along the minus strand of JABSTQ010009657.1, from coordinate 47,657 downwards.
AATATGATGTTTACATCAACCACGTCCTGATATGCTGAAAAGTCGCCGACAGCAAACTCGATTTGACACACAAATAAGAACACGCTCGCGCTTGCTTATCATCAACATTCGAAGTCGTCTGCCAGCGACCCACTGCAGGGTCGAGTATTAAGAAAGTTATGGACAAATAAAAATAGGAATATTAAATCGCGAAGAAAATACAAAAATAACAAAAACATACTCGCTTTCTCAAGTTAAGGCGGTCATTTTTCTTGTACAAAGTTACGAGGAGGTCAATCCGTTCCTTCGCTCCTCGCAACGAGAAGTTCTTTTCCGACTTAAGGACGTCATTCCAAAGGGCCGGAGTAAAAAAAGGATTAGGGCCTAACACCTCCCGAAGTAGGGAGATATCATCTTCCGCTGAAACCCGCTTGCGAGGACGAGGCGGAGGGACGGAGGTAGATACGGCGCTCATGTTGCTCTCTTACGGTAAAGATAGCAGACGATCACGGTCGGACGCCCGCGAACCGATCGTTGTGCCGTGTACGGTACTACCACGGAAAAAAAATTAATTAATAAAGGAAAACCTGTAACTTTACTGCTGTGCATTTATTAAAACTATTACCCAATATTTAAAGGGCTCGTTTTATAGAATATATGTGATTAGCATTAGAACACAAATTTTTAATTCATGCAAAATTTTTAAACTAAAAAGTATCCAGATCCTTGATCCAGAAGGCTGTTGCTCACTCTGTTGACACTACAGATAACCCTCAGTCATAAAGCAGGTGTAAAAACGGGTGATAAGAGCTCGAATTGTACATCCCAACGTTTGTATGAAAAAAAAAACTTACAATATGAAAAAAACTTAAAATATGAAAAAAACTTAAAATATAAAAAACTTAAAATATAAAAAAACTTCAAATATAAAAAAACTTAAAATAGAAAAACTTAAAATATAAAAAAACTTAAAATATAATAACTTAAAATATAAAAAGCTTATAATATAAAAAAATTCAAATATAAAAAACTTAAATATAAAAAACTTAAAATATAAAAAAACTTCAAATATAAGAAAAACATAAAATAAAAACAAAATAAAATATGAAAAAAAAAACGGTGGATGGGCCAGCCGGATTCGAACTCGACACAACCGCACCCCTGCGACATCTCCATATACTGTGAAGGCCGAGCAACATGAAAAGATCAAAAGGCACACAATTCTCGTTTTCGACTGCTAGGAACCGTATGCCATGGGAATCCAGAGGAAACTCCTTTTTTAGAGTACGCTGCAACACATCCCAGAAAAATATAGCGTCCCAACAGTCCAAGAAGACATGCTCAACTGACTCAGGTTTCTTACACAAAAAACAGTGATTACCCCACGCGACAAACATTCCCCTCTCCTCTATCCACGTTTTAACAGGCAGAGTACCGGTGTGCAACTTAAAAAAAAAAGTTTTGACGCACGCTGGGACGGACATTCTTTTAACACGTTTCAGGACATCCTGCCCCGAACCTGTAGAATACAGAGCTCTATACAGTGGAACCGGCAGGGTAACGTCTACTAGATCCTGGTACAGCTTTTTCCTAGTGACTTCACTCAGATATTCCAACGAAAAGCGTGCTCTTAAGAATTTGTACGCTCCCACCACTTCGCGCATATAACCAAAAATACACCCAGCATTCCCATACTCTGACGATACTATGTACTCAGGCAGAACATTACACAATCGCACTTGACAAACTGTGCTCAAAAACGGCTCCTTGACTTTACGTAAGAAAAGGAAACGATTTACCAGCTGCTTCAAGAACAAATGAGTTAGCGCCAGGCCTCCATCACTCACACTGCGAAAAAGACTAGTTCGGCTCGTGCGCTCATAGGAAGAGCCCCAAATGAAGACCGCAAACACCCGATGCAGTTTTTGGATATTCACCCTGGAACAGTGCAAAACCTGAAGCACATACCACAATTTACTTATTAGGAACACATTGCAAACAGTGGATCGGGCAAATACCGACAGATCCTTTCCTCTCCACTTCTCAGCTTTTCCTTGTACTTCGACTACCTGGGTCCTCCAAAAAGGGTCGCTGTCCCGATAGCTTTCCAGGGGGACCCCTAAATACTTTACCGGAGACGAAACCCATTTGACGTTTTCCAACACACTGAGCTTCACGTCCCACTCCCCATGCCAAAAACCTATGCACTTTTCCCAGTTTACAGCGCTACCACTTCTATTGCAAAAACGTTTTACTAATGCTATCACCTCTCGCACGCTTTCTCTGTTTGCACAAAACAACGCGATATCGTCTGCGTAGGCCAGTACTCGCACCTCGGAAGCATGTAGCCTAAAGCCACGAATGACGCTGCTTTTAACTACGCTCAAGCAGAAAGCCTCTATGTATATGCAAAACAAAAGCGGGGAGAGAGGGCAACCCTGTCGCACGGACCGGAGGACGCCAATACGTTTACCAACTGACTTGTTCACAATCAGGCTTGTCGTGCATCCCTCGTACGCCATACGAACACCCTCTATGATTACGGAGCCTACGTTTACATGTTCCAGTATCGCCATCAAAACCTCATGTGACACACGATCGAATGCTTTTTCAAAGTCAATCTGGAGCATTGCAATTTTATCATTTTTTGCGTCACAGCATTCTAGTACACTTCGAGCGGTGTGAATATTTGTTGTGATCGATCTTCCTTTTATTCCACACGTTTGGTATGAACCAACTATTTCTCTTATTACTCCTTGAAGTCGTCGTGCCAAAATCTTCATTAGTACTTTGTAGTCTACGTTTGTTAAGCTGATTGGCCTATAGGATGTAACCGAACGCAATTTGACAATATCTTCGGTCTTGGGTATTAACACAGTGTGAGACCTCACAAAGGAGGGTGGTAGTTTTTTTCCTTCATAGGCCTCGTTAAAGACATTGAGTAGCACTGGCGCAACTTCATTTATAAAGGTCTTATAGAAAGCTGCACTAATTCCGTCGGGTCCAGGCGTTTTTCCAGGGCTCAATTCGTCTATCGCTTTCACTATTTCTGTCAAGGTGATTGGCATCTCAAGAAAGTCTTTAGTTTCCTCATTTAGCTTCGGCAAAAGCACTAAGAACTCCTCCTTAAATTCTGTCACTTTCACTGGGCTGTGCGCGAACAATTTTGAATAATACTCAAAAAACGCTTGTTCAATATCCGTTTGGTCCTTCATAATCTTTCCATCCTTTTCGATTTCGCTGATTGTGTTCTTTCGTGCATAACGTTTTTCCATGCCCAACGCCTTTTTTGTCGGAAATTCCCCTACAGCGAACTTTTCTGCTCGTGCTCTGATAAGAGCTCCGTGATAACGCTCTTGATCAAGGACTTCCATTTTTTCCTTCAATTCACGTATATCGGTTTTAAATTCGCCCGGTGACTTACTTTCTTCTCTGATGAGCGTTTCAAAGTTTCTACGCATGATCGCCTCCTCATGTCTCTGAAGTGCCTTTAAAGCACAGGCTTTTTCTATGGCTATCATTTTAAACTCTTGTTTAAAACCCTCCCATTCAGCTGCGTAGTTGCTTGAAACTTCCTCTAACTTGTTTAAGAGACCTCGTACCAATTTTGTAAACCCTTCGTCGACTAAGAGTCGACAGTTCAACTTCCATAGTTCCCAAGAAAACTTTGGTCGCCTATGCGTGCTTCCCAAAACAAAAGAAACTAAGCAGTGGTCACTGAAAGATACCGGAACTACTTGATATTCATTGCAAACTGGCACTTGTTCTAATGATATGTAAACTCTGTCTAACCGAGCGTGGCTGCTTCCTTGAAAATGAGTGTACTGAACAGTTCCCACGTGACCGATGCATTCCGCCACGTCATAAAGACCTGCCTCGCTGACGATGTCGTTCAATACCAACGTGCCAGCATCTCTGTACGGGGTCACTCCTGTCTTATCTTTTGCTGAACAGACACAATTGAAATCTCCTAGCAAAATAACATTACGCTCGCACATACAGTAACCATGGACAAATTCAAAGAAGATTTTGCGGTCTGCTGCTGAAGACGGCGCGTACAGGCAAATAACACGCCAGTTTGTCGAATGGTATGTGAAATCACAAATCGCAAGCTTACCCGTTAGACATGTGACAACAGACTCTACAGTTATACCGATCGAGTCCTTTAAGAACAAGCAGCAACCTCCCGAATTCCCTACTGCATGACTTACACAAACGTTGTACCGCGATGTAAAGGGTCGTAACATGCTCTCAGTGCGCTCGTCGCTCTCCACCTTTGTCTCTTGTATTGCAACTATGTCGAGCTCTTGGTCAATAAACAAGCGATTCAGCTGATACTGCTTACGCCTATCACTTAGACCTCGAACATTCAACGTGCCTACACGCAATGGCTTTTCAAGGACTGGTGTGGTCATTTGCGTGTACGCACAAAGATCATATCATGTTACAAACTGTTACTGGGGCGGCGGACTGCCTTGAGACAAGGACGATGACCGCCTTGGAGACCCCCCGCGACTTTTCTTGTTCTTGACATCATCCCCCTCTTGTTCCGGGCGCTGCCGAGGCTGCTGCCCACCTCGTTCAGCCACAGCCGCAGCTGCCCCTTCGTGTCTTCGCTTAATCATCGCCGGGTTGAATTCCATGTCGTTGTCGTGTTCCTCGCCCTCGGAGGTTTTAGTTGTATCAGATCCAGGCACAGTCCTGTCTTCGCTACTTTGCGTCGTCGAAGAAGTCTGATCAGCCTCCGACTTCCCTTGCCGTTCTTCATCCTTGGTATTCGGTGCCTCAGTAGGTGCTTGAGCGTTGTTACCGTGTGCACCTTCACTGTTCGCACCCCGGGCCACGCTTGCAGCTTCCTCGGCCTCGACCTCGTCCATCAGTTCCTCGTTGACGCCGCCACCATCGTTGTTCACTGCCACAGCCCGGGCGTACGTGCGGGTGCAGTCCGTGCTTTCGTGCCCGAAACCACGACACGCGGAGCACCAAGGCGCCCTACACTCGCGCCGTATGTGCCCAATGCGTCGACAACGTAGGCAAACGGGCGCACGCCCGGGAACCACTACCAGGACCGTGCCCCCGTAGAATCGGAGCTGGTGCGGCAGGTTCTCCAGTGTTAGGTCCTGGCGAAGAGTTAGGACGACTGACAGCGTTGTAGACTCGACGCCCACGAGTCCGTCCACCTTCCACATCTCACGAACGACGCCTTTTACCTCGCCGTACGGTTCGAAAGCGCGGCGGACAGTGTCGACGGGCACGTCGAAGGTCACCCAATGCAGCTTCGCCCTGACCTCCCTCCGGTATGGGTCAATCGCTAGGCAGCGACGCCCCTTCACCTGGATTTCACCGGCTTGCATCAGCTTCTCCTTGGCCTCTGGTGTTTTCAACTTGACGAGCCACACGTGACCCATCTGATAGGCTCCGAGACCCGCCAACTCCGACAATACTCCAGCCTCTTGTAACGGTCGTACGAAATCTTCGGCCCGGTATGGGCGTCCGCCGGTGTCGCAGTGCAACACCACGCTGTTCTTCACCATTTCTCCTGTTGGCAAATGTGGCAGGATGGTCCGGTATTCTTCAGTCATACTTCCCTTAGTCCCGGCCGAAGCCTCAGCAGTTCCCCGGCCTGTGGCCGGTGAGTTTTCCTTGGAGGACATTGAAAAGCGTCCGTTTGGAACGGCGTCTTCTTCTTTCTCCCTGTGCCACTGAGCAGACGATTTCTGTTGCTGCTAAAAAGTAATTTATTTCTATCGAGGATGTCTTATTGCGTTCCGATGTGTATTTTCTTTTTTATTTGCTGATTCCAACTTTATGCACTTGCTGTCACATATGGCGCTCCTGCTAGGTACTACCACCAGTTATTTTATTCATGTTTGAAGCCACGGCACGCTCTCTCCGCCAGCGAAATAGCCGTTTTGCTAACCAAGCGAGACCGTCCATGTCGGCCATTGGTCGTGCCGGTCGTGCCTTACGGTTCGAGCAGCAAATTACGGTAAGATCGCGGAACACAAGCGCATGCGCACTTCGTACCGGAGGGCCCATCGTACCGTATCGGATGTGCAAAAACGGTTCCCTAAAACTCTCTATTAGCGTTTGACTGCGTTCCGTCCGCCTGCGTCTTTTGTAAAGATATTACGATAATCCCCGTAGAACGGTAGCTCGCGCCGGCGCCGTCTCAAGCGGACGCAGTGGGGATTAGCGCAAGCAAACACAATGTCTGAAGCACGCCTAAGGGGTATTCACACGAGGGAGAAATCCCGGGGATTTCTCCCCGGCACGCGCATCCCACGACGAAAACGTCAGGCTCTGGGATGCGCAAAAGCCTCGCGTTTTCATCTCGCGAGGCGCGCGTGCCGGGGAGAAATCCCCGGGATTTCTCCCTCGTGTGAATACCCCTTAAAGGTCCATACGCACGTCTGTGTTTGAGCGCGGTGCGTTCCGTAGCGGCAAGCGGACGCGTTGCGTTGCGAAGAGCGCTTGCGCCATGCTTGTACAAACAGTAGCGCTGACACGCAGTCAACCGCAGTCAAGAGCCCATAACAACGCGCTATCATCGCTAGCAGCTCACCAATAGTAAGCGAAATCCACGGCACCATGGCGGCGCCCAGCGACAGCGCCGAAGTGTTCGATCTTGGGACAATGCCGCTGGATTCCCCGACATTTTGTCGAACTTGAACATCGCAGCCTTGGGAAAACCAGTCCCCACCGCTCCCCAAAACGAAAAAGCAAGCACTGCGAGCGGAGAACCGGTTACGCCTCGCCGAGTCGGCCGAGTGGTGCGAGCGGACACGTCACGTTACTCAACTCACAGGTTCGGGATGAGGTTTCGACTTTACAAACTCATCACAAAAACCCGCGCATACTCTTCCTGCCTGATTCCCCACGGAGCCCTGGCAGTTGTTGGCTGCTGTTTCAGTCGTGAACCCAGCCTTTTTTTCTTTTCTTTTTTTTTTTAAGACGCACAAATTGTGAAAGGGCGGTATGTAGGTGGACAAAGATAAAAGTCTAGGACTGTTTCAAAATGTCCATTCCAAACTATTTCACGTCCATCACTAGTATTATTCGCAGCAACGAGTTTGACATCAACCATCAAAAATAATATTCACAAAGTTTATAATGAACACTTTTACATATTTTTTCACATGTCCACAGCCAGAACACATGCCCACAGCCAGAAAAGTCTAATGACAATCTGTTTGCTTTTGCCTCAGATGGTCTTGTGGAATCAGAGATATATACAGAAAAATTGCGTACTTTGACATAGAGCAACTTTAGGATATACAAGTTAAGTATCTACAGCAAATAATCAGATTTATGATTTACGAATCATTCATAAACTCACTAAAACAGTTTTAGACAAAATATAAAAGTACTCTCCCAGACTAGCGTAATATATATAGTCAGCTACGCTATAGTGGCAGCTGAAGCTTCTAAGTCGAGTTTTTTGCCTTCCTGAGCAAAAAGGAACTTGCCAAAAATGTCGTTAGGCCTCAGTCCTCGGAGCGAATACACGCGGCTTGCGGTGCGACGGACCAGATTAAAAAAATTTACAGAAAAATAATTATAGGCAATATCAAAATGCTCTCCCGGAATATATAAATAGGTATACAGAGGTACACATCGCGACACTGTTAGCGCGAACACGACATCCGCGCATTTTCGCATTTTACTTCTAAATAGTATTACCGAGCATGAACTTTTATAGCTTACATTATAGAACTAAATGAGCTCTTTCCGTAGCAATAATAACTTGAATAAAATTCCTTGGTTTCAAAGAGAAAAACAGGAAAAACCGGTGATCGCTTGTTCGCGCTAACAGTGTCGCGCTCTGTACGTGATAGGAGAAAAATTAATCTTGTCAGATGATTTGTGTGGCTTCCTGAGCGAGGGGCAACTGCCCCAAAAACTCGTTCGGACTTAGTCTCCACAGCAAAGAGTGCCGACGTTTGTTCCGAGAGACCAGATTAAAAAATTTACGGAAAAATAATTATAGGCAATATCAAAATGCTCTCCCGGAATATACAAATAGGCATACAGAGGTACGTGATAGGAGAAAATGTAATATTGTCAGATGATTTGTGTGGCTTCCTGAGCGAGGGGCAACTGCCCAAAAAACTCGTTCGGACTTAGTCTCCACAGCGAAGAGAGCCGACTTATTGTACAAGGGACGGGAGTAAAAAAATCACAAAACAACAAACAATTCTAATAATCATCAAAATTGTCTCCTGGAATGTGATGCTATACATACCGAGCTATGCATTGAAATGCGAAAGCATTATAGTCCCACGGGAGAAATGTTTTCTAGTAATGCTTCTACCCGTATTAAAGTTGAGGACGACGTATGGGACGACGTCGAGGACGACGTCCCAGAGATCGGCGCCAAGTAAGGCATATAAGTCGACCCCTTGCACGACGTCGAGGGTGACATCTAGGACGACGTCTAGAGCGACGTCAAGGACGTCATCTAGGGCGACGCGGAGGACGACCTCAACGACGACGTCTAGGATGACGTCGAGAAGGACGCCTAGATGACGACGTCAAGAATGACGTCGAGAATGACGCATAGGTGACGACGTCTAGGAAGACATCGAGAACGACGCCTAGAGGACGACGTCTAGGACGACCTCAAGGACGACTCCAAAGACGACGTCTAGGACGATCTCAAAGTACGGGTTGACGACGTTAGACCTTAAAGCGTAATGATAGACCTAACGTCAGGCCATCGCATACCCGCTTCCCACCTTCACGTAATACATCTGCGCGTACCGGTTGACGACGTTAGACCTCAAAGCGTGACGTGAGCCCAGGGCATAACCGCCCCAGCTCCTCCCCCTTACCCCTGCGCCGCCAGCAGTTTCGCTGGCTCCTCGGCAACGATGACCCCGTTGCTATGGAGCCACATGACGCGTCGCACCCATTGGGAATTTAGGTCTCGTTACACTCAGCCAATGGGAATTTAGGTGGCGTATTTCGCCGGCTTCACTCCACGGGACAGTTAATGCTTTCGCATTAATACATATTTAATCTCTTGAAATAGTAAATATTCGCAAAAAGGTTTGAGCGGGAAATCCGTGCTGGCCCATCCATGTTTTCACGCTATTGCAAGCTCTCGATTATCACGGAACTTTAGACCTCGATAACTCAAGATTAAACGTGAATTTCAAAATGCTCTCCTGGAATCAATTAAAGCTAAGATTAATCAAATAATCGTATTCGACTTCAAGTGTCTGTGGCGCCAAGATTTTCTTCCTGTGAAGTGAATGTCATGGTCTCTTTTTCAATGGGGGTCTGTGGGAACCGGATCATTAATTCAGGAAGAAAATATAATGGTCGTGTGGCATTGAATTTCTTAAAATAGGCGGGCCATTAGATCAATATTATAATCCTCCGAGTGCAAAAAAATCGGCGGGTTCTTTACTGAATTACAAAAATATATTTGTTTTGCCCATTGAGTTAAGCTGGGCCGCTGACGTGACTGCCGAGAGATGGCGCAAGTTGTAAGCAGCGGCGTGTCCCGGATTCTTGGGGATGTATTAAGATATATGTATGGACATTTTAGACTGAACATACTTTATGTTATCAAGACGTACACGTTTCAAATGACAAAAGAATCACTTCTTCCTCCTAGAACCAAATCTTATAAGAACTACTTTGCGCGGCGGATGAACAATCCGCAAAAATTGGTTTGTTCTTGAAAAGAAAACGAATATAATTTGTATTAAAAAAAAAACGAAAAAAAAAAACATTTGACGTGAAGGACATCGAGGATGCAGTGGAGTTATTTCTATGCCTAATTTTAGGCTATAGACTCAGTCTCGACCATGTAAAACTGACGCGCTGACAGACCGACGTATATAATTGCCCCACAGCGGACCTTTTTTGCAAAGATGATTTCTGTGCACGCGCAGGCCCTCCTCACGCAGCGGCGAAAGGTCGAACTACGGTTGGTGTCCGAAAGGGAAAGCGCGGAGGACGCAGGAGAGGTAGCGCAACTTCCCTTTCGGAGCGGCCGCTTCCAGAACCTATGAGGCACCAATGCATCGTGTATCAGTTGTGATACATGAATTTTTTTTTTTTTCGGAATTCAGAAATTCAATAAATCTTTTACACCGGGTGTTCATTTTTAATTCGAACAGATTTATTACAAAAAATCCGTAAAAGATGCACTAGTACGGTTTGTTCAAGTGAGTTATACGGCTAGGGGGACATTATGTGGGTGGCTAATCCTTGCGAGAAGTTGGTTAATTACTTAAAATTCGTTAATTAACTTTTTAATTAATGAAAATAGACATATGGTTCCAATTAGAAATTTGCTCAGCGTCGTCGAAAACCCCTAAATCAGTCATTTTCAGAAAGACTTTGAGCGCGTGAGAAGCGTAGTAGTGAACTGAAGTTACCGCTCGTGGAGCAGGTACAAAGCTAGAGGTTGCGATAAGGCGCCCGTGCGATTTTTCCGTCTCTTATCTAGCCCCAGCCTTGTACCTGCTCCACGAGTGGTAACTTTAGTGCACTACTACGCTTCTCACGCGCTCAAAGTCTTTCTGAAAATGACTGAATTAGGGGTTTTCGATGACGCTGAGCAAGTTTCTAATTGGAACCATATGTCTCTTTTCATTAATTAAAAAGTTAATTAACGAATTTTAATTAATTAGCCAACTTCTCGCAAGGATTAGCCACCCACATAATGTCCCCCTAGCCGTATAACTCACTTGAACAAACCGTACTAGTGCATCTTTTACGGATGTTTTGTAATAAATATGTTCGAATTAAAAATGAACACCCGGTATATATATATCTACAATTATGTTTTACAGTAGCAAAGAGCACAAAATAGTTTCATGTAAATGAAGTTCGCAGTGCATTGAGGTGCAGCATCCGCTAAGGGACGTCTGAGCGGGTCTACAACTTTGCAGCGCTTATCACCCCAGGAAACTTTTAAAGTCACTGATATGTGGACGCATCAGCGAAGCTTGGTGTTCCCCCAAAAGAGAGATAGTGCCCATTCTCAAAGCGAATTCCCCCAAAACAAGCTCGCAGCTCGCAGGAGGCGATCATTGGAAAGGCCCGTAGTGTCCCATCAACTCGACGCCTGGAAAGCTCATAGAAAGATGGCGCCGTCACCGACTCACTTTCCTCTCTCCACCAGCATGTGGGAGATCAACTCGGACGAGCGGAGGTACTCGGTGCCGCCGTCCACGCTGTCCGAGCCGGCCACGGCGGCGGCCAAGGGCTACAAGACGAGCGAGGACCTGCACGCCTGGAGCATCTACCGGCAGAACCTCAACTCGGACTTCACGGACTCGGCGCTGGGCACGTCCGAGAAGTCGCAGCCGCCCTTTGGCAACTTCCAGCTCAGGGAGTCCACCGTCCACACCATCCTCAACCACCCCAAGTACGGCCCCAAGGAGCGCAGCTCGGAGCTCGGTGCAAACGTGCACACCTACCTCAGGTAAGTCTATGACGTCACGCCGCTACGGTGGCGCTGCTTTCGGCACTGCACATGCGCAGACGCCTCGCGCGAATCTGGTTTTTGCGCAAGAAGCAGACGGTCTTGCGCCCCGTATATCCGCGCAAGACCGTCTGCGCGCTTATACGGCGCGCAGATGGCGTGCTAGACGCCATCTTTGAAGGCGCTGTTTAGAGCGCATGCTCAGAACGAGCCCACATTAATAGGCTGCTCAGACCGGCAGTATTGACGGTGGAGAATGCACGTTGCGAAAGAACTGTGGAAGCTGGCCATCAACACGCGCTTAGCATTCGCGCATGCTGCTATGACCGCCAGTGAATACTCTCCATGGTGTTTCACGGACTCCGTGACCCCGTACGTCCTCATCTCTGCTCGCAGGTTCGGTCTCCCTCGGGTCCTTCCGCCCCACCCGAGCTCGTGCCTGGGCGCTAGCGAGCGGAGCCACGCCACGCACCCAAATCCGACCCACCCGAGGGAGAACTCGAGCGGCTACGACTCGAGCGACGACGACCACGCGCTGAACGGCCAGCGTCGAGCGCGCAGCGACCCGGACTTTCGGAGCCACAACCTGGTCACAACCGAGCCCTCAGGTGAGGTCGGAAACAGTGACGTCATTGTGACGTTATAACAAACACTTTGTGTCATTTATCTTTAGGGTTTTAAATGAATGGAATCATATACCTGCATCACTTGCATCGGTTGTACAGTGTGCCGGGTATTTCCCTCTCATTCTCTCTAATTGTTTAATATACTTCGTTTCATTTAGAGGCCGACCGACCGACGCCACGGTCTGGCAAAGACAATCAAGCAGAAAGAAAGAGCTCGTGCGCATGTTCAAAACGTGTCGCACAGCCCAGTAGATAGCAGGTGGTTGGAAGGCGATTACTCGAATGGTCTATATATGGACTATGATTTACTCGTTCGGCTCCTCTTGACCCCAGGTGTGGCGTCGGCCATCGCGGCGTACGAGCAGCACCGCAAGCAGAACAGGCTCAAGGCCAGCAGCGAAGCTGACCTGGTGGCCGGCGAGAGGCGGTGGGACATCCCGAGGCCCAACACGGCTTCCACCACTACGGCCGCACTGCACAAGGTCAGTTGCTTTCCGAGTCACGGATGGATTGGTTGGCCGTTGACTTGGGCTACAGACAAACAAACTAGCTCGATAGATGGATGTATCGTAGTGTCTAAACCAGGGGTCTCCAAACACCAGTCCACGGGCCAGATCCGCACCCGCGGAGGCGTTCCGGACGGCCCGCGGATGGCCGCGTTCTTCACATTGACGTCCGCCCCGCGGCCCCCTGCTATCAACGCAAAAAATAAGCGCTCGTACAAAAAATCGGCGCCGCGACACACGCCAAAAGCGCGCACGAAGATATCAGAACGAATGAAAAAACTGTAGTGTTGTGCGAATATTCGAATTTTCGAATAGTGGTTTTGAATAATACGCTATTCGATATCCGCTTTGAGATGAACTCTGATATTTGTATTTTCAAAGTGTTGACTGCGGCGGGTTAGTCCCGTTAGTACGCTTCTTACCGAGCACCGGCGCACTGCGGAGAAGCAACACCCGCGGAGCTCGCTATACGCGGGTGTTGCTTCGCCGCAGTACTGCGGTGCTCGCTAAGAACCGCGCTCAACGGGGCTAACCCGTCGCGATCAACACTTCGAAAAGTAAAAATATTGCAGTAACGTTTTTAAAGGCCGACGACCAGACTCGAGATTCTGCAAGGCAGAAGATCCTCCTCACCATAGAGGAGCAAGAAAAAGGCAACTGTAAACAGGATAGAAGGGGAGAGGATGAAGTGGGGGAAAAGCGGAAAGTGGGAACTGGTCGTCGGTCTTTAACAGGAAAGGCCACTTTCAAAGCGAAATGTTGCACTCTCCCACGTGGTGTGTGTAGAAATAAACGAAAAATCTGTGAATGTTTAAATCTATGCTGCAGTAAAATTTCCAAAATTAAACTGACTATTATACAAGAGTTAATGTTAGCCAGATATGTCCGACAGCCTAGGTTCATCGTTCATTGTTGTATTTTTATTTTCTCTAATTCTGGATTTAATAAATAATATTTGCATATAACATGACGATTTATATACCTCCTCGATTAGGTATAGCTGGACATCTCCGTAGGTTTAGTTTTATGTGAAATGCATCGTTTATTTTCCATTTCCATGTAGGCAGTGGACTTTCTGATGTCACAGTCCATACATATAGCTAGATTAAAATTAACTTAGCTTAAATTTTGACAAGTGGAAGCTTGGGAACAAACTTTACGAGTCCAGATGGGTTTTCATTTAGGCATGATGCCGTAGTGAAAAACTTGGAGAAACTATTCGATATTCGATTCGAAAATATTCGGTCAAAATCACTATTCGTTTCGAATTCGCTTCGAACACAAAATCCAATATTCGCACATGCCCAGAAAACTGCATCAGAACGCCTGTTCTCTCTCCTAATCTCCAAAATTACTTTTCGTAGTTCCCTGCGTCATATCTGCGTAACTATGAAAAAATCCCTTCGCATTCTCGTGTATATCGTGCATGATCTGATCTACCATTTTCATTGGTCTACTGCCCTGTGTAAATATAACAAAGTTCCTATGCGCTTTGATGTATGTCTGGCGAGTTCTCTGGGGTTGCAATTATAATGTCACAAATATTAAAATATTGCAAGTAAAAATAAAGTATATGTATTTGTTCACCTTACATTTCTTTTTGGACTTTTGATTTAGTTTAAATTTTTATGTATTTAAATGCTTATTTAGGCTTATATATATAGTATTTCCTCATTGATATTCTTTTATCTAATTTCCGGCTCTCGAGACTGCAACAGGTACACAATCCGGATCATTATTCAAAACGTTTGGAGACCCCTGGTCTAAACGATTCGGATCACGCGGTGACTTGCGCCATCTAGCCTAAAAAAAAAAAAAAAAATCTACAGCTTTTTTTTTTTAATTGGGTTATAAATTTCGGCAACAAACAATATTCGTAGACATGTCGAATACGCCTGGTTGAGAAACAATGTTTCTACGAGCAAGCGTCAGCAGTTTGGCGAGTAAAAAGTCTCGTGAACAAGCATGATATGGAAGATCTTTCCGACAGCAAAAACTGTGCTTTTTAACGTCGGCAAAGTGGTGGTTGTTTGTTTCTCTGGTGTTAACTAGGCCATAACAAAAGTTATCGATGGATCGCGGCATGACATTCTTAGTGTCTTTCGTGTCTTCGGTGCAGGACTCCTGAGCAGAGCGTCGAACCGAAATGTTTGTCGGTTCGGTTCTGGTTCGGGTTCACAGCTTTCGGTTCGGTTCCGGTTCAGTTCCGGGGAGCAAAAAATAACGGTTCAAACCGGTTCGAACCGGTTCGAATCGGTTTGAACCGCTAAATTGAGAATATATTTTCCGCGTTCTTCTGGCAATATACACTATTTACGCCGTGAAACGATTAACTATATAGTTTCTTCGATCTTCCGTGCAATTTACTTTAGTTTTTTAGGTACCAAAAATATGAAATTCAGTTATTTAATTTCGACGCAAGAGTAAAAGAAAATCTACATTAACGTACATAACGTCGTGTTCATACGACTCAACATCCCTTTTTTTACCAGTAACATATATTTTACCGGAATCAAAATGTTTAAGTGCAAGAGTAAAGAGTTGAGCTTGTTGGTACATACCTGTAAATAGATCAGCTTGAAATTTAGAACTATACTCTATTTTCTTCTCCATTCTTCGTGTTTAAGTAAAATTCTAAAATTCAAGCTGATCTATTTACACGCTATAAAATGTTGTCCCAAAGTTTGGTAGGTCGCCTAAAATACCCGTGATAAGTACAATTTTGTGTCGCAGTATTAAAAGTGAAATCGCGATTTTGTCCTTCAACCAAGTAATTAATTACATCACATAAAATTATGTAATGAGCAGCTCGTGGCCATATATATCATGAAATATGGTTTACGAAATACACTTCACAATATATATATATATATATATGATGACGACACAACTGAGCTAAAAGCAATGCAATTTTCAAAATGTCCCAAAAGTTTTAGGATAATTCCTTTCAGTGTATTTTTTATTGAAACACCGAGCGGCAATCAAAATTCTTGTTGTTCTAACCAAGCATTGTTTGCACTCAGCACCGCATGCATGCGACTAATCATGCAGCAAGGAGTAATTGCAATTGTGCACTCTAATCTATACGAACCTTCACATTCAGATCGAATCTGGCCCCAAAATAGCGCTTGCCCAAGTGAACATTTTCTTATATAGGATAAGCTGGCATAGCCTGGCTGTTGAGGTTTGTTTTCGACAAGATGCCGGTCAATTTAATTTGCAAAGATTGCATTAAGGAGCTCATGTCGCTGAAAAGCCGATGTCGGTCGCGTGACTGGAATATCCTGATTTGTCGATAGGGTCATGCCGTCAGGGCTACATGCCCTCGCGCAAGAATTTCAAACAACCCACAATGCTCAAGTTAAACGTGACGTCACGCGCGGAATGAGAGGGATTAAAACGTGACATGTACTGCGAATTAAAGGTCGCCGTATGTCTCAAATGATTTCAACTTTTAAATTTTACCCCGTGAACCCGAATACTCAAACCATTTGTTGCGCAAGTATTGTTAAACGCGAGAAAACGCGAAAGAAAGTCGCTGTACGTGACGTCATCGACGGATATTTTGGCTGCCCAAGGCTAAGGAGGCGGGGCTTCAGCCCTATTTTGAAATTGCTCTTATGGCTCTCCGGCGCGTCGCATTGAAATATAATTGTGATATCTGTTATTCTAACGGAAAAATGAACGCAATTCAAGCGTTTTTTCTCAAATGAGAAGTGCCCCATCTTCCCTTTAAAGAAAAAAAAAAGATTAAAAATTTTAGGCGGGATTCGAACCCACGACCCCTCGGTTGAGAATCAGACACTTTTGACTAGGCCACGCGAGGCACGGTTGCGCGGCAAATGAGAATGCGATGCAAACGAGGCCCGTTAACGCTATCGCGTCCCACTTTTAAAGGCGAAGCTTAAGCGTCCTCCAAGATTCTTTTTTGTTAAGTAAAACTAAGTAGTATTTCACGTTCTACTCGAGAGGGCAGCTGCTGAAGTGGACACTTTCTGACGGTTTGCGTGCGTAATCCTCATAGTTCCGCCGCGCGCCCCTGTTTAGTTTGTTTTTGTCCAGCCCACAGACACATAAAACTAATGTCCACCACGTAAAAGAGGCAATAACATACTTCTATATGTTTGAGAAGTTATATGTGTGAGGAACACATAGTTATTTAAATTAGCTTCAAAATTAGAAATGTGTGTAAGGCCGTCCCGTATCACTTACAACGTGCCTGTCGATGGTAAAAACGCCGGAAAAGATTGGCAGAACACCTTTCAGATAATTTGGGGGGCATTGCTTTAGGGTGGTCGGCCCTTCATTTATGTTGTCAAATATTCAGGTAGTAATTAAATATATTTTTATAATGATCAATAAATTTTACTTTATAAAGTTCACATAACCGCTTGAGACCGACGCGGAAGGACGATACACGAAACTACGCGAGCTGTGGAGTCTGCGTAAAAGTGTTTTTCTGTTTGCTGATTGGCAGTGTGAAACATCGGGTTGCAGGACACGCCAAAAAGCACTCTG
Source organism: Ixodes persulcatus (assembly GCA_013358835.2). Lineage (NCBI taxonomy): Eukaryota > Metazoa > Arthropoda > Arachnida > Ixodida > Ixodidae > Ixodes > Ixodes persulcatus. The sequence goes on along the minus strand of JABSTQ010009657.1, from coordinate 30,582 downwards.
TGCCCACACGATAGATTGGAAGTCAAATGCACGAAATGTTCAAAAAGAGAAAGATAATGATTGTTTGTTTTTTTTCTGAATAATCCCTTACAGAACGCCTTACTGCAGAAAGAGATGCGTAAGGATGCACGCAATAAAATTCATAATTTTACATAAATAGCGCAAAGGACAGACAAAAGATTCCTAAAATCTTAGTATAAATCACATTTCATCAGCTTGCATGAGCTTGAAACTTCGCAAAATACTGCCTCGGGAGGCTGTTATATTCGGTTTTACCTGCACTTTTTTTGCACCCTCACTTTACAACACTATGCTTGAGTAGTCATGCGCTCTAACATTTCTCTACGCTGTCATATATCATCGCGAGTCTGCTATAAATACTGCACAACTTTACGATTAGGACATCTATTGCTAGTGTTGCGAACATCACATTTCACGAGAAAGCTGAACTGTTTAACATGGTATGCACGTCACGTCATCACACTATAGGCTGGTGGTCTTTGTGATTTCTTCGTGCTGAGAAAATCGAATTCGAGGGTGCAAAATGCACGCTGCAGAAGGTTCATGCTCAGTGAAGGCCAAGTATTTAAAAGGCACGTATTATTATTCTTAGTGCATCGTCGTGAGGAACAGCGCGAGCGTCTGGCACAACCAAAAATTGCTTTTTGGCAAGAGCGTTTTTGCAAACAAAGTAGTTTCCGGGGTCATGCTTTTTGGTCTGCGCCAAAGATGAGGGGAAGAGGAACCTTTGCAACACAGCATGTTTTTAAAACTAACCCCCCTCTCCCCCCACACACACTCACGCGCGCGCGCGCGCGCACACACACACACACACACACGCACACAAACACACACACACACACACACACACACACACACACACACACACACACACACACACACACACACACACACACACACACACACACACGCATACACGCACACACGCACGCACGCACGCGCACGCGCGCACACACACACACACACTTCTTTGTACAGGGGAGCTGTTAAGGGCTAGTTTCCCCAGTATCGTGTCCATCAGCAAACAAATGATGACACTAAACTCTGTACGGCTACCGCAATCTATAAGTGACGACGGCAACCAGACAACCGGCTTTCTGGTTCTCGCCGTCGCGCATAGAAGGCGGAAACCTCTTCAGCCTCTCCACTCTGGCTTGCCAACTTGTGGCCGGCCATTATACTTCATTCCCACCATAGTAGAGCTTCGCTGGTCTCCCTCCTTCACCAGAGTGGAAAGGCTGAAAGTATTCCTGAGGAATTGCCTCCTCCGTTTGAGTGTGCTAATTCGACAATTTTATTTGTCACTTGTTAACAGCAACCCTTCATTGCTTTTATTTTGCACCCCGTGAAGTTTAAAGGGGTCCTAAAACGATAACGGGTGGGAACGTTCATGACTTTTCCGAGGCGTAGTGGTCCTGATTCAGAAGCTTCTTTGTCGCGGTGAAGTTGCGAGGATGAAATGAGACTATTTCTTTTAGTCTTGCCTTCGCAAAGATTGATGTCGTAATTGTGGGATCAAAACTACCCGCCTAACGACAGTCGAACGCGGCTCATGGATTGGACACGAGAACTGCGTGAGCGCTATACATCGGCTCGTAACAATCAATGCCTCTGCGGACACTTGGGTGGTGTCTCGTGTCCAACCACTGCGGTGATGAGAATAGCCGAATTATTTTAACGTTGGCGGCATAAGATAGGTACTAGGCAACGTGGCCGCTTCTGGCTCCGAGTTGAGGAATGAACGATGCTCATATTTTTCTAATCGCGACTGCCATGGTCTATAAAAAAACAGCAAAGCCAAGTTGAATCAGTTATTAACGTTAGGGAGTGATCCTGAGTAGTAATTAGTGATGTATAGAAATTTGTTTCTAGCTCCTTTAAGCAAAATACACAAGGGGTCGAAACTTGGGCAATAACTTGACATCGACACTCGTGTGAGACTTACAGCGACTGCCAACGTTCACTGTCCCTCTGAGGTGACTAAAATCTTTTTTTTTTTTAGGTATTCCGTCCGTACACACATATAGCTCGATGTAACGTCATATTAATAAGTCGCATTTAGTCATTTCAATATTTCTATTCTCGGGTACATCTTTCGGATGCAGTTCAGCAAAAACAAAAAAATGTTTGGGTGCCCCAATGACGTAAAATTGGTCTTCAAACAAATTTGTGTTTGTACTTTCAATAAATACTGTTAAGAAGTAACCCCTGACGTTGGTAGCTTGCGAAAACATCCATTAGTTTTCCCCTCCACGCAATAGCAGATGCAGAAAAAAATAAAGGAAAGAGACAGCTGTCGATCCCCTCCTTAACTCGCCATTTGAACAAGCGGCCACGTGATCTGACGCTAATTATATACCGTCAGTGTTCATCATAGCCATGCCCTAGGCGGCTATGGTTTGGAAAGCAAAAGCTTGGGCTGGGCTTCAGATATTCTTAGAGTTCGGCTATTATCATATTTAATTGACATGAGCCGTTACCCGAATGTTTGGCGATGCTGATTATCATGAACCCGAGCACTCGACTAAAGGTTATAAAAACCGCTTACATCACGGTGTCGCGTGACTCTTGGTACAAAATCGTGATGTCATTTTACGTCACGCTGTCAACAAGGTTAATACATCTAGTGACTTCCTCATATTAAATCGAGTTGACGCAGTGAGTCACGTGACGTCACGAGGTCACGTGACATTACTTGACAACATGTATTGACACCATGACGTCACGTGACAACGTGACACATGGTTAATCATAGTGCCAATACAAAAGCGCCACAAAAACTCACAATTTACCATACATTGCAATTCTGTATATGACGATTTGATCAATAGATATAAATACAGCCGCTATTTTTTTTTTATTCCCATATGTTCATTTTGTGATACTAACAAAAAAGAAAAAAAGAAATTACCTTGAACCGTTTTGAACCGGTTACCGTCATATATTTTTTCGGTTCGGTTCCGGTTCAGTTCCAAGATGGCGGCGATGATTTCGGTTCGGTTCAGTTCCGGTTCGGCTAAAAATAACGGTTCTGTTCCGGTTTTCGGTTCGGTTCGGTTTCGGTTCGACACCCTGCTCTTGAGTACTTTTTTTTTTTTATGGCGTCATCTGGTTTTGCGCAAAGATGGCTAGGAACAAACATCAACAAACGCGACTTCTGACGCTTCGCTGCCCACGAATTTGTTCCGCCTTGTGTCAGCTAATTTCAAAGATGACTCGGCGTCGATGCTTGCAGGGTCCCCCGAGCCGTGCCGAGTCCAGGATGGCTGGCGATCGTCGGAGCGTGGCGGGTTCCCACATGTCGCAGGGGTCCAGGGCTACGTCCAACAAGCACGTGATCGCCAGGAGCTCGCTCTTCCCCAGGGACTCTCTCTACTCCAGTCTTCCCGGTGGAGAGGCCGATATATCTCTGGTCAAGCACCCGCATCTACAGGTGCGTGTGGAGCTACGGACAGCTCGGTGGAGGTATTCCGTAGTGGATGTATGGATGAATGCAACTAAATATTTTCATATTTTTTTACAGAAACTATAGTACCGTTTTGCATACCGTTGTTGTGATACCATAACCCTTACCGCAGCTTAGAGGCGCCTACTGCGCATGCGCATTTGGCGTGTCGGAGTTGCAGTAACAAAACGCATGAGCAGTAGGGGGCCTAGAGGCTGTGGTAACTGTATTCTAGAACGTTCTGCAGTCCGAATCGTGTGGCCAGTATGCGTTGCGGATTGCATTGCATAAGGTCTTGCGACAACTATTGCGTCCTGCGCAGGTGCGAGACTTGACGTTCGAGCTGGATCGGTCGAGCGTCGGACAGCGGCTCTGCGGGGGCCCACGGACTAAGCTACTCCTCTTGGAGGGTCTTTCCTTCGAAGTCAGGGGCGGAGAAATCCTCGCCATCGTCGCGACATCCGGTGAGAAAACGTCTTGCTACCGAGCACAGGAAAGAAAAAAATATAGAGAGCTTTCTTCAAACAAACAAAAAAAAAGTCTCGGTTTCCTAGACTATTCACGCCGCAGGAAGGTAAAAACTGCAAATGAAGGTTGCACTAATGGTTAATGGAAGAACGAAAGTTTTCACTCACAACTTCAACAAACAAAACAAAAGTGCTTTGATAAGATTTTTTAAAGAAACATTTTGCTGTTTATTATCAGAATATCATCGTCATCATTATTTATTAAACCTTGAAGGCACTTACGGGCATTACACAAAGGGGGGGGGGGGGGGGGGGGGTACATGCTGGAGAACATTGTTATATGCGCATATATTTATAAGTATATGTACATATATGTACAAATACTTATAATATATGTATATGTACATATATTTATAAGTCCCAACGTGAACGTCCTCTTCTTTTGGACATCGGAATGGAAGTTCATACCTACCCACATTTTCCCGAAAGCAGAAGCAGATATTTTTGTCCCGTTCACCGTTCACAGGAACGTGCAGCAGCATCCTTTCCTCCTATTTTCGTAAATGGCGCGATCCCCATAGCTCCCAATTTTAATGCAAGTCAGCTTATAAGTTCCTAAGCTCTCCGCACCTTCACTCCTAGATCAACCCACGTTCAAACGGGCTTTCAGCATCCTGCAGCGCCCGTCGGCCTAAACGTGGCGGCTGGACGGCGCGCGTGGATGGATGGATGCTAACGGCTGTACCCTTTATTGCGGGCGGTAACTTGCGCCATCTAGCCTAGAAATTAAGAACCCAAAAAAATGATTTCTTTCCTTCGCCAACTTGCTTACCCTCTGCAATTTTGTAACTATCACCAGGCGGTGTGGGATAGCACCAGGATAACTTATGGAGGATCGGGCAAAAAACTAAAAACATCACTCCCCCGCCTCTTCCCCCCGGCCGCCGCCACTAATCTCTATGACGATGGTCGCCGATGCCCTTTCGGTCATCGTCGAAAAAGAAAAGGCCTGCGCGTGACGTCATAGTTAGTGAATCTAAACGCTGAAGCTCGGCGAGAGACGCTGCAAAGTGGCAGATGCGTCTGTCTTGGCGACGCCGCGAGCTAGCGTCGTGCTCGTTGTGAGACGCTGCAAGACGCTCTGGTGGCGATGCTGACGCAAGCTAGGCGGTGCTGCGTTGGTCCACTAGCGATGACGTTTGAGAAGGAAAGGCCAAGGCCTTGTCTTCTAAGTGGTATTGGCTCGATCCGCTTGCAGAGCAAGAGGGCACGGCTCTCCTGGACATCCTGGCCAACCGGCACGCCAAGTGGGGTAGCCGGCTGAGGGGGGACCTCCTGTTTAACGGACTCTTCATGCCACCGGCGAGGCTGGAGCACTGCGTCGCCTACGTGGCGCGAAACTGGAGACTGTGGCCCGACATGAGCGTGCGGCAGTGGATGCTTTTCACCTCTCTTCTCCAGGAGCCCGGAGGTCCCGGGAGAGACACCAAGGCTAGGGCGAGTAATCTCTGCCGACATTCCGTTACGCTGGTCATTCAGATGACCTGCGTGGCTAGGTTGGACATATACATGTACGTTTTAAAAGGTCTTGGAAGTGACGTAGCGGCGTCTGATTGGTGGAGGCAATTGCCTCCACCAATCAGACGCCAATGCGTCACTTCCATGACCTTTTAAAACGTACTGTACATGTAAATGTCGAATCTATAGCCATCCTGGAAGGGACACCCAAGGCTAAGGTGAGGAATCTCTGCCGACGTAAAGTTATGCTAGTCATTCAGATGACCTGAAAGTGACATTAAGGCTAGTGTGAGGATTCTCTTCCGACGTTACGATATGCGGGTCATACAGATGGCCTGAAAGAAACACCAAGGCTAGGGTGAGGAATCTCTGCCTACGTTACGTTATGCTGGTCATTCAGATAACCTGGACAAGAAACCAAGGCTAGGGGGAGGAATCTCTGCCTACCTTACGTTATGCTGGGCATTCAGATGACCTGGACGAGACACTAAGGCTAGGGTGAGCAATGTGTGCCGACCTTACGTTTTGCTGGTCATGCAGATAATCTGAAAGAGACGCCAAGTCTAGGGTGAGGAATCTCGGTCGGCGTTATGTTATGCTGGTCATTCAGATAACCTGGAAGAGACACCAAAGCTAGGGTAAGGAATCTCTACCGACGTTACGTTATGCTGGTCATTCAGATGGCCTGGACGATACACCAAGGCTAGGGTGAGCAATGTGTGCCGACGTTACGTTTTGCTGGTCATGTTGATAACCTGAAAGAGACGCCAAGTCTAGGGTGAGGAATCTCTGTCGGCGTTATGTTATTCTGGTCATTCAGATAACCTGGAAGAAACAACAAGGCTAGGGTGTGCAATGTGTGCCGAGGTTATGCTAGTCATCTTAACGCATGGTGAGCCACCTTTGAATTAGTCAACATTGTTGTGCAGATCAACGCCCTGTTGGAGGATCTTGGCTTGGGACAGCTCAAACACACTCGGATCCGGGACCTTACAGAGTCGGAGGCGAGGCGACTGAGCGTTGGCTCACAACTCCTTCTTGACACAGGTTCGTAACTCCTGGACGTTACGGTTCTCTGGCTCCGTCAAGCAGTAATGCGGGGTCAAAATGAGGCACTTTATTTTTCATTCCTTTACTTGCCTCACCCCAATATGCTTTCACGGGGTGTTTTCGTCTTTTTTTTTTTCTTTTTTTTTTGCCAGGGAGATTACCTTATTGTATAGTATGTTGAATGTGAACTTTGAACGTTTTGTTTATTTTTATTTCTTGAATCCGGAAGGTTCTTGGAAAGAGAATGAAATCTAATGCATGATTCATAGAGTACGGATTTCAGGCTTGCAGCTTGTATATCAAACATGCTATTCGCTTCTGAGTTTGAAGTGGCTGGTCCCGAAATATGTGAACAAAGTCTTCGCTTCATCACATAAACATTGAAGTAGTTCGTGAACAGAGCGGCGATGTCTATAAATATCAAGTTACGTTGCAAATTTGGGTAATTGATTTCAGGCACCTTGATTCAGAGTTTTCCAAGTGCCTTTCATATGGCCGAAACAAGCTCGCACGCCAGTTCCCGCAAAAACGATTTTCTAGATTTTCAGTGATAGCGATGAAACACAATGTTATAAAAAATGTTTACTGCAAGACCCTTTTCGGTAGGAACGTGGCACAAAGATGAAAGTTAAAAACTATCCTCTCCAGGCGAACCTCCAAAAAAGCTTGCAGAAAAAGTGAAAAAAAAAACTACTGCCTGAACGTTATGTTTTAAGTCGAACACGGCTATAACAAAGTCGACCGGAATGTGAAATCTGTTTGTTATATCCAGAATCCAGTCTATCTGGACTCCGCGTAGCATAAGCTGAACATTATGAAAAATCGCGCACAAAGACACAAGGACGAAGGAGGAAGGAACACAGACCACAGACGGGCGCGTACTCACAACTCTAATATTATAAGTGAAGAAAACAAAGATGAAGCACGACTCATGACAGGGGACACCGACACCAGGAGGAATTCAGTTTATAGACCTTTCCAAAAACGAGCTTGTGGCCGGTGCCATTTTGAGCGTTCGTGCGTATGGCGCGTGCTTTGCTCGCTTTCCGAAGCGACGAACACGCACGTGCTGGGCTGTGAAGACCGCACGCTGGACTGTGATTTTGTAAACATTGGAAAGGTCTATGCTCTGTTTCACCTTATGATGTACCGCAGGAAAGGCTACAAGCGCGAGCTCCTTGCTCTAGGGCACATCTCGGCGGCACAAGCTCCCGTGCGTTAAGAGTAGCTCCCAACGCTACGAGCTCGGGCTTCTAGCCTTGTCTGTGGTACAACATAAGGTGAAACGGAGTATAGTCGCAACCAAATGACCGCAAAAAAAAAAAAAACACTTCTTTTTCTCTCAAAGCCACCAAAAGCTGACTAACGCAGCGATCGGGCAAACCCAAGATGGTAAACGCCTCGAGCACCTCGCGTGTTTGTTTTCCTTTGACCCTGGTACCGGTGTCTCCTGTCATGAGCCTTGCTTCATTTTCCTTTTCGTTCTGTATTCCTTCCTCTTTTGTCCTTGTCTCCTTGTGCGCGATATTTTTTTATCACGTTCAACGTTTACCAATTTGCCCAGCTTACCACCTTACTATAGCATAAGCTAATTGAATGGCCGCTGTATTTCTTGTTGAATTTTCGGCGCAAAGTACTACATACAGTAATGTCGCAATTAAGGTTAATACAATACCCGACGCGCGCGCACACAAATTTGAACGGGCTTGGAGGCGGGCTTCTTTCTATGCATATATATTTTTTGCGCTGCAAGAATCCGGTAAATCAAAGAGTCGCAGATACGCGGTGTGCATAGCCTGCGGCTGGCACGTAAGTGCTGAACTTATCTATGTAGACGACGTAAAGACAAATAAAACTAGAGAAAAGTTTCCGTTGCAACAAAACTGTCAGTTGTGCGAAGAGGACGTGACACAATTAGTACAAACAAACAATCGTCGTTTTTTTTTCGTTTTTTTTTTTTAAATTGGAAGGTTGCTAATCAAGTCAATACCGACTCAGGGTAGCAACGTTGGCGGTATAACTTATCGCTCGTCAATACTCCGTCAGAACAAGATGCAAAAAAAGCGCCGAGCTAGTGTTCGCGTCGCGCAATCCGCGTGAACAAGCTCTTCACAATCTCCGCTTCGATCACGTCCGAGTGTCGAAAAAGTACACGTACGACAAGGGTATCGACCCAACAGGCGCGAATTGCATAAACAGTCGCAACAGCTTGGTAACGGCGCTCGGCTCTCGCAGTTGCTCTCGCCCGAGTGCCTTTACTGCTGCCTCCGTTTAAAACGGTGCTGTTTGCGAGCGCTTCGTCCTTCCAAAGCCTCGCGATGGCTTCAGTATACACTGTCGCTGGTTGTGAAAGAAATTCTAACTCGGAGGGTCAACACCCGGGGGCACGAGGTCTCCTTTGCACCATGCTTGTCTACCGCGTCCCAAAATGTGGTCCCCCAATTTCCGCCTTGTGACGTCATAAAAGTGTCACGCTGTCGCCGGTCGCGATCCTGGCGGTATCACGGCAGCACTGGGGGATGTAAGCAGACGCCTGTTTCACCGCATGTCGCTCTCCAGCACAACAGTCCACGGAAGCTTCGACAGCAAGGAGTCGGGACGCCGCGACGACAGCGACACTCGCGCTCGCTCCTTCCTTTCGCCGGCCTTTCTACGCTCAACCGCCTTGGGATCACGGCGACATCCGACAGTGTGATAGTCAGGCTGCATGTGACGTCATTTGTTCGCCACTTCAGGACCTTTTTCGACGCATGGGTGGGCTATAGGACGCTAAGCGCACCAATCGGAGACGAGTTCCTGGCACCAGAGCCATGCCTTCCCAGAGCCACGCACAAGCCGACACCTCCTACCCTCGCTCGTGCCCTCAATGATTGAACACGAGCTTTAGCGGAACGGTGACGCAGCGGTCGCGCGTCCAATCTGTGCCCGGCCACGCTTGCCTCTTTAGATGACGCCAGGAGTTCCGCCCTCCGGCCTTGTTTTAGGTGTTTGTAAAGTCAGCACCACGTAAAAGACAAGGCCTAACGTATGAGGAGCGCAAGTTCGTCTGCTTCTTGCACAGGGGGTTGCATTAATGTCAGAATGCCGAGCTCTTATTGGATGATTGAAAAAAAAAGGTGGGTGGAGCTCAAGGCACCTATAGCGTTGAGGTCTACCCACTACCCTTTCAATCATACCCAATCAGAGCTCGGCGTCGTTCTGACGTCACCGCAACTCCTCTTCCGCAAGAAGCAGACGACTTGCTCTTCACATAGATTGCGTCAGCCTCGTCGACAACGCACCCACTTTCAGAACGTTGGCCGACCGTTTCGTGTTCACATCAGATCTCCACGGAGATAACCGATGCTGCCGGCTATTTGAAGTTATATGCTCGCGGCGGCAAACTGTGAAATCCGAACACCGTTCTCCTACACTAAGGAGCTTTATAGTAGAGATTGTTCCGGTATAACTCCGATAACGGTACGAGATGCTCTGCCGACATCTTTGCGCATGCGTCGTATCGTTATCGGGCGTCCTTACCGGGGTTATAGGAGCGGTCTACTAAAACTCCCTGTTAGGGAACTTTCAGTAGATCGTTCCGATACCTTCGATAATGGACGGTGATACGACGCATGCGCAAAGGCGTTGGCGGAGTATATCGGGTATCGTTAACAGAGTTACATCGGAATGAACCTCCTGTTCCCTAAACATAGGGAACAGAAGGTCCCTAGTTTTAGGGTTCTCTAAAACTAGGGAGTTGTGGGGAATCGTTTTTGGACATTCGAAACGGTACGATGGGCCGTTCGGTACGAACTGCGCATGCGCGTGAGCGTCTTCTGCGGTAGCGCATGCGCATTTCGTACCCGAGGGCCCATCGTACCGTACCGGACGTGCAAAAACGATTCCCTAAAACTTTTTTATAGTCCACCGACAGGAGGACGGTTTACCGAAAATTGGTGGATTAAAAACATTGGGCTGGTTACAGTTCCGTGATTCTAATCCAGTAATGGACGGTACGAAATGCCCGTTTTCAACCCGGCAGAAGAATCAGTCGTTTTCAGAAAATCCAAAGAAGGCGTAAAACATAACGGTTACTTTTTCAAGTAACGGCCAATTACTTTTCTTCTCAATTAATAAAGTAATCTATTGGAATACTTCTTAGCCAGGAGTAATTGTTTGGTAATCAATTACCTTTGTTCGAGTAATGTGTACGAGACTGCCTCTAATAAAAAGAGGCCCGTGACACGAACCGGAAGCAAGCACGAAACCAAACCGAACTGACCTATAACGACCGAACCGAACAAGAACGAACAACCGAGCGAACTTTTCCATGCCCTCTCCTCTGCGCGCGCTCATTTTTCTCCCGCTCTTTGCGATGTCAACAACACGTGCGACGCGACGGAGTCGAACCCGTCGCTTGCGGAGACGCGTAAATTGCTTGGTTTTAGCTTGCTTTTTTTTTTTTTTTTCCTAAATACCTGCTGCTATATATTTTCAGCCGTTTTAGCCCACATATATTGTTCTGCTTTGGAAAGAATAAATATCGCTATATCTACGCCGCGCTTCAGATTTCTTCGTTCAAATGAGCTCCAATCGCGCCGAAAACGTTCAATCACGGGTCGTTATATCCGATATTTTGCTATTTTCCGGTTCGTTATAAGTGGGAATTACTTCTTTTCTCGTCCTGATGCGCTACTGCGCCACATTAAGTGTTTGCCGTTTTATGACTCGAACAAAATGCTCGCTTGTTGACCTGGGCTGAACTGTTAATTCGTTGCGGCGTGCAGATGTTGTCCTTCTGGACCAGCCGGTGTCCGGCATGGACATCCTGGACAGCTTTTTCCTCATCGACTACCTGCGACAGTGGGCCGCCAGGGGACGCATTGTCATCATGACCATTCACCCGCCCACCTACGAGATCTTCACGATGATGTCCAGAGGTTCGTATTCAATAAAAAAAAAAAGCAATATACATTCTCCAAAAATGACAGCCAATCGTAGCAAACAAGGTGAAACGTCATGCGCACTGTCCCTGGGCTCATCGACTTTTTTTTCGAGTAATCTTATTCTGTTTTTTTTTTTGTTTTTTTTGGCTGGGATTCTTCTATGTTTGCCCCGATTGGTTTTATCTGTGCACTGCAGGAAAGTCAACTAAAATACTTTTTTTCGAGTGTACTGCGCGAAATTTGGACACTGAATGAACTTGCGGTCTCTTGGACGCCGCAGTTGCCATCATCTCGACGGGAAGGATGGTCTACCACGGCAAGAGGCGAGACCTGCTTCCTTACTTCTCGTACATCGACTTTCCCTGCCCGGCGTACAAGAACCCGTCCGATTACTACCGTAAGTTGAAGCGATAAAGCGGGAATATATAGGGCTTTATTTTTTATGCATTTCATTTGCCCAGAACTTAGAGAGAGAATAAAATTGTTTGTGTACGAGCTTACATTGTGCACGTTCGTACAGCGGGGACCAGTAATCGTGTTTTTGTTTAAAAGCGCTTGTTTTCATAAATACTAATGCTAACACCCTCCCCCCCCCCCCCCCCAGGGTCTGAATAATCTCGGTAGTTATATAGAGTAAAATTATATATTTTGATCAGGGATAATCCGCTTAGTCGGTCTTGTCGGAGACTGAACATAATGGCGTTGTAAACTTCAAAATTAGCAAAAATAAGGCGAAAAAAAAAAAAAAAACCTGCAGCCAATGGTCGTTTCGGGACCCCACTGACGTCGAAAAAGGGTCGTCATGTCCTCGTGCCCCCATGACGATGTGTCTGCCGGTATAGGTGTGGACGAGATTTCACGCGCTAACTCCTGTCATGACTCCCTGAATATTCATTATTGCCGCGATTTAGTTTGCCTCATAATATAGCTCGAAAATAAGCTTCGAAAGACCAACATTGTTTATACAAATACTGGCGTTAAATCGTTCGTTTTTCTGCACAGAGAAGGTTCGCGACACCCTATTTCAAACAACCCTGTCTTTAGCTAGCCGCGTACGTGGGCGTGTCAATGCGCAATCAAAACAAAAAAAACAGCGCTAAAAAAAATGAAAGCCGTTTACAACTCCCTGTAACGCCGAATTAGAGCGCAGCTCTTGAGGAGGAGGGGAAGGTACGTAGAGAGGGCAATGCCCTCCTGCTCTCCTGCCCCTCCGCATTTAGGGGAAAATTTACCGCTAGATTTAGCGGAGAAACTTTTCCGCTAGATTTAGCGGGGAAAACTTTTCCGCTAGATTTAGTGGGGAAAATTATCCGCTAGATTTAGCGGGGAAAATTTTCCGCTAGATTTAGCGGGAAAAATTATCCGCTAGATTTAGCGGGGAAATTTTCCGCTAGATTTAGTGGGCAAAATTTTCCGCTAAATTTGGCGGGGAATTTTTTTCCGCTAAATTTAGCGGGCGAAATTTTCCGCTAAATTTAGAGGGGAAAAGTTTCCGCTAGATTTAGTGGGTAAACTTTTTTCCGCTAGATTTAGCGGGGAAAATTTTCCGCTAATTTAAGCGGGCAAAATTTTCCGCTAAATTTGGCGGGGAATTTTTTCCGCTAAATTTAGCGGGCAAAATTTTCCGCTAAATTTAGCGGGAAAAATTTTCCGCTAGATTTAGCGGGGAAAATTTTCCGCTAGATTTAGCGGGTAAATTTCCCGCTAAATTTTGCGGGAAGAATTTTCCGCTAGATTTAGCGGGGAAATTTTTCCGCTAAATTTAGCGGGGAAATTTACCCATGATGCACCGCGCGGTTACGCCGACGCCGACGCCGACGCCGACGGCGACGGCAACGCCGCTCAAGCCGGAAACGGGCGCCTAAGAGCTGCGCTCTAAAAAAAGACATGTGCAAAACACAGTGCTTCTAAACAGTGTCTTCCACTTTTCTTGGTACCCTTTTTTAGCGCAGTTTTATATATTCTAATCGAGCCGCCTTCGTTGTCGTTATGGCCCGGGATGCCCTCATAAGCCGCGGTGCCACTGCTGAGGCGTTGTGGAAAAGACGCGGTGCTCTCTGCAGAAACGATGACAGAACTGTCTGCATCGCGCGCCTCAAGCACGTTTACTCCATACACATGTGTGCTTCAAAGCTGTTGGCATACAGTTTCTGTATTATGACCAATGTGGCCAGACCGTCCTACGAGGAAGATGGATGAATGGGTGTAAATGGCTATAGCCTTTGTAACGGGGGGTACCTCGCGCCACCTAGCCTAGCCTAAGAAGAAACATGCCTCAGTCAGTGTCTGCCGACTGTCTATTGTGCGATGTACGAGCAATGCAACTGCGGCTTTAACGGTTCGTTGTCCACGCGGAGTCATTGAGTGGCGGTCCGTTCTTGTCCTGGCCAGTGGACCTGGTGACGCTGGACAACCTGTCGCCCGAGGCGATGCTGGAGTCGAGCCAGAGGGTCGAGAACCTGGTGGAAGTGTTCCGACGACGCCAGGGCGCCCTCTCGGACCCGGGTCCTCCGGGCACCGCACCCGCCGACGTCTTCAGGGCAGGATTCTTTGGCCAGATGCTGGCGCTTTGGATGTGAGGACAACACCTCCCCCACCCCACCTCTAGAAGACAGACAACCTGGAAAAAATTAGGCATCTGCTTTTAAGCGCGGTCCAAGCCAAATCGGATGGCGGATTGCGGGTTCCCCGAAGCCGCAAAGTTCTTACGTGCCGTGTGACGTCACCGGTGACGTTCCGCGGCTTCCGCCGCCCGCATTCGGAGTTGAATATATTTCAGTTTTCGAGGAACACGGAATGGCCGCTCTCTTCTCCTTTTGCGTCCGGGCCCCACGCAGCTAGCTCGGCTAGCTAGCGTCCACGTTGAACCGCTCTTACCGCAACGGTTAGCAGAAGTCGCAAAGACGGCGGTTTCCGGGATCCGCAACACGCGGTCCGGTTTACGAATTGAACCGACCTTTACACCTCGAATGTCGTTCTTAGTGAATGCACACGTCTATACGGAGCACAAGTTCGTCTGCTTCTTTTGCAGGGGTTGTGGTGACGTCAGAACGCAGAGCTCTGATTGGTTCTGATTGGAGGATAGTGGGTAGACCTCAAGGCAGCTTGCTTTGAGGTCTCCCCACTAACCTTCAATCAGAGCCAATCGGAGCTTGGCGTTCTGACGTCACCACAACCCATGCAAAAGAAGCAGACGAACTTGCGCTCCGTATAGCTTGCGTCCGCGTCGCCACGGCCGCATCCTTCACGCATTGGTAGGCGTCTCATTACGAACGCAGCGATGCCAAGAGACCAGCGTCCACCGCTTTGCCGCCTACTCTCGTCGAGTTTTAGCTTGTCTGCTGCTTTGAGCGCGTCGCTGAATCATAAATGATGATGTAGCGCTATTCTATCCCAAAACAGGAAAAAACATGATTATTATATGATCTTTTCAATGAACGTACCAGAACTTAAAACAAAAACAAAAAAAAAACGTTCGCAATGTCTCGTATAAACGCATGCTCGTTGCAAAGCCGTTCAAGCGTGTGTGCGTGATCTAGTCCGTAGCGTCACGTGTCGCGTGACGCCATACGTGGCTGTTACGTCATGACCCTATCGACCCGCTAAATGTTTCGGGAAAATTTCCCGCTAAATTTGGGGGGAAAATTTTTCGCTAAATTTGGTGGATACATTTTTCGCTAAATTTGGCGAGAAAATATTCCCGCTAAATTTAGTTGGTAAATCCCATAATGCAACGCACGTAGCGACGTGTGACACACGTGGCTGCGCGCGTTGCCTTATGGGATTTTTCGGTCCCACCGACTCCGACGCCGGATTTTCTGCGACACAAGCTCCTAAAGGCTATCGCGTTAAATTATATAAGTCGCATAGAAGTTCTTATACCATCCTATATGTTACTGTATGTTTAGCAAACAAATTGGAATCTTTTTTTTTTTTTTTATTGCAGTTTAGGTGACGCACCTACTTAGAATTTATCACAGCTGCCATGAACACGCGTCTTTCTCACAATTTCTTTGTTTTTTCACGGAGCGTAAGGTTGTATTTAAAACTTCTAGTATATGGGAAATATGCTCGTGTGCGCTACCTGCTTGGACGATCATATTCAATGTCCGGAACTAGCTTTAATCAATAAAATGCTTAAAACATGATGTAGTCTTTCCACGCAGTCTACACGGCAACTCCCGTCCGGACCGTTTTTCGCGAATAGTAACAACTAATACTCATAACGAAGCACATTTCACGAGAATAAAATGGCGTCTTCCAGTTTATTGTCATATTATATACACCGCCGTGCACAACTCGAAACTTGCACCGTCGCGTCAGTGATGTCGCTATCCCTAAACTGTAGGAATAGTCATAACATAGCCTGCTGCAGTTGATCTATAGACCCCCGCTGTATCGGTCACACTTTGAATGACTGCACAACACTGTGCTGTAGCCAATATCCCTATAGAAACTCTTCAAAAATGTGCGCCATCTGGTGGCTGACGCACTAATTATCCGAGTCGGCCATTGTTTGGGCTCGCGTACTCTGAGCATGTATTAGACGCGAGGGTTGTGTCTGCGTTCAGCGAGCACTCGTATCCAATCATGCATCATGAGATGGCAAACATCAATGTTGCTTGATGGGGATTTATAAAAGGGTCAATGGCTGACTGTATGTCTGCATCTGGACACCGCCTATCGTTGCCTTCCAGTCGCGCCCTGATCTACACGCTGCCATACAACGTGATGCACTTCTTCCGGCGCCTCTTCCTGGCGGCCTTCATCTCCGTCCTGCTGGGCGCCATCTTCTGGAACGTGCGTGCGGGCATCGAGCAGGAGCACGTACTGGACAGGCTGGGCTTCCACTACGCCCTGCTGGGACTTTGCCTCTGGCCCCTGCTGCTCGGAGACATCACGGACGGTGCGATGCTTCTGTTCTTGGGGACGTCATGCGCGCTATGAACGTTTACTCCCTTAAGGGTGCAAAAATGTTTTTGTACACCCTTTCAGCAGCTGTGTTTCGAGTGATTGACCCCTTTAATACAGCATCTGTTTTACCAGTCAAACTCTACGAGAAAATCATCACGAAGAACTAGTCATGAAGAGCCATCACGAAAACCCGTCGCGAAGAACCGTCATTACAATTTCGCCGTTGAATTTATTGTCAACTTAGCGGGGAAATTGACGTGACGTGACCATGATGTGTGACCTCGAGTCGTGACGTCAGTTTTCCCTCTAAAACTTAGCGGGGAATCCACGTCGCGTGACCTCGTCATGTCACCAAGTCGTATGACGTCACTTTGCCCGCTCAATTTAGCGAAGAAAGTTATGTCACGTGACGTTAATCTCACCGCTAAGTTTAGCGGGAAATCGACATGATGCGTCATGTTGTCTCAAGTCACGCGACGACAATCACAGCGAGGTGATAGTTTGCACTGGACACATTCTGTGCTTCTTCGTCAGCATGGACAAGCATTTTTTTTTTATCATAAAATAGGGTGCACATGCAACACCCTTCATTTTCGAAGGATGCGAAAAAGGGCGTAGAAAAGGATGTTCCAGTAAGGTGAGGCGAACACGCCTCTTTAAAGGGTGTTCCCCTTCAAAAGAAATTTTATCGGAGGTTCTTTGTTATGTCGACTAATTATTACCTGCACCTACATACTTCTCATTGCAGTCTGGAAGGAGAAGCCGTTTGTGGTGAGAGACATCAATGAGCAGCTCTACACGGGCCTGGCCTACGTGGTCTCTAAGGTAATACTTCCGCAATACAGCGCGACATGGACGCAATTATTTATTTTTACAGTCATGTACGAACTCCAAACTGGCAGCCGCTTTTAGCTTCATATTTCTTAACAACCATTCGTGTAGCGAACTCTGTCAGGGACAACATCATATAGTAATGAAGCAAAAGCGTCCTTGGAGTACTTTGATCTCAGGTTTGCCGTTGGTAATCGTGCCGAGCAGTGTCCATGGTAAAAATTACATTTATAGGATGAAAGTATAAACCATGAGAAATTAGTGTGCTTTGAAATGTTTCTGGAGTCTCCGCTCCCAATGGACGGTTTTAACAACTTGTTACGGCCGTTAACCTGGAGTCTCAAATGTATGTCAGTGGTGGATAAAGTCGGTTATGGGTCAAAAATTCTGCACCACCAGCTCGCGCTCATTGCTTTCCACAAAGCTTGGGCTGCACGTAAGACGAAGTCTTATAATAATAATTGGGTTTTGTGTATGTTTATACAGCCTAGAACTTGGTCTGCCTCAACGGGCGACGAGTCTCCCAGCTGTAGATGAGAAATTTAGCCAGTGCGGTACAACCGCTAGCCTGGGGTCTTTAACGTGCATCACGCAGTAGTGATACACGACCGCACGCCGGTACGATGCTCATCTTATCAAAGTCTTATCAAAGGCAGAAAGATCGCGCAGGAGACGGGGCATCTAGATACCAGAAACGTTAACCTAGAAACTTTTCCCGTGTTCTTTTTGAGGCTCTACGAAGCGAAGCTCCTCCACGCACCGCTTACATTTGCAACATAATTTACTTTTGTTTTCTTACTCCCGCAGCTCACGTACAGCTTACCGACGGCGGCGGCCATCTTCGCCGCTTACGTCTTCCCTGCGTTCTCCATGACGGGCCTGCCGCGACAAGAGGAGACCCGCAACTTTGGTCCTTACATGGGCTACACGATCCTCTACCTGCTCACGGCACGCGCCGTGGCCCTCACGTCCGCGTGGACCTTCCCGACGCGGCACCGCGCGGCCGTCTTCACCGGCCTCATCCTGCTCATCTTCAGCATGAGCGGCGGCTACGCCGTCCACCTCATGGACCTGTCCGTGGTCACCTCATGGCTCCAGTGGGTGTCTCCGATGCGATGGACCCTCGAGCAGCTAACCCTCGTCGAGTTCGCCGGAGGCCCAGTTCCTCTCTACGACTGCTCGCGGAGTCCCATCGTGCTCCAGGAGAACGGCATCCAGGTTCGGACCCTCTGCGGCCTGGTGACGGACAACCACGCCCTGGCGCTTTTCGGGCTCAACCAGCAGTGGCCGGCGGCGCAACCCGTGCTTGTGGTGCTCGCCGTTCATGCCGTGTTCGTTCTCGCCGGTGTCATCTTCGTGGCACTCAAGTTCAAGGGTCCGGAGGCGATTGTCGACAAGACGCGCTGAAGAGGTCCCTGTGGCCTGCTGGCCGAGGATAACCGCCATTGGCTTTGCTTGACTGACACTCGAAGGGCTGCTCTGGACCTAAAGCGCTCTCAAAAGTCAAACCACACTCACTACCAGCTTCAGAACGCCGTTCAAATGATGTCGACACGTTATGCTGTGCGCATTGTGATGTCTTGTCTGCCGATAACGACAGATCTAAAGGCGTGCAGTTCGCATGGTCGCGTAACGTAAGTAGCATACATGACTCACAAACAAGCAGAATAAGTGAATATTTTCATCATCATCACTTCTTTTAATTCATCCACGGCGAAAGCGAACCATCTACCCGGATATAGATCAGCGTCCTCACTCCCAAACAGCACAAGAAAAACATCGCCCTGTTTGTGTAACTTGCTCACTTGATCGACTGCTTTCGGGGTCCAGTTCGGTTGCCACCGCCAACAGATTCTGAAGCTTAAAAACTGGATGGCGATTGGATTAGCTTAGCGGTTGTCACTGCCTGGTTTGGCACCGAGCTTATAAACTCTTTGGCGCCATCTGCAGGGGGCTGGTGGCACTTGATCGCATCATCCATGGCCACTGAGATTGCCAGTGCCCGCAGGGTGCACTCTACCAAGGGTGTGTAGATGACTCCAACTTGCTACAACTTCCCGCAATTGTGACCATATATACGTTTTTCCACTCTTATCAATCCAAAAGTCACGCAGTGCAGATCTATGATGTTGCAGAATTACTCAGAAGATAAAAAACAAATCCTAGATCGCTTGCCTTTTTAGTTTAATTCACTCAGTTTTGGGTATCCATCAGGAACATCATATTGAGTTGCCTGAAAACTTAAAGGGGTGGGAAAAACGCCGCGCGTGGTTTATTGTTGTCGTCGAACTTGCAAGGCTCAAGGTAAGGCAAGCATCTCCACGGGGCCACGACACAGAGCAAACCATCATCGACGATATTCAACAATGGCCTTGAACTGTCGTTTTAGTTGGTGTGACCTGATGGTCAGCAACATGTGTGATCATCTTCGAAATATATCGTCGGAGAAAAGAACACCCTTTTGAAGTATCAGACATCAACTACATGCTGAACTTTGTAGGAAATGCTGGTACCAGTTTTTATTTTTATTTCTCTCTAACAAAGAAAAAATACCTAAATTTAACAACCTGTGTCATTCACGTATTTGGGAATGTTTATAAGTCACACGTGCGATTCTCCATAACAAAAGTTCCTGAGAATTCCTTGTCTGTCGGAAGATTCAAGGCTACTTCTCTTGGTTGATGTTCTCTGGTTTACTGCCAGAAAGTGTTATCTTTCTTCCTGTCGTCCATGTGCAATCGCAGCTAATGAAAGACTAAAACACTCAGGCGATTCATCTGGTAACAAACTACAAGTTAATATTTACTTGTCACTAAGAATACTCTTTTGTGTCTCGGACTTCGTGTCCTCTAGAGGACCCAGAATCTTCGTTGATTCTGTGGGGGAACGATGTTCCAGAAAGCGGTCTCGAAGCTCTCTTGAGATGGCATGCACGCTTCCTAGACAAAAAACAAAAAGAAGAAAGCTTAAAAAAAACAAAGTTGTTTCGGTCAATGTGAATGTCTCTTGTTTTGTTAACCGGCACGGATTGAGTCTACTGCACGTGAGACCTGCCTGTGCCATACAACTGTCTGCGGCGGAATCGTACAATTTTCTTGGTTTACTAGTACCCTGATATTTTCCGTAGGGGTGTATATATCTAGAACTGAAATTACTTTCGTGGTGTAACGTGCGACGTAACAAGACTGTTTCTGTAAATAAACATGTTTTATTTTTTGCCTAAACATGTCTCTCACTCCTCGTGATGTACCGAAAGTATACGTACATACGTATGCAATGAGAGCAAGGCTTATCAACTTGAAAGTGAACAAGTAGAAAGGCCAAAGAAACGAAGGAGGCGTAAAATTGCCGGCGTTCATTCATTGCCCATTTAGTGCACTAGACAGTTGTGCAACCACGTTCATGACTTTCGAGGTTTTTTTTTAATTTTATTACTCGCAGTGAAATGTTTTAGTAGTAGCACATCAAAGCTCAAGTCGGCCAAAAAAAAGTCAGGTTCTCTTCCTGGGGTTAAGTAGGGACTTCTCTACTAACTGCGTCCAGTAAGTGACTTGTTCAAAATGGTCGAACATGAGTAAAGAAGCTCTGATAATCTGGATGCTTGGGATAGTTGGTAATTCATGCTTGGATGGAACAGTGCGGATATACAGTGAGACTCACAGGCCTGTTAGTGTGACTGTATATCCGCGCTGTTCCATCCAAGGAGAAGCCCTAGCTACGTCTGTCTGGCCGCCATTTTGAAGGCACGTAAAATCCCGTGTGAACGCCCGCCCATGCATGGTGAAGAAATAAATGATGAAAAATATCCGATGACACGGCAACTGATACCGCAAATCATGGACGCGGCAACTTCCCGTTCCACGTACGAACCTCCATGAAAAGGGAACCGGTACTGCAGATCGCGGAAGGCAGGGGGTTCGCGTTTCACGGTGCAATAAGCGCGAATTCTCATGTTAAAGAATCCGATATCGCGCGTCCAGATCGCGAACACGGCAAACACGGCTTCTATTGTGCGATAAACACGCGGGAACCTGCTGTGAACTTGCTTGTCACACGCACCGGTATCGGAGATGGCGCGATTGACATCGGACATCCCGCGATGTCCCGTCAGACATCGCGGGATGTCCGACTGGAGTTTATTGAGGGTGAGCAATATATCGGAATGTTCACCCTGTGTATTATTAGCCAGAAAAAAATTAAAGCCGTTTACAACTCCCTGTAACGCCGGGTTAGAGCGCAGCTCTTGAGGAGGAGGGGAAGGCACGGGGGGGGGGTTACGGGGCCTGGGGGTCACGTGACCTCGAGGGGGGGGGGGTGAAAATTTTCCGCTAAATTTAGCGGGGAAAGTTTTCTGCTAGATTTAGCGGGGAAAGTTTTCCGCTAGATTTAGCGGGGAAAATTTTCCGCTGGATTTAGCGGGGAAAATTTTCCGCTAGACTTAGCGGGAAAAATTTTCCGCTAAATTTAGCGGGGAAAATTTTCCGCTAGATTTAGCGGGGAAAATATTCCGCTAAATTTAGCGGGGAAAATTTTTCGCTAAATTTAGCGGGGAAATTTTCTGCTAGATTTAGCGGGGAAAATTTTCCGCTAGATTTAGCGGGGAAAATGTTCCGCTAAATTTAGCGGGGAAAATTTTCCGCTAAATTTAGCGGGGAAATTTACCCATCATGCACCGCGTGGTTACGCCGACGCCGACGGCGACGCCGACGCCGCTCAAGCCGGAAACGGGCGCCTAAGAGCTGCGCTCTAAAACGGGATGGGCGATCTCTCGGGGGTGGGCGTTCATACGGGATGTTACGTATCAGCGTCTTCGATATACACTGTGAGATCCGTAAGACGTTCCTGCCGCTCTTATCCCGTGTGGCTAAAGCGCACAGTCTGTTAGCCGGGCTCTACCTGAATGCTCCACGATGTCGCAGATGACAATTTGTTGTCAATTGTCTGAATGGCAATGGACAACACTCATTCATTCGTCGATGGCGTACTTGTTGAATCTCGTCCTAGGTCAATTTGCAGAAAGGGAAACCAGTCAAAAAGGGTGAAAAAATACCATTTGGTAGCACGCGCCACCCCGCTCTCCCTGAAGAGAGAGAAAGGCTAGCGCGGTTGCTCGCCTTCCCTCGCTCGCTCGCATGAGCATCCTCCGTCGCCTCCGTCGCCTGCTACAACGGTTCTTTACCTACCGTTCCCGCCATCCCTTTCGGCACCGCGGACAGCGCTGCAAGTGTTGCAATAGGTCTATTTGTCGAATGCGAAGAATGAAGGTACTCCCAGACGAAGAGGTCGCAGTCGTTTTAGTATACGGTGACTGGGCGATTGGCGAGCTGAGGATCAGATTCAAACTGATTCAGCCAGCCCGCGCCACGCGTGTTTAGTGATGATGATATTGGTGATGAGTGAAAACGATGTATGAATGAGCATGCTTATTTTTTTATGTAACATACCCCCCTCCCCCCCCCCCCTTGTGGATGATAACATTTTGGAGTCAGTGTGGTGTCATTAGGCCTGGATGGGTGGGTGGTACGGTTTGAGTCGGCTGACGTGAATCAGAGCTGGGCAGTATCGCTATTCGCAACTTTCAGCGATAATGGTACCGCGGTGTGAGAATCCCGCTCTCTAGCTCCTGGATGATTGGCCTCATACTAAACTGGCTTGCCTACACCTTCATGGCGTGAAACGATAACGTAAGGCTCTAATACTGCTCGTACATAGCAAAACTAGAATTACTTAGGCGTCGCAGACCCAGCCTCGTACCGCTGTTCTACGACGATCATCCAGATGACAGCCATTTTGATAAGCACTAGTGCGCCCCCTATAGGACATGAAAGTGGCAAATACAAATGTATCGCGATAGTATCTTAGAGATACTTTCGAGTATCTGTGTCTCTGTATGGAGATATATTGGAAAAATGTATTTGTATCTCAGTAGTGAAATACCTTTACAGTGTATCGCTTGTATCTCGGTACTCTGCCAGACTTAGTCATCTCGTTATATTTGTTGCCGTTTTCACGGTGAATTTAAAAGATAAAACATCTGCTTGGTGCAAGGTGCCTCAGAATTTATGACATGAACCCGCCCAATGATCCATCACAGTCACCAACGTTAAAATAAAAAAGGAATAGTGGTTTAAAGAAGGTTACTCGCAAGAATAATAGAATAAGCTCATCCCACAGAGCCTTCCACTCTTTTCAATTCAGGCAAAGCGAACGTTGTAAAGAAGTTGAGCGGAGAAAAGGTACGCTCTGTTTTCCAATCTCCTCATGCTATGGGTGACTCAGAAGCATATAAGACGACAGTTTGAGGTGCGCCCTCTCGGCAAAACAGGGTTCGTTTTGTGCATACGCCTTTCGTCAAGCATGGCACGCAGTCTTTAACGTTCAGTAACTGTGTGATTCACCGGGGGTGACATTTGTTTTTTTTTAGCGGCATTTTTGATAAATAGAAAGTTGGAGGTAAGGGTAAGTGCATAAAATGACACAAAAAAGGAGCGCAAGCCTAAATTAACTATTTGCATTCGCCACGCCCTCTTTTTATTTTATTTATTTATCAATACTGCAATCCCCTAGCAGGGAATTCAGCAGGGTGGGTTTACAATGTGAAAGTACAGATACATAGCTGGCACAAAAGGACAAAAATACAAAATGTAACATAAAGAAATTATAAAAAAACACACGAGAAAAAACAATATTAACTAAGGTGGGAGGCAAATAATGTCAATTATGGCTGCAAAACTACATTATTAGTAAGGTTATTCCAATCGATTATTGTTCTTGGAAAAAAAGAATATTTGAAGCAATTATTGCGTGCGCGGAAAGGTGTTATAGTCAAGTCATGCCTCTGTCTGGTCGCATATCCAGAAGAAAAGGAAACTAGTTGAGATATATCAATTTTATAATGACCTTTCATTAATTGAAACAGAGGCTTGAGACGAGAATGACGATTTTTTTGTGTTAATGGTGGTAGGTTGGCCCTTGCTAAAAGCTCGGTTACAGAAGTACGTCCAAAGCTGTTGTATATAAAGCGAGCGGCCTTTTTCTGTACGCTATCAATTTTAATAATATTAGTCAAGGTGAAAGGGTCCCAAATAATAGCAGCGTAATCTAACGTTGGCTGAACAATTGATTTATATGCTAGAAGGCGAACAGGAGGGGTAGCAAGTTTCAAAGCTCTCTTGAGAAAGGACAACTTACGAATTGCGTTATGTGCTACATCCAAGTAAGGTTATTTGAAATCCACAGACCTAGGTACTTATAGTGTGTTACCTCGGAGAGAAATGTATTATTAACAAAGTAATTGAACTTTAATGGGAGTTTTTTGTTAGTGATTCTCATAAAGAAAGTTTTGTCATAGTTAATACACATCTGCCATGCATCACACCAAGCAGCAACTTTTTGAAAAGCACTGTTTAGCAACAACGGATCTGCAATACTATCTATTTCTGAGTAAATAACACAATCATCAGCATATAGTTTAATTTTAACCTGAATGTCTCGCACGATGTCATTAATAAATATTAAAAAAAGCAGGGGTCCAAGAACAGACCCTTGGGGAACGCCAGAGTCAACGGAAAGTTTGTTAGAACAACATTCGTTAAACACTACAAATTGCTCCACGTGGTACCGTTCGGAAACAAATATATTTCTAGAAGTATCTATATCTGTATTCCGGAATACTTTTTCGCTGTTTTTGCAGAAGTCTCTCAGGGATATCCCTTCGCATAAAAGACAAATGTATCTCAGTATCTGTATTTTGGGCCTTAAAATACACGTATACCTCAGTATTGGTATTCTCGAATACTTTTTGGACTATTTCTGCCCAGCCCTGACGTGAACTGTTTAGCAGCCACAGTGACGGTGGTCCACAGGACTGGCCAGAGGCTCTATTATGTAGTTGACTCGGGGATGTTTGCGATATCACATGATACGGTCCGTGGTATTTGCACAGAAGCTCTTCAGAGAGGCCCACTTCGCACTGGGGAATCCAAAGCCACACTAAGTCTCCTGGGTTGAAACTGGTTGGTCGGTGGCGGGAGTCCTATCGAAGTTTTTGTGAGCCTGGGAGTTGTTGGTTCTCAGATGTGCGATTTGCCGGCACTCTCCGGCATACGAGACCATTCCTGAAAGCGACTGATTTTCAGTTGCGTCAGAGCGGTAGGGCAAGTGTCGGTGGTTGCCGAAGCTTCTCTTCCGAACGAAAGAAAAAGAAGGCGAGAAGTTGGTGGTGGCTTGAATGCTAGTATTGTGGAAAATGCTATGAATTGTCGAACTCGGTCCCAATCAAGCTGATTTGCGTCTGTATATATGGCGATCATGTCAAGAAGGGTCCTATTGAGCCGTTCAGTTAGGCACTTTTTCTGTGGATGGTATGCGGTGGTCGAAGGAATGGAATTACAAGCCGCAGAGAGCGCTTGAACTAGTGCGAAAAAAAAAAAAACACCCGACCACGGTCGATGAGCAGAGTTTGTGGTGCACCATGACGGAGCAAAATACTGGTCGGAAACAATTTGCCCACCTCTTCTGCTGTCGCGCTCCATAGAGGGGGTATTTCGGCACATCGGGTGAGGTGATCAATTGCAACTATGACCCAGAATTTCCAGAAGATGAAGAGAGCAAGGGACCGATCAGGTCAATGCCAACTCGTTCGAAGTGCCGGGAAGGGCAAGGCAGTAATTGTAATAGTCCAGATGGCGTCTGTGTTGGACGTTCGTGCCTTTGGAATTCGGTACAGCCTTTCACATATCGTTGCACTTTAAGGTAGAGACGGGGTCAGAAGTATCGCTGGGAGATCCGAGTGTATGTTCTTGCAAAGCCGACATGGCCACATATTCTGTCTGAATGCAGCGAGTCCAGCACTTCGCCACGGAGCTGTTGGAGGATGTAAAGTAACCAGCGTTGGCCCTGGTTCCTGCGGTAGACAAGTCCATACCGTACCCGAAAATTCCGGACTTTCCTGCAAAACGCGCGATCGGAGGTGTGTGGCGTCCAAATATGGCCGATAGTTTTTTTTGTTTTTTTTAGACGCTAAGTTTAAGGCCACGGTCCCACTGAATGTGGCAGTTTAGGTACTTTTTGGCAGGTCATTACTCATCTTCTTTTGAATACTGTTTTGTGGGATTGATGTCGTTCGAAAGGCAAAGCAATCCTCTTTCATTTGATATTATGTATGTACTGGTTTATACTGCTCATGCGCATTTGTTGCGTTGCGAATATGATGGCGCGGACCCTCACTTCCTCCGCTGGTTCATGTTTCATGAAGAATCTATTAAAGATAGCACGGTTCCAATAGAGCAGTTTTCTTAAGATGATGTTGGAGCAGAATGTAACGATATACTTTTTTTTGTATTTGCACTACTTTGTTTTGTTCATCTCTCCAAATATTGCCCTAAAATTGTAATTTTTCAGCACAAATATGTTTTTAATGACATGCGCTAGGGCAATGAAATTAGCTACAGAAGTAGTGCTTATAATTGGTAATATGCAGAAAAAAAAATAATGTTGTGTACATTTTTTTTGTTGTTTAGATATTCTATATCAAACGTAGCACTTTTTTCTGCTTCGAGTCACGGTGCTTCAAATGCCGCTGAGGAAATAATTAAACTATGATAAAATATTTTATAATATTTAGAACTACAATGGTTGTTCAAAAAGTGGACGATGGCTTTTTTTTTTTTCATTTTCAAAGTCATAACGTTTAGGGGTCCTTCAAACTTACCTGTTTTGACGCATATCTTTTATGGACATCAAACAGATTTATTGGCATCAAATAACATTTATTGTATGAAATAGATATACATTGCGATGTATTAGATTTTCACAATGATCTTGCTTTGGTTTCTTGATAGTTGTAAAGCTTAGTTAATTTTAAAAACAATTAAAAACTGTTTGGGTGTTTTGTTGCGCTACCTGCCGGATGGCAGACAAAACTGATGATTTCTAATGTTCAAAAAATTTTCGAGGGCGGCGTTGGCGTCTGTATCATCATCAATGTACGTGTCTTTTTACTTTCACATTTAGAAAATATGTTGGAAGATTTACTATCGACAAATGAATGATTTCAGTACTGGGTCAGGTTAATAAATCTAAGATGAATAATTACACAAGCGTAGTGTGATATAATGTGTTCATTATTCCATATGATTGAAATCTATAAACAATAAAGACGAAAAGGAAAAAGAATACACCCGAGTTCACTTCGTGCCTAGAGTCACTAAATGAGCTGCGCTTAGAGCATCGGCACTCCGTTCCCCAACATTGTTGTGGGCGCCGCCATTTTGGGTCTTGTGCAGAGCAAACGCAACTGCCGATCGTCATGATTCAAAAGTGCGACTTCCTCAGCATTCGATACGGTGTCAGGAAGCTGATGCAATATTGCTTTGCTTTGTCGCGGACTGTTTAAACATTTGTGGAGGACGGAAAAGCGTTTTCTGTGATTTTAGATAAAGCTTCAGATAACTGGCAACCATGCTTTTAAGCCACAATATGCCCAAGTGTCATTACTCTGAAGCGTAGCTTATTTAATGACACTATTTGTGCCCTTGTTCATGAAGCTTGTAATACCTGAAGGGGCCATGACGTAAGCCCCGTGGGTTCCACGAGCCACTACCTTTTGACGCCTACCTCTTCCTCATTGTCCCCGCTAGTGCCACTAAATTAGCTACGCTTCAGAGTAGCGACACTTAACCATATTCTGGCTTAAAATCATGGTTGCCAGTTATCTGAAGCTTTATCTGAAATCACAGGAAACGCTTTTTCGTCCTTCACAAATGTTTAAACAGTTCGCGACAAAGCAAAGCAATATTACATGAGCCTCCTAACAACGAATCTAATGCTGAGGAAGTCGCACTTTTGAATAATTACGTTCGGCAGTTGCGTCTGCTCTGCACAAGCACCAAAATGGCGGCACCCACAACAATGTAGGGGAACAGAGTGCCGATACTCTAAGCGCAGCTCATTTAGCGGCTCTAGTTCCCACGGACCTCCTTTCCCCTGACTGAAACTGAAACTAAATGTGAATAATACACCATTATTATAGCTTATTTAGTTACAACCAACTACACATGATGAGAGGAGGAAGCGGCCGAGTAGGAGAAACGCGGGTTTTATGTGTGGCCGTTCTAACCATCTCAGAAGAGAAAATGCCAGCTTGCGCTGGTTTCAAACAGACGATCCAAAGAAAAGAGGTGGCACGCTGTGTTCTTTGTGATTGTGCGTCTAATTCATATACTGGAACATTTGAAGATTGACGATGGACGTCGATCGTCTTGAGGTAATGTAACGTATAGACCGGCACGCGGAGCGGCTCTGTTTACCAACACGGCCGGAAGGCCGCGCATGCGCGGAAGCTATGTGGGCAAAAGCAGCCCGGCTCTCCGTGTTTTCGCCATTGCGTTGTCTGGCGCGCTCGTTGTTGTCGTTGTAGGGACGCTTCTAGCTTTATTGGTGAGTCGTATTTCCTTACAACGTATGTCGTATGCTATGCCCGACTATTTGAGCTCGCTACCCGAGCCTGAACGGCAGCGGAATCGAAACAAACTGTGCGTGGACGGCGTTGCCTTCGAGGATCCATGCGCCGCAAACAAGGCCTGCTGGACTTCCGACGTGAAGTTGCTGCCACCGAACTCGACGGCTCACGTCGTCGTTTATTTAGTTTTTTCGCCAAGCCAGTTCACGACCGACACGGTGCAGGCGTACAAGTCTCTCGAGGCCTACGGTTACTTCGAGTCGGTTTCCGCACTGCCGGCGGGATCAGCAGACTGTTGATCTGCCGAAGTGTATTTATTAATTGATTAAATACACACAGCGTCTTTATGTCAAGGTATGATATTTTTCCTACCCTCATGACCACAAGGCATGACAACAGTAACTCTTTGTCCGTTCTGCAGTCTTGGCGGTAACACGTTAAAAGTAACGGCGTTACCAGAAACGCGTTACTTTTTTCAGTAACGTAGCAACCTACTCGTTACTTTTTGGACACAGCAACGGGCAACGTACTTATGTTACTATTTCAAGTAACGCAGTTACGTTACTCGTTACTACTTCCCAAGTATTAAAGAAATTACACTTCAATTTTTTCCGTGTTTTTAGGCGTCAAGCCATGTGAATTTCTGAGTTTTCTGCGTTTTTCTTTGCGTTTTTTTTTTCGTGAGTATTTAGGTGAAACCGTAAAAAGAGATAAAGTAATTATGTGCAGTTTCTGCATGAACATAACGTTTCTTGATATATGAGCTTATGCATACCTGTATCGTCAAAACAGTAAAACGTGTTAAATCATAATTTAAAAAATAATGCAGAAGTAACTTGCATTACCTTTTATCGGTAGCAGTAACGCGCGTTCCTTTTATTTTTAAATAACGTAGCTCGGTAACGGGTACCTTTTATTTGCAAGTAACGAGTAACGTATTTCGTTACTTTTTTTCGGTAACGCCTACAACACTGACGTTTTGTCGCCGATCACCTTCTGCTTAGTAGCACGGGCGTCGCGAGCCTCCCACGAGCGCTTGGCCGGTGCTTTGTGCGCGAACACCGTGGGAACAAAATCGGGGGGGGGGGGGGGGGAGGGGGTGTCTCGATCAGACGACGGTTTCCCTGCACATAATCAAGCCTCGGGACGGAGATTGAAATGGAAGCCGCACTTGCCTTCAAGAAAGTGCTTGCCCCACAAATGGTCGTTCGCGCGAGGCGACCATTCTTTTCGATCCACGGATATTATCCGCCTTCTGTGCCTTTCAGACTCTGCCGGGAACTTGCGGAAACACACTCCGCTACTTTTTTTGTACTTTTCGGTGCAATTAACGGCAACACAGCTTCGCGGCATGCTGAAACGCTATGACGCCCATGCAAAACACGCGTCCTTTTGCCCACACCCCTCGGCTCCGGAGCGATCGCAGCGCCGCCGCAGCTCCGTGACGTCAAGCACGCGTGTCGGTCTATTAACATTTTATAAATAATTAACATAATGAAGGACTGAACGACTCAATTTTTTAATTAATGTATTGTAATATGGCGGTAGCCTATTGTAATTATTGTTGATGAAGAGCAATATGAGGTGACGAGGTAATGATTAATTGATGAGGCTCTATAAGGACGACGACATTAGTGGATATCGAACCACAACGTACAGTGCCAGACTTGTTTCAAGTATCGTGTACCCAAAAACTTTTCTTTCTTCACCCGCAACAGAATATGGTAGAAACAATGAGGATGCTGCTTTACAACTGTACGTGGAACATGAAAACTGCACTGCGCGAAAGTGCAGCTTATTCATTAATATCAAGGACAGATTTCTAGCAGCATCCCCTGATGGACTGTTTGGAACAAATAGCCTCGTTGAGGTAAAGTGTCCCCGTTCTAAAAGATTCTTATAGCCTACCGAAACCGCAAAAGAGTATGAGGCGAAAAAAAAAAGAAAAAC